>VZRS01002372.1:279257-312761 GCA_013398055.1 Ifrita kowaldi
TTTTCTGTTACTAATTAATAAATAGATTTAAATCAAATTCAAAAATGTAAAGAACATAAAAGGTAATTACCAAGACTACCAACTGGATTTTATACATAATTCCTTCCCACACTATGCTAGAAAAAATGACTATTTTTTAAAGGACAAGAAATATTCCAATGCATTATGAGAATACACACTCATAAACTGAAAGTTCAAAGATGATCAAATAGGCTCCAAGAGTATCAATCAGAATAACTAGTTAAATGCTAAAGGAAAAATATTTTTGGTGTACCATAATCTGAAACTTTTTAAAATAGGTCAGGACTATACAGTTATATCTATGCCATATCTTCATGAGGACATCTGATTTTAAATGGACTGCAGAAAGTCAGTTCAGATGCCTTAATATTGACATCTAATACAATTTAGGACAACCTGGGGTATCTTGATTACCACCTGCCCATTCAGAAATATTCAGGTTTACTGTAGGTCTTGTGCAATATCTATCATATGTCCTAGGGCATGGCAAATAAAACTGGGCCCTGCATATAGGCAATTAAACCCTAGATTTTGAAAAGCCCACGCTTCCTTAGGCATTTGAAGTGGGATTCAATCTCTCAGCTCATTAATCTTAGCTAGATTTCTTCTTCCACATTTTAGTCAGTATTCAGTCAGCACTTCCAAACAATTGCTGAAAGAGGTGCATCCCTCAGAGAGGTTCAATGCCAGATGCCAAAATGTCTCCATTGCTTATACAGGTAAGCCAAACAGCTGGCTCAGAATATGAATATGACTCAACTTTCTCCTAATTTTAGATATCTACATGCACATTCAGCATTTTTATACTCATTTAGTCACTGGATTTCCAGCCATTAAGGCTTCATTCAGTTGAAGCTCAATTTTATATATCTCCTGTGTGAAGAGATCTCTTGGACATGCTCTGGCATTTTTTTCAGTCCTTTTCAAAAGCTTTGATTAGTTAGGACATTTCACATGGGGCAATGTTCCTGCCTGTGAACAATGAATTGAGTCTACCTCAGTCTTTGGATTCTACAAAGCTATTCAGTTACTGTAAGTCTGTAATTCATTTGCCTAAACCTAGTCCTCCTTAGAAGTTCTGCAATATCTGAGACATCCGCACGGGAGAGATGAGACACAGAACAGATAAAAGAACTACATCCTTCTGAAGTGACAGTGGAAGACTACAGAGGATATGGTAGGGCTTCTCAAATTGCACTAGATATTTATCTTTAGGTATAGAAGTCCCATCCTATAAAACTGAATTTTGGCTGACTAAAGTTAGCTGAGAAGACTTTAACTATTACAGGTATGTAGTCTGTGTATGGATAGAATTGTCTTGGCTAGAATGTCTGTAATAGACAAGCTAAGTGTAGGGCTGAGTCTCTGATAATAGATTAAATTTGTTCAGAGCAGATCTTTGTCTCTTTCACCATGGACTGGTCTGCACACAGACTATTAAACTGTCTCCAGAGCAAGGGGTGTATATGAAGAATATCTATTTAGAATGGTCCTTAGTTTATGGTAAGTTTCATAGAATCATAGAAGATCTTAAGTTGGAAAGACTATAAGGATCTTCTAGCCTAGCTCCCAGCTTATCACAGGACTACCTAAAAATAAATCTCATGACTCAGAGCATTGTCCAGATGCTCCTTGGGCTCTGACGTTGTTGGTACCATGACCAACCTCTTCCTTGGGAAGCCTGTTATAATGACTGACCACCCTCTCAAGGAGGAATCTTCTCTTAATGTCAAACCTGAACTTCCTCTGAGGCAGCTTCATTCCATTTCTTTGTGTCCTGTCACCAATGACCAAAGAGAGTAGATCAGCACCTTGCTCTCCACTGCCCTCCTTCAGGAAACTGTAGTCTGTGATCAGGTCAGCCCTCAGCCTTCTCTTCCCTAAGCTGAACAAGACTAGAGACTTCAGCTGCTGCTCATAATTCTTTCCCTCGAGACCTTTCAACACCTTGATCATTTTCTTCTGGACACACTCTAATACTTTGACGTCCTTCTTATGTAGTGGTGCCCAAAACTGCCACAGGACTTGAGCTGAGGTCACACCAGTGCAGAGTAGATCAGCACAGCCACCTCCTTTGCCCAGCTCATGATGCTGTGCCTGATGCACCCCAGGACAGAGTTTGCCCTTGTCTTAGGAGACCTAGATGACCCAAAAATGTGTGTATTATATTCCATATTTTCTGTACATCATCTGCAACCCAGGGAACAGAACTGGAGTGTTTTACCTTGGTTTGAGGAAAGGAGGAGCCTGGGGTCCCCTTGGGACCACCTCGTGGGGTCACATCTTTGTGGTGCTCAGCAGGACTGTTTCTTCCCCCCTGCAACACAGCAGTGACTCAGAACTGCAACACTGGCACCAGCTGGGTTTATATAAATACCATCTCTCACATCACATATTAACTAAATTTTTTGTAGAATACTACCTTTATTGACCATAAGATATAAAACTGTGAAGCTTTTCAATATATGCATTATGAAAACCAATATATAAAACAATGTCATTTACAGAGTTGTGGAAATACTGAGAAGTGCAACGACTTCCAAATGTTTTGCATGTATTTCAACAAGTTCAGATTGCTCAATATTTAGAATTTGCCAGGATCTAAGTCACACGAAAAACAATGATATAGGATTTAGATAAATCAAGCAAAATTGTACCATGGGGAGGAAGGGGAGCACCTAGCACCTCAAAAACAACAACCAACAACTGTCCCTGCCAAACTCCAACAACCAAAAAGACCCAAGTATGTTTTAGTACCTCCAAAAGCATTGCAAGGCACTTCAGTGAATGGTAGAGATAGAGGCTAAAACTTTCTCCAAATCAGAAATATTATCCTGAGCATGGAATGCATGATGTTATGAAGTTGTATAGAATGGCATTTGCTACAGTTTGAGAGGATTAGTTAATAGAAATGTTTATGCTGAATAAGTGGATTAAAGACATTTTTTTTCTTGACACTAAATGCAAACTTAATTCAGTGTAATGATGGTCAGAGACAGCTTCCTGATGGCCTCCTTTCTTTCAGTGAAAGGTTTTCATGATGTTCATTACTTAAATGTCCTCACATACAGCTAGCTGTACAGCATTGCAATAGAAATCACTAGAAGCTGCATTGTTTTAAATAACAAGCTATAGCAGGAAAATAAATCCTGTGAGATTACTAAATGAGAATTTTTACTTGTATGAATGACCATCTTATGGGAAAAGTATCTTTGTAAGATCATTCATCATTGCAGTGTTCCTGGCAAACTCACTACTTCATGAGAAATGTATGAGAGAAAGAACTGTCAGAATTTAAAAATACATTACCAAAATAGTAAATCAATAACATCTCTGTTGGTAGTATATTACAGTATGCTTCTTGCACTGTTAGATTTTATCTTAATTAATTTCCTGTATCCTAAAATTAGCCTTATTATTTTGGGCATGACTTTTGGGTAAATGTGCTAAAGTATTAGGGGAAAGATTGATGGCTGTTGTGTTCTGTATGGTGTACAAAAACCATACTGTAGAATTTATTGAAAAGAATGAATTCCAGATTTAAAGTGCCTTTGTTTTCTGAAATTTTAAAAATAAATTTAACAAATGAATTGTATTTTAATTCTACTTCATGGGATGAACAATCATTTTGATGCCTTAAAAATCTAGAAATAAAACAACACACTTTCGAGACAATATTAGTATAAGAGGTAATATAAAAGCTGGTCTTTAATTGGAGGCCTCCAGGAGCATATATGGAAAAATCCCCACCCCACACGGGGTGAATACTGTTTCATAAGTTTAGCAAATTAGCATAATTAGCAAGAATTCCTAATTAGAAGCACAAGTAATAAGGTAATTCTCCCCTTGGTTCTACCTTTTCTGGAACCCCCCCTTTCTTGCTACTAGCTGAACTAGCTGAACTTTTTTTATGAGAAAGTATCTCGAGAAGCTGTTTTAACCTTGGCTCCTAGAAGCAGCAAGACGGGATAGCAGCTTTTTGAAATATGTTTTCTCTTTCTGTCTATCAGGGTAGGAAAAGTACTGAAGTTAGCTAGGAGCTATGCAGCTATACAACAACAGTCCACAGAGCTACAAATACATCAAGAAAATATAAAAGCAAAAATCGTTTTGGCATCAATATTTGTAGTAGAGTACAGAAGAGCAGCCAGTTTGTACATACTATTTGGTTCAATAAAGAGGAAGAGCAACTCCTGAAATAATTTTCTGGAAGATGGTTTGATAGCCTTATATGTCAAACCATTTTGTTAATCTAACTGAAATTCCTGTATAAAATAGGCCAGTAAGTTTTGATCATTGATTCCTTCAATAAGGAAATTGCTTTTCCTGTGTAGATTGACATTCTTTGTGATAATAACGAACTGTCCACACTACAAAAAATGACAAATGTCATTAGGGATTTGTGAGTAGTTTGATTTAATACTGAACTACGATGCAAGACAGCTATTCTGCCTATACTTCAGAAATATTTGTTCTAAGGCATCCCAATTAAAATGATTCTGTCAAATCTATTCCCAAATTCCTCAGTTCCCCTCTCTTGGCTTTAAAATCTTCAGATTTTCACTGGCTTCCAAGCATGTGGCAGATTCATGATCTTTTTTTTACCTCCATATGCTAGTGTAATTTTTATCTCACCTATCTTTTTAGAAGCAGGGGCAGATGAGAGGGGATGTATTCTTTCCTAGTGCCTTGTAGTTCCTATTGCACTCTACCTGAGAGTTGTCTTGCACATCTAGACCAGGATATCCTTTCCTGCTCTTGGTGGAAAATGCATAATTACATATTTACAAAAGATACGGGAGAGATGGCAAACATGATTAAATCTGGGTGATGGGAGAATTAGGATACTGCAAAAGGTAAGCCAGTTCTTAGTGTTTCCTTAGATTAGTTGTTTGGGAATTTTTATCCTAGCATTTCCTGCAGTGCTATTGTCTTTAAATGCTAAGAAATTTTTGTCTTTCAAATTCTTCAAGATATACACCTCAGGACTCTCCCTCATTTAATTTTTTTTTAACCACTAAGCCTCTGTGCTCTTTCAAATGTTCTTAATCAAGCAATGCCAAACAAATGACCTTTCTTTCAAAGTGCTAACCAATGCCATTCCTTTAAAGCAGATTGTCGTACCACAATTAAAATTAATAAAATAATAAAAGACGATGCACAGATTTGAGAGTCCTTTTAATTCCTCTAATAAAATGTACTTAACAAGACTACATTCATTAAAATGGAAAAAAATATACACACTTTTCTCTGTCTTCCTGATTATTTTGCAATGTTACAGGAAATATTCTTCATTCATTCAGCTGGTATCAGCAGGAAATCCAAGAACATTAATGAATCATTAATAGCAATGCAGCAGTTGGAGCAGGTATACCATTAAAATCAATAATTGAAATTATTTATGGACCTCTGGATAGGAATGTATGGGTAATTTTAATAACACTGTCACATTTGATACACTAAATATATAAAATGTCTGGCGCTACTTATCCGACAAAGGCATTAAAAGGTGGAAGAACAACAAAGCGTTGACTGTGTGTCTCACTTTCAAAACTTCAGAGCTCTTGTTGAAGTGAAAAGACATGGACTTATATTGAGACCTATGGATACATCTACACAGTCAAATGAGCTTGAGCATTCATCCCCTTGTCATCAACATTGATTGAACATTAATTTGCTTCCTGATTTCCTAGCTAACCAGCCCTTCCCAAAATAATTCTTTCATGAGTCAAGCATGAATACGTTAATGGGGAGTCCGTGAACCCCCTTCATTCTCTTCTGCCCTCCCATACTTAGGCTTTGCACAAGCAGGTCTTCAAAGTGTTCTTCCTCAACATCAGGCCACACCCCATGGCACAGAGCAATGTGCACACTGAATTGTGAACTAGAGAAGTGACGTCTCTGTTGGACCTCCACACAACTGCCTCAATTTCTTTTGCATCATTTGAGTTGAAAGTCACACTCAAGCACAATGGCAATGTGTTCTTCCTGTACATTACCACTGGGCACCATGATTAGGCTCAGAATCAAGTGTTATGCATTCAGAACTAGCGAAGAAGCTAGCCCTTGAGTAGACAGGAAGCAATCCAGAGGGTGTCACCTTGCCTTGGAGCCATTTATCTACATAGATACAGCACTGCCATTGCTAATTACAAGCCAAGGTCTTTGCACCAACTGGGCTGAGGCTTGTCAGGCTGCGTCTGAACTCCTCTTGACCTGCCTGGAGCATTTTTTAGCTTCTTTAACTCTAATGACAATTTTCTAATGACCAAGTAGTTATTACTTCATTTGTTTCCATTTGCTCAGCTTTGTATAATTTTGTGGTGTAGCCCAAATTTTTATATGAATAGTAGTAGTAATGTAATGATGATTTATGTGGATAGAAATATTCACTGTTGACTTAAAAATGTAGTTTAGATGTAAATAAGTCTAGTATGATAGAAAGGGCCTTGAAAAGGGAGCCCTGGGATGCAGGGTATGGGACAATAACAAGAAGGGCACAGGATTACACTGAAGACCCCAGAACTACAAACAATTTATGAATGAAACAAACATACACCATATGAAGAAACAACATAGCAAATTCAGGACCAGTAACAACAGAATAGCTGACCTTCCCATCTTGCATCAAATATCCTGAATATAGAGATACAGATACAATACCCTTATACAGTGGGAATTTTCCGGCATAACCTTTCTCATTTACTGTGAATAATTTTTATTTGCTTTATGTTCAGTAACAGGTGTCTTAATGAGTAGTATCCTCCACAAATTCCCTGGCTGTAAAATCAAATTGTAAACATCCGAGGCAATCATAGTCCTTTTTTTTTTAGCAGACAAAATACATTTGTGTGAACTGTTTTCAAGTACTAAAGTATTCAGACCTATTTAATGCATGAAATTCAAATAACTCAGCACAAGGGACTAAGAAGGCATTTTTTACCTATGCTAGCCTTTTTTAAGGACACAGCCTGCTGAAATAAAAATCACAATCAGAAAAATCACAGCACCAAAGAACACTCGTTTCAGAAATGCATTATGGCATTTTTCTTTGTTGGAATCAAGAAGAAGTGATGGATTTATGTTTGAGAGAACTAATAAAAGTCTTTTGTATTTACAGATGAATATTTGGCAATAAATTTTTAAAGAAACCTGACATCAAAAGGTGGACAAATATTGTGGAGTTTCAAATCTTTTGGAAGCCATTTTTTACCCCCAATAAAATCTGTAAAAAATATTTGTCGCAGATCATGAGCTGACAGTAGATGTACTACTACAGAAAATGCTAGCAGCATTTCTGGATAATAGCAAAGTCCATCATAAAAAAAAAAAAAAAAACCAACCTACTTTATATTTTTCAAATACCAGACCTGATGAAGGTTGTATAACTAGAGTGCTAGCAGCTGAGCCTTTCCTCTTCATCTGCAAAGTGCTTTCCAGGATAATTTCAAATCAGCAAAGGCTCCAGCACGACCTGTTATGGCCAGATGTAAGCTTGGAGACTAGTGCTTTGCACTAATAAAAATTATAATTATTTGCCAAATAAAGATTAGGTGGCAGAACTACAATTGGGATTTACCAAGAAACTGAGAAATTAAGCTGTATAGAAAAGGAATCCCATAGGTTTAACTCCAAAGGCGTATTGGACACAGCAAATTTCTAAGTTGGCAGATGTGGCTCAGATTGGTTCATGCTGTGTAATATACTAACTCTGATAAAAAACACTGAGCTTTGAATCTAAATCAGACATACATTTTGTTATTGACTTCTAATCACTAAAAATATTTGTTTGGGTTTTTTTTTTGTTTTTTTTTTTTATGGCAGACCATACTTTCAAATAAAATAAAACACATATTAATATCAAAACACTGTTCAATTGTGATGAAATTTTCAGATTGTTTCTGAAGTATTACAGCTTTTTTGCTACTCTTGGTTAGAAGAACCCCGATGTATTTCTTTTATTTACTTAGATTCATAGCACAATGAGAGGAAAGATGCATATTTCCCTTTTCATTGTCAAAATAATCTTATGGTGGGACAATTTCCACAAATTTTTCGCTGTCTCAGCTCGATCTCTGTTGTCAAAGAGAGAAAACTGTAAAAGTGTGACTTGTCACACCTTTCATAGCTATCAAGAGCTGAATTTGGCATAGCACTCTATTTCAGTTTCTTGATTGTGAAACATGAATAAGAACACTTACTAACTTTAAAGAATGTGTTAAATATGAATCCGTAGTTTCTTGCCTGATCAGGATCAGATATTGTACCTGATAGCCCTGGGAACAGTCCTTCCTTGTGATTCCTTTCTTACTGATTAACCAGTTTAAAAATCTGTGACAAGACTTAGCCTTTTATCTTCTAGATATTCCTTAATTGTAATGAACTTTTATGTATCCCGTTGTCAGAAAAAAAGACATAAATTACTTCAATTAGGGTGATATAAATCTATCATTTATTAATTTTTTAGTAACCTCCTATGGGTTAAAAAGGCATAAATTTCACATGTATGAATTTGTACCTATGTGATACTGAATCAGATATTATGCCAACCTCACTTTAATTACACTCTAAATCAATTTTGTACTAGCACTGAGATGAGACACCTGGGTCTGTAACTCCCCAGACATTTTTTTTTCAGGAATTAAAGTGAAAGGCTGAAAACCAACCTAAGAACCTGCACAATGGGTAAATTCACAGTGGTTTCCTGTAACAATGGTAATAAGACAAAAAAAGAAAGAAAAAAACTGCCCCAGACATGTCTGTTTCAGTCATAAAATCATAGACTACATAGAATCATAGAATGTTCTGCACTGGAAGGGACCTTTAAAGATAATCTAGTTCCAGCCCCCACTGCTATGGGCAAGAATTCTTCCCATGAGGACAGGTTGCTCAAAGTCCACTCCAAACTGGCCTTAAATACTTCCTGGGACAGGGAACCTACTTCCTCGCTGGGCAACCCATTCCAGTATCCCATTACCTTCACAGCAAAGAATTTTTTCCTAATACCTAATCTAAATCTACCCTCTTTCAGTCTAAAGCCATTATGTCTTGTCCTGTCACTAGATGTCCTTGTAAAAAGTCCCTCTCCAGCTTTCTCATAGGCCACCTTTAGGTACGGGAAGGCTTCCAGTAACACTGGTCCCATTGTGGACCCCTGAGGGTCACCACGCATTGCTCTCCATTCATACATTGGGTTGTTGACTGCAACACTTTGAGGGACACAATCCAGCCAATTCTATATATACTGAGTGATCCATCCATCAAATTCATATCTCTTCAGGCTAGAGACAAGGATGTCATCTGGGACAGTGTCAAATGTTTTGCATAATTCCAGGTAGATGACGTCAGTTACTCTTCCTTTATGCGCTAATGCCATAACCCTATTATAGAAGGCCACCAAATCTGTCAGGCATGATTTGTACTTAGTGAAGCCATGTTGGCTGTCACCTCCTTATTTTCCATGTGTCTTAGCACAATTTCCTGGATAATCTGCACCATGATCTTGCTGGTCGCAGAGGTGAGACTGACTGGACTGTAGCTCCTCAGGTCTTCCTGTTTTCCTCTTCTAAGGACAAGGGTTATGCTTCCCCTTTTCTGCCACAACTTCTCACATATGATGGCTAGTGGCTTAGCCTCTTTGCAAGTTCCTGGTATGTCTGCTGTTCCTTGACAGCCCATCAATTAGAGTGACAGACCAAGTTTGTTCCTGACTGTTTGTTAACACTAATTGGCCAGGGTTTATATCTCTCTGTGTTTTGTCTCCCTCCCTTTCCTTATCCTCCCAAGTGAAAAAAATAAACGCCTTCACAACCTACATATCCTTCCCAGTTTGTGGGATTGATCAGGTTTGGCCTCTTCACCATCTCCATTACTGTGTATTATCCAGGTTTCCCTCTGTATGTTCTTGTTTTATGGTTCCTTTGACCAGGTGCCATTAGAGGAGCAGGCACTCTCCTTACACTTACTCTTACAAGAAGCACCTTAATTCAGGGTGAAGATGCCTTTATATTGACCTGATATAATTGCTGAATGTCCACAAAAAAAGGTGCTTCACATGATCCATTTCCTCCATCTCCAAGTTTTTGATTCTGTCTTTTTTGGGAACACTCTGCTCTTAGTTTAGTATGTTCAGCTACACTTCTATTCCACTAACAACAGTAGGATAAAGAACAGATTTCTAATGAGTGTCCCAAGCCTAACCAAAGCTGTCATCTTAGTTTTACATGGCAGAAAAAACACATCATTTTTTTTCTTGTACATTTTATGGAAGATTGTACTATTTTAAGAGGTGAGAGAAGTCTTTGCTTGCTCTGCTGAATTGCATGTGTAGGTAAAATGTTTTACAGAAAAAAAATCAAAACAATTCCATTACTTCTTTTAAGGTGCTGGACTTATAAATTTTAAAATGTATATTTGTTTTTCCATTTCTGTCTCTGAATCTTAGTCTTTTGGTCTCAGAGAAAAAATAAGTTCCACTTACAAACTAGTCAGTGATATTAGGAAATATTACTTTGCTTGTCTAAGAAATTATATGTTAATTTAACCTTTAGTCTGCTGTTTTCAAATGTACTGACTAAATAAAATTAGCTGTCAAATTATTTTCTGATATTTAATATGTCCTTAGTTACTTATGATTTTTTCCTGGTCCAGAGCTCCTGCCTGAGTTATACCTATATAAACACTCGGAATTATTATAGAATCAAAATATTACACAAATTTCCTGAAAACGGCTCCCAGTAAGGTGTGGGCCAACCAACTCCTCATATTTAAAAGGTCACATATTCAATAGAGGAAACTCAAATAAAAACAGGGTTTGTTCACCACTCAGGTTCATAAAAGACATTGAATATTTTGAGTCCTTTAGCAAGTCATTTCAACACTATGACAAAATGTTAGGACAAGTGTCTTATAGCAGGTCCCTTGCATAAAAGGTCTTGACTCTTGCTTCTCTAAAAAATTGTTTAGAACATTTAAACCCATGTGTGCTGAGAAATCCTGTGATAAATTTTAAGATGACTTAAAGGTATGAATTCAATTACAAAAACATATTTTGTCTCACATTTTCTATCTATTCTCCTTGTTTGTGTTTCAACTACAGAAGCCTAATACAGTCACCAGCCAGTGATGAACATAGTAACTAATTCCTTACAGCTCTGTATCATCAATTTTTAGTTTAGCTTCAGTCCAGCATTTTAGATTTCTGGGCTAGGAGAGCACTGAAACCTTAGTTGTCTATTGAAAAGAATGGTTATACCTCCTAAAATTATTTATGAAGGAAAAAATTGCTTCAGAGATTCAGCCTATGTTTAATATTTGGGATTTGGATTCCATCAAGCATGCTTCCTGGAGAAATGCCATTCAGGATTTAATTTGCTTTAAAGACTAAAGGCGTAGGGCCAAACTATTTACTGAGGGCCAATTCATGCACATCCAGGCCTCCTAAATATCCATTCAATTGCATTACTCTCCCACTTCCTGGAATAGTTTAATCTTTTTTTGTAAGTGAAATGATGAAAGAGGTGCTATGGCACAAAGAAGCACAAATGAGGGCCAGGATGAACAAGGTTTTGATACAGGGATAGGAAGAAAACCACATTTAAACAACATAATCCAGCCAGTTGCCAAGAAGAACTGGAACAGATTCAGACAATGTCAAAAAGAGCAGAATTCAGAATGCACTTAGGATTTGAATTTATATATATAACATTTAGTAAGCAATTTAGACCACTATTAAAATGTGTCCCAAAGGGCACAGAATATCTTCAGTGTCCCTTTAAGAATAAACAAAAGTGTTCCACATACATCAGTATTTTAGGACAGGAAACTGCCCTAATACAGTATAAGCAAAACAAAAGTGGAAGCAACCCAACAGACATTCCCTTCAGAATGTTAGTGTCTCACATCTTTTCCTACCTTTTTGCAGGCTAAGGAGGGAGTCCTAGATCTAGACAAACAATAGTGGTTGAAATGGATGGGTACCTAAGGGCAGGGAAGCAAACAATGCATATGTAAAACAAAAAGAAAACCAACATGCTATCTCGCCATGGTTTGAAGTTCCTGCCCCAGAAACAGAACCTGCTGTAACGCAAAGGTAATTTCTAACTACACAAGCTCTAGCAGCTTGTTTTCTTTCACAAGGCTCAGCTTGTTCTCTTTACATCCTGGATAGCAGAGAAACACTAAATCTGGGATGTTTTGCTAGCATCTGTTTACATGAGAGCTTAATTATACGTAAAATACATGGACACTCATTGAATACAGTGGCTATATTCACAAATTTATGAATATTTAGTGCTCATTAGTATATCTTCCATCCCTCTGGAGATCAGTTCCAAATGCTGTTTTCAAACAGTCCCTTCCAGTTTGTCCCTTTCAAATTAATCCCATCCCAAGATGTTTCTAGCTTCCAGCTTTCTATAATTTTATTATGTCTCCCCTTGTTGGGAAAGGGGAATTAGTTAATATTTCAAGCTTTCCTAATTAGGAACATAAAATCTGAAACATTATTGTCTTAGAAAATGGCCCTTGTGGCCATTTCTATAATGATTGTTGGGTGTCTAACTTGTATTTAGGAGACTTAGCTCCTTCTGAAGTCAGTAACTGTTTAAGAAAAAGCTGTCTTACGCATTTCAAACTAAAAGAATGGAGAAAACATTTAGATGTTTAACTCATAAACTGTAATTGACTTCTTAGGTTTGCTCTCAGGAAACAGTTTATTTTCTCCAGAAAAGAGCATGGTTGCTGTGTGAGTGACTGCTGGGGAAATCAATTTCATTTTATAAGTTCAATTTCATAGCATTTAGAGGGAAAAATGCTATTTTTTAACTAACCATCATGTGTCTATAACAGATGAAATATGGAGGTAAATTCTTTTTATTATTTCCTTATGGGTATGAATCGGTTCACTTAAGAATGACCTTCATTTACTACTCTTGAAGAGAAAACAGATGGAATCGGTAGAGTAAGTCATATTCAGATATACATATAAGTGGATAGACAGAAAATCAAATGAAATACAAGATGGGAGAAGGCAGAAGGATGGGGATACATGGTGAGATATCACAAGGTTCAGAGGGCTGGGAATCAGGAAAGGCTGGGATTAAAAGAAATGTGGCATACATAAGAAGATAGGGAGAAGGAAAAAATATATCACTGGATTCAAAGTTTTCATTCATACTAATTTTCAGGTTTTGTGTCATCAAATTTGGGGATTTTCACCTCTTTAAAACCACAAAACTATCCTCTCATTTTGCATTGTCCTTCTAAGTATCTGTATACTTTATTCTTGCTTACTGAAAATGTTAATAAGTAACATTCAGCAATATCTGATTACTGAACTTCTTAAATTATTCATAAATGACATGTAAAGAGACTTTTATTTTAATCCTTGCATCAGAGCAGGGTTTTTTCTTTGTGTAACTATCAAAATTCTTTCTTATTTACACAATTGTCCAAAGGTAATGTACTAAATAACGGATTTTTTGCTTTGCTAAATTTGTAATTTTATTTACCCTTTAGAAAATTGAAAAATTCACCTCTGTGGTGTTCTTCCATGTATATTAACATAATCAGTGATATTCTTCTTTAATGCTGTGTTCATATTGAAAAAAACGTGAACATGAACCTTGTGCTAATTAGTTATATGAAAAACCCAGTGAGATGCAAAGTGTTAGACTTAATGGTACCTCAGATTACACATTTTAAACAAAACTGTGAAGTTAATACGTAATGCTAATGATACCACAGAAATGAATTCAAACGGATATATTGTAACATACTAGTAGGCTTAAGTGCATTTATCTTTTGAGGTTTCTAATCTACTTCCTAATTATCTAATTAGTAACAAGTTCTTCTAATTTTTTAAACTTTTAATGAGAAATCTTGGCAGGCTGAATACTGTTTTCTTTTCTAGCAGAAAATATATGAAACATAATTGCTACTTTATGAGCAGCAATGTATCATGATATGTCAGGACAATATGTAAAAGCCTATACTTGGCAGTAGAATGCAATGAACCCATAACTTTTCTGTGAGGTCTAACACTTCAGAGGATGCTAAGGAAAAGGTACAGGGAGCCTCAATATCTTTCTAGACATATTTTGATGCCATGCTAACACTGAATAAAAATGTTCATGCCCCTGTCTATTCCTACTCATCATGAACACTAAGGTTTGAGAAGACAAAAAAAAAGCAACTTTAGCTTATGGATTTTGTGCTTCCTACTCCAGTGAGTCATGGACTCTGAGTCATGTGTGGTAATGATAAGAGAAGCATTACACATTAATCTGGACCCATTTTTAAAACCTTTATCCATGTACATAGTGTCCCACCCTTTGAAATAAATGGAACTGCTAATGTTCTGTTCAGTAAGAAAGAGCCTTGTGACATAAGAAAGCAAACAGGTAAGGAAGCTTGAGAAGAAACTAAATTACTGTTATATATCTGATTTTCTTGTATATTTTACTACAGTAGAAGTACAGTAGACAATTTGCATCAGGAAACAGAACAGTTTAGGAGAAAAAGTCTCTTGGTTTCTTGGGAACTTCATGATAAAATTCTGCTACTCTAAGGAAGGCACTACAGCAAGACTCACACAAATTTAATATCACCACACACCTAGCCTAAGAATTGTTAACATTTTAGAACAGCTTTTTAGTTTACCAAACCTTGCTACGGATAACTTCTCTTTTAAGATTGAATTCCTGAAAAACAACAGCCCAATCTTATTCTTTCTTGTAGACTCTGTTATTTCTGCACACTCTTTCAAACTTGATAACTCTACACTGTGTACAGAGGGTTCACTGATTTCCTCCCTGCACTTCAGCTCTTCTAAGAGTGGTTTCAGTGTGACTGCTCATGCATCTGAAGAATCAGAATTCTCTTCAGTAACAAAGTATAGATCTGTCTGTCTATTTTCAGCTCAAAATGCGCTTCTGAAAAAGTTTCTTCTTTGAAGATTTTCCTCATCTTACTTAGTTACTCAGGAAAAGGAATAGAATTTCTATTTCCACAACTGAATGAAACACTGGGAAGACTGCTTAGTTCATAAGGAAGGATAGTGAAAAAGTCTAATTTTTGTAAGGCATTTTTGCCAAAATAATTCTTGCAAACCTTACACAGACTTTACACATACACTTTTTATGTTGCCACTCTTGCATCAAAATCTTCTAATAAACAAAAAGTAACAAACCCGATATACAAAGCAAATGATTCACTGTTACTGGAATTAATATTTTTCAATCTTAGGGTGCCAATCAACTACTTAATACAGAAAAGTCTTAATAGTAATACATTTCAAGAAGTTATACAGTAAATACCTTCCCAGTAATTGACCCCTTCTCTGGTAAAAAAATTCCAAATTTGTCCATTTTGGTAGACCAAAGCCTTTTGTAATATCTTCATATTATCTACCAGCGAAATAAAAAAGGAAGAACTGAAAAAAGTTGAAAAGTCCTCAAAGTAAATGTTTGGTTCAACTTAGATATATTTTATATCTATCAGCTGAATTCCCCTACTTATAATTGATTTGCCAATTATAAAACTACAGATGACCCTACCATAGAAACTAAAGGAAGTGTTCATTGTTTTTACTGATATTATTTTGTCATGCTTGAATGGTGTTTACATCATTTATATGCTGCAAAATCTTTGGTTTAGTTCCCTGTTTCATTGTGGAATTATTCTGCCTTTCATCCTAATTAATTTCTAAGAAAATCATGCTGTCATGTCTAGTAATGATGAAGAGGTCAGAGCAAAAGTCCCTCTCTGGGATCTCACTTCTCCTGGATTTCAGAGATTTTTATTGTGGCGTCTTGCACAAATAAATTTGGAAGTAAGCCACAAAGGCAGTAATCCTAATCAGACAGCACTGTTTCAGGATGTGCATTGCTCTTGCTTCTTGATCAACACAGGGGTGCTGAACTCTGGTGTTTTGGTTTGGTTTTATTTAGATCCCTTTCTAGTGAGTGAATTACAGAGAACAGATAATGACACAAATAAGGTAGATTAGAAGGAAAGCATATTTTTAAATGCACTTAATAAATGACTCATAAAAATGCAAAACCACAGATGTCAAATTACTCTGACTGTACAATCTCAGATACTTTCTGGCAAAATTTTCCACTCAGTCAGTGCTCTATATTCCACAGTATAGTGAGTAGTGCTGGTGAAAACAAATTAAATACACCCTAAGTTTCCTTCTTTTTCCCCACAAAAGACCATTAGAAGATCTGAAGCCAGTCAAATCCAAACCAAATCTTTTTAAACCTAGGAAAATATAGCTCAGGTGGGTTGCTTGTGGGACTAAGGGTTTTCATTGCTTTAAATATCATTTGCAAAGTCTTTCACATTTATGGTTTTAAATGGATACCCTTGACAGCATATTTTTAAAAGCTGAATATTCAGATTTTTGGCTGATGTAAACCAAGTCAATGGGATTATGCCAGCTAAGAGAATGAGAGAAATTGTTCAGGGAGACTTGTCTTATCTTTTGTCCTTTGGTTCAGGGTCCTCGACAGTTTTAGCCACAGTGGCATGCAAACAAATATAGTGATAACAGTGCATATTATTCTCCCTCAGGGTTGTGGAACTTCATTAACGATGCCAGCCAACATTGTTTTCAGGGTCAAGTCATGTTTCAGTTTTCTAATCTCCAAGACAAAACTACTGTAAAAATGTATGGAAACCCCATCTTGCTGGTTCATGAAAACTCAGAAGCTTATCATTTGTAAAAAAGTGATCTTTCTTGCTCAGGGTCTCTGTCTCTCTCTTTTATTACATACAACTCTTCATCCTCATCCCCACGTGTGCAGATCTATCTGCGTTTTTGACAGAACAGTCTTCTGAAACTTTCGAAATTTTCAGAGTTTAGCTTCCATGGGCATTTTCTTATGCTTCAGCTATCTGAGGCTTGGTGCTGTATATCATAATGCAGAGCCCAAACGCCAAGCCCCGAGTAATTTTCTGGGAAAGAAAAAGGAATGTAGAACAGTAGTTTACTTAAGTCTACCCTCATTAGGAAAGAAAAGAAAAAATAAGATAATTTTTTTAGTTCATAAAACAGATTTTACTTTATTTTTCTTAAGAATGTTGCTAATAAAACAAATCGATAATTTAAGAGTTCAGTACTGTATAAAAAAATAAAATTATAGAATCATAGAATCATTAGGGGTGGAAAAGGCCTCTAAGATCATGGAGTTCAATCACTAACTCGGCAGCACAATGTTTCTCACTAAACCATGTATCCATATGCTGCATCTGCAAGCCTTTTGAACATTTTCAGGGATGGTGATTGTTGAACCACCTATAGTGGGCCTCGGCCGTTAATCCAAACTGTTCAGATCCCTCTGTAGAGACTTCCTACCCTCCAGAAGATCCTGTTGAACTTGATGTCTCTTCAAACTCTCTGAGGGTGCACTCAATCCCCTCATCCAGATCATCAATAAAGATATTAAACAGAATTGGCCCACAGAGTCCCGGGAAACATCACTTATGACCATTCACCAGCTGGATTTAACTCCATTCACCTGCATTCACAGAAGGAGTAAATTAAATGATAATATTGTTACAATTAAGGAAACCTTTGGAATGTGTTTTTAAAATATTTATTAAAAATCTAAAGGTCTTGAAACTAAAAATAATTGATAAAAATAGAAAACCCTACCATTTTTTTTTTCCTGTTGGTTTGATGAAAGTTTTGCATTTTCCAAAGAATATTACTAAAAAAAAATACAGGACAGTAAATCTTTCTAGTTCAGTAAGTAATCTTACACTCTATTGAGATTCTCTGATATAAGCCTACCTTTAATTTTCAGGTATGTTTTTGGATAGTGAGAGTGACTTAGCATTCCTGGATTGGTTTAAGAGCTTGTCACACAATTATTTTCAGTCTAATTTCATTTTGCTTTGCTGACCTATACATTTGTTTTAATTATTCTATTTGGTGTGCGAAACTGAGAAATAAAACCTCTTGGTAAGTCTTAGACTGGCAGACTTAAGTTTGTGACCCCAAGTGAATCATCTAACTTCCCTCATTTACCAGTTTGTTAAATGGAGAGATAAAATCAAAGTTTACCTAATTAAGGACTGTGTTGGGCTTGCATGGCCAGGTTTTGGTAGCGGTGGGGCTACAGGAGTGGCTTCTGCGAGAAGAGGCCAGAAGCTTCCTTCATGTCAGGCAGAGCCAATGCTGGCTCCAGGACAGACGTGCCACTGGCCAAGGGTGAGCCCATCGGAGATAATACCTGAACTAATTGTGTCCAGAGAAGAGAAAAGTGATAATGTGTTAAAGGAAAACTCAGCAGACACCAAGGTCAGTGAAGGAGGGCAGGAGGTGCTCCAGGTTCTGGATCTGTGGTGCAGCCCATGGTGAAGCAGCTGTGCCCCTGCAGCCCATGGAGGGTCACAGAGATGCAGAGATCCACCCTCAGCCTGTCAGGAGACCCATGCCAGAGCGGGTGGATGCCCAAAATAAGACTGTGAACCTGTGGGAAGCCCATGCTGTAGCAGGCTCCTGGAAGGGACCTGAAGGCCTGTAGAGAGAGGAACCCAGGCTAGAGCAGGTTTCCTGGTGAGACTTTTGACTCTTGGGGGAAGCCACACTGGAGCAGTTCATGAAGAGCTGTAGCCTGTGGGATGGACCACATGCTGGAACAGGGCAAGAACTCCTCTTCCTGACTTTCTGAGCAGCAGCCAAAACAACATGTGGTGAACTGACTGTAACCACCATTCCCCCATCTCCCTGTACCACTGGTGAGAGGGAAGGGGGAGCTAATGGCTGGTTCAGGGAAGGTGTTTTTAAGGTTTGTTTCACTTCTCATTATCCTGCTTTGATTCTGATTGATAATAAAGTCAACTGATATCCCCAAGTCAAGTCTGTTTAGCCTGTAATAGTAATTGATGAGTGAGCTCTCTCTATCCTTAACTCATAAGCCTTTAATTATATTTTTTCTTCCCTGTCCAGTTGAGGAAGGGAGTAATAGGCTTTGGTGCATACTTGGCCTCCAGTCAGGGTCAATCTAACACAGACAGTTTCATAAATTATCTGTATGAGTGTTTGTGAAGTCATTGGAGTTTATGGTGATGAATGATGTGTAAATAAGACACAAGTCCTTTTATAAATTAAACACCAGTTGAAAAGTATAAAATAAATAAAAGTCATGGTTAGTAATTCAGGGTGGTTTCCAGCAGTGTTATCTGTGCTATTTCAGTCAAAAATCAGAGTATGAAGAGATTTACAACAAGGTATTAATTCTAAAGCTGCTCTGACTAATCTCACAGCTCCATTTTATTTCTTCGTACCACCCTCAGAAAGGTTCTGAATGGCTGATCTTCCCTCCTAGTCACCAAAATCTCTAATTTTGCAAGTACTTCATTCATAACCTTTCAAACATGTCCACTCTTTTCTGTTCTAAGTAGTGTCTTAGTTTTGCTACCACTCTAAGCTCCCTTTCAACTCTCCAACCCTCTGGACACCATCCTTAACTGCATAGTACCACTGTGCCGCCCCATCTATGTACCCTGCCCTGAAGTTTATGTGCTCACAAACCTCATCTTTCTTGCCCTCCAAGTCCTGTGAATAACACAGTCAACTACCCCACTTTCTACATAATTTAAAAATGCTTCATGGTGTTATGACTTCTGCTGTTGCTCTCCCACTGATCATGGAAACTTGCTTTTCTTCCCCATCTTCTGTACTCCCTACTTGGCCAGGAACATAGACTTGGCTGCTGTGGGAGGGATTTACCCTAACAAGATACTTGCCAAAATCCACTTGGATGCAAGCACAGAAACTGAGATCCAAGAACAAAAAGGGCAAAAAAGATATATGACAGCCTTGCCTAAGAAACAGTGTTAGTTGTTCTTTTTTTAACCAAAATGATTTGGAGAAGGGAAAAAATTTGTAATTTTTCCAGTTGGACAAATCTGAAGCTGATGGTACAGACTTGCAGAAGGATTTGAAAATGTTACACGAGTAACAGCTGCTGATGGATCAGCAGATGAAATTCAGTGTTGATAAGTGCAAGGTAATATGCCTGAGGGAAAATACGACAGGAAGTTAGCTGCTACTTCTCGTGAAAGTGATCCTGAAGCTACTGTTGACAGTTCTCTGAAAAATTTCCACTCAGTGCTCAGCATCAGAGAGATGAACAATATATTAAATAATTTTATATATTATACATAATTAAGGATCATAATTATATTATATATTATTATGTATTAATTATTATATGGTTTGCAAGTAGTTTCAATGCTATGTGCAGTTCTTTTGACCTGCATCTTCATTATTAAAAGAGACTTTAAAAGAAACAGAAGAGATTTTCTCTTCAAAAATATTTCCTACTTTGGGGCATGGGGATGTTAGCATTTCAACTTATGAAAATAAGCTAGGTCAGGGACACTTTAGTAGAGAGAGTAAAAATTATGATTTAATGGAGCAAGTGATTATTCACCATTTCTCATTATCCAAAAAATAACTAATACCTAATGAAATTATCCAACAACTGATAAACTGGTTTAAGCACGAACATAGAAGTACTTCTTTGTATAATTAGCTGTGATTATTTATCATAGGAATATGGCTTGGGTGCACATTTAACTTGACAAAATTTAGTCATAGGCTGGCTTTGGGATGATAGCCCATGGAAGATTTATATAGTACATGTCATATTTCCTATATTATTAAATTAAACATCTGCCACTGAGTAGTGTCAGAAGAATTTGAAGAATTTAAAAATGCTCCAGGGTTTTTCAAATACTGCTGCTTCTCTCCCACTGATCACACAAATGATACATTAGCTTAAAAAAAAAAAAATCCCAAAACCTAAAAAAACCTACAACCTCCTCCCCACCCCCTCAAAAGATTATTTCTTCCCATTTAGTGTTCAGTGCTTGGCATAATCCCGCTTGCCAGATCCAATATAAGAAATAGCATAAATTAGACATGTAGACCTATGGAAATTAAGTTAATAACTTGATGTGTATTTTTTACAGTGATTGGCCGGTGTATTGATATTAAGCATATCTTTTTTTTCCCGTGAATTACTTTTTGCACGCTTTTTTTTTTTGCTAATATTTCCAATAGGAACCGGGTTCCTAGCCCATTTATATTTTCCAGGATCAGACTGTGCAATAAAATCTATTTCAAAGAAAGAAGCATAATCATGCAAATCTTTGATGCTTGCCACAGCTCCCCCTGCCAAAAGAAAAGAGAAACTCCTTCAACAAAGAGAACTTCTATCAAAAAAGGAAAAAAAAATATCCTTACTGGTCCATAACTAGACCATTAACTGAAAATGTCATAGAAAGTAACACGACATTATCATTTTTTTTCATTAAAGAAATAAGAAGAAGTAGGAATTCTGAAAAAAGATACATGGTTGACATTACACACACCATTTTTCTAAAAATACAATATCGTTTACTTTTGAAACCATAATATTATATTGTGAATGGTAAATTTCATATGTAAGTATGAAGCTGATATGAAACATTGAAGCAATAACTCTGTGTTATGGTGCACAAAATGGCCAGAGCAAAGTAGTAAATGTCAATTGACAAATCAGAGACAGGGACTATGGCTTTGCATCAAGTTTGCAAATGTTTGGTTTCATAAGCAAAGTACTGTTTCTATTAAAATGGGTGTAAATCTTTCCAATTACATCAACAGACACTGACTTAAGCCTCAGGTCTGAAGTTTTTAAGTATGTCACAAGTCAGAGGTGGAATACATTTGTGTTTTCTGTGACGTAGTTTCCCATCTAACCTTTAAGTGTTTCTGTATAGGAGACTATGCTGATATAAATAAAATTGAGGGATCTGAATACATATGAATATATTACAGATACAAATAAATGTGAGGGATAATCCAGCCAGCAATCAATAAGAATGCTGTATTACCATTATGTAAAAAGAATATGTATTTTTCATGCCTATTTATCTCTATTTTTTTTATATAACTCCTAGAATTTCTTTATCAATAAATTGACATTCTATGTAGGAAAGATCCCTGCAAACATATGCATACCCTCTAATTTTGTATGTTGAAATAAAAATGGCTTTCTAGGCAACCTTTCTTTTGCTAAATGAAGTTTTTTATGCAGTTTTTCCTCCCTCCTATATCTAAAGGATCAAATTAAGATTAAACTTGCATTTTCCTAATTTATTTGGGAAATTTCTTCATGTAGGGAAAATTTGATTGTTAACAAAAAAAAAAGGGAGGGAGAAAAATAGGAGAGTGCATGAGAGAGAGAGAGGGAGAGCGAGAGAAAGCAGGTCTTTGAATGAAATAAAATGGGTAAGTTTCAGAGATAACTAGTTTATGCTACATGGCTGTTAAGAAAGCAGTGGGGACTTAGAGATTCAGAGGAAGAAGAGAAGGATACCATAGCGCAGTCAGATTCAGTGAGCTATATAATCTACTTAAAAGTTTGATTAGAAATTCTATTGTATCTGGATAGTAGGCAGGCTGCCTTGTAGACATGAAGGAAAGCAAGGGGTTCTTAAACTTTCATGTGGCAGCACTCCCATTGTTGTCTCTTTTTATTAATGACATGGAGGCAACCACGATAAGTCTCAATGGGCAGAGCACGGATTGGCTTAAGCGAGCATCCTATCTATAAAGCCCTGATAGTCTCCCTGTCTGCTGGATTCCTGTAGCAACAACTGAAGGGCAGCAGCACATTGATGAAAAAAGTAGCAAAACACTCTCCTGCAGGTATAATTTGTTCTTATCTTAACTCTAGTTCTCTTTCAAAGATCACTCTTTCTCTCTCGGAGGATGTCAAACTGTGCTTGCTTCAGAGAGGTGAAAATGTTTAAGAGTAAAACAGTCATGCCTACGGTCCTGACATAACATACGCTCCAGAATGCATATGAATATCTGTATTCAGTTCATGCATTTTGTAAGTGTATCTCGTACCTTGTTATTTATTTATTTTAATGCCCTCAAATTCTGGGAATTACCTATACCTATAGCCTTAACCTATAACCTATTACCTTACCTATAACTGAGGTAAATTCAAAGGATGATAGTAAATGGTTTTTCTCAAATTATCATCTGGCTTTGCTATAAGAACTAATTATGTGATATGAAATTATTTTAGAATAATGTGATTCGAATGTAACATCTGTAAGAAAGTTATAGAAGGGAGAAAGTTGTTTAAAGAAATCTGTAAAATGTGAAACTTCAGTAATTCATATATTAATGAGTTTCTCTGTGTTAACTCAACATAGTAATCTCTACACAGTCTCAGCTTTTTTAAAATATGCATATGATCATCAAAATACTTTTTTCCATTGCACACTGTAGAGACAACTGAATTCTGCAACTTTCATTAAGTGCTTATTTGCCATTAATATTGAAGATGATAAGTATGCTGTGCTTTAAACTTCACATTATTTACTCTGCAAATAATGTATTACAAAATATTTACAAACATTTATTTATTTCATAACATAAAACGTTTTATAACATGTCATTTACTCTGTAAAGAACATAAAGAGAAGCTCAAGGCCATAGACTAAATATAATTTTATATTAGCCTTGCATATTCAGTAACAATACCTATATATCCCACATTCATGTCATCAACATCCTAACAACAGATGCTGAAACATTTTGATGCAAGTAAGAAGGTGCTATAATTATTTGGGTTTCCGGCAATTTGTATTTTTCCTACATGTTATTAAAACACTTTCAGTTCTTCCCTCTAAAGTATATCTTATTCCAAGAGCACACAAGATGATTGCATCAGTTATACCATAATGTGTTTCTGTTATCATCTGATTTGGACAGATTTTTACTCTCTGTATTCATGTCAGAGAGAGATTGTGAATTAACTGTGAAATCCTTGAAATGATGACCTGAATCTGACATAACTTTAAGCGGTTCTTGTAGTTTTTAACATAAATTTATATGAGTTTCCACTAAATTGTTTAAGAAACAGAGGAACAGCACATATTTTACCCCTGCATAGCAACCTATGTTCATCAAGCTTCTGTAAATCAGAAGCAAGTTTTCTTGATTACGCTTGAGGACAGAACTTCAAAAATCAAGAGAGAATATGCAGATGGAGGAGAGCTTTTAAGTTATTTTATTATATTTTATTGTAGATGGGTTCTATCTGTTATATCCACTGGATATTTATTTCACTACTGAAGACTTTTAATTTTCCATTCCCTCCAAATACCTGAAGAAATTACTAGATAATTTATTGCTGACTGCTGGACATCACAGATTTTAGACCTGTGGTCCAAGTAAATTAGGTCAACAGTGCAATAATCCAAAATCAAAATACTGTCACATTTCAAGAGGAAAAACTGAATTGCTTCTTTAATTAATTATCATAAGTTTTAATGAGGATAAGGTCTAGTCACTCTGAATTCTGCTCTACGTTTCAGAGATGATAAAGAAGGCTCCTAATTACAGCACGTTTTTACTTCTGCAGCATATCTATATTCTGCTGCATGAATTCATAGAAAGAAGATGCAATTGACGTCAGACAGTATACAATATTTGCTTTCATTTCAGCAGGCATTCATAGCTATGGAAATTACAGACCAGAGAAGACAGAAAACACATTATCAAAACATATCTTAAACCCTGAGGTCTTCAGTGCTTGGAAAGCAACATAAACTCCTGTCTAGTCATGCTAAAAAATATCAGCATACAATTCCAGATCAGCTCTGTGCCTCAGAAAAGATATGATCTAATAGCTTTTATGGAACACTCTTCAATATTCATGTTAGGAGCAGCAAAGCTATTTGCAGCATCATGGACACTTAAACACATAAAGAAAAATGGCACTAGGAGATAAAACTGAAATAATACTATTCAAAGTCATCAAAGAATCATTATAGGAAGAAAGGACAAACAGTTCTAATAGATGACTATGAGGCATAGCAATGCACTTTTCCTTGTTGAATATTCGGCCAGGGATGACTAGAAAAGTGTGTCAGGGACAGGATAAATAATCTGGAGAAATCTCTGCAGTAGAAAATATTTCCATTTGTGGTGGGTTGACCTTGGCTGGACACCAAGTGCCCACCAAGCTGCTCTATCACTTCTCCCCACAACTGGATAGGGAAGAAAAAATACGATGAAAGGCTTCAGATAAAGACAGGGACAGATCACTCAGCTAGTACCACCACAGGCAAAACAGACTCCACTAGCAGAAATAATCTGATTT
This sequence comes from Ifrita kowaldi, assembly GCA_013398055.1. NCBI lineage: Eukaryota > Metazoa > Chordata > Aves > Passeriformes > Cinclosomatidae > Ifrita > Ifrita kowaldi. Next base: position 304,466 of record VZRS01002372.1, read on the forward strand.
ATTGCCAATCAGAAGTTGAGTAGGATAATGAGAAATAAATCCAAATCTTAAACCACTTTCTCTGCACCCATCCCTTCTTCTTGAGCTCTGGCTGCCTTCCTGTTTCTAACTCTCTAGGTCACATTTACTGTTAAATAAAAGCCATATTATTGGCTTAGGCATATGGTCTTGTTGACACCTTAACTGAGGCAGAGGCATCTCTTATAATCAAATCATAACAGTTTGTCAACAAAGTCAGAGGGCACAATCAAGTGGTGCTTTTCAGTCAGCAGCTATTGAACCAGTATTGCTTTAATGAAAAATATAATTAAAGTGTTAATTATAATTATAAAGGAACAAAAATATGTTAATCATGACACAGCAGAAATTGACATGCTGTAAGTCCCTAAATAGAAACATCATGTTTATAGCTTTCCTCAACAATGTGATATGGAAAGCAAAGATGAATTACATAAAATACAGAATTAACAATCCTTGTCTTGGAGAAAATGGGAGTCATAAAACATTTTGGAAATGATGAAATACAGTAAACTGAAACAAATGAGATTGAAACAGAAAGTTTCCTATATTTTCTGTCCAGACAAGTAGAATTTGTCCAAATGAATTCTTTGTGTTCTCTTGCTTTTAGAAGGCAACATAGAACAAGATAAGGCCCTGGTTAACTCATAGAAAAGCAGAGAAACTATAAGGAAAATGTCCAGCTATGCATTGTGAGGTCATCATCGCAACACAAATCCCCAAATCAGCATGATACCTGATGATATGTATCTGGCATGTCCTCCCTCTTCAGGGTGAGAAATTGTGAAGGGCAGCTGCAGCGAGACTGAGCATTATATTAAAGCTGCAGTGATTCAAAGGAAAATCACAAAGAAAATGCTTGAATTGTAAAGAAAATAGTTAAGGATCCTCACAAAATAAATGGCATACATACCTGGGAAGGCATGTATCTGAAGAAGTCAGAATGGCAATGAGGAAGAAGCATCCATTAATTTGTGAGGTTATAGAATTTTTCATCCTATAGAGAGTTCAGATCATGTTACTTAAAGGATCTAAACTGCTTTATCATGGGACAGTTGCTCTGTAGTTTATTCCAAATACCTTTGGAAGTCAACAAGACAATGTAGAAGTTTATTGTAAAAAGAAAGTTGATATTCTAGCTGCTCATGTTTCAAGGGTAAAGCAAAGTTTTTTCTGTCTTTGGCTATGACAAATGGCAACAGGATCATGGGAACTTCCATTGGGTCTAGAAGACATTAAAGCAGAGTGAGTTTCATTTTAGGGGAGTTGTTGCAGTCTTTTCTGAGGAGCTAATCACATCGGTCCACATCATTTTAGAGTCTGCATATAATGGGGTGGATGATATTTCTTTCACATGATGAAACAAGCTGACTGGAGTGTGCTCCAGGATGAAGAGGAAGGAAAGAAGGTACAATGGGAGTACATAGGTGGGAGACTCAAAGGAATTTGAAGCACGTGGGAAATATCTTGAGTAAACAATGCTAATCCTTTCACAATAAATAAGAAAGAATTAAAGTGGATTGGTAATAGCAAGATACCTACTGGAAACAGTAGTTATAGTCATTCAAATTAATTCTTGTCTTGTGTTCTTTCAATTCACAAGAGACTGCAGTTAAGCTAGTGATGAAATCTGAGTTCAGAGAAATCTTAGTCCCCTCCACTTTCTCAGGGGGCATCAAACAAAGGTTTCTGTGTATATTTTGGAGAATAATGAAAACTGACCACTTTCTGGCATCTAGCCAAACCTCCACTGGGGTATTAAATGTATTGCAGATGAGCTTGGAGGACAGGCAGCAGGGCCTGAAAATTCAGAGTAAAGCAAAAGGAGAAAGGTTCAGCTGTGCTTTCTTGAAGACCTCGGCCTGTGATGCCCGCATGATGGGTGAGAAGAGAAAAAAGTCCTCTTATTCCTAACTTCTGCATAATGCTTTGAAGTGAAGAGTGCAAGTAAGTGAGTACAGAACATTCTACCTCTGAGAAAGAAATCAATGAACAATTTCATAAATGTTTTTCATGTGATGCGTCTGCCCCCTGGGGTTGTCACAGAACAGCTTTTTCGGGGGAAAAAAAAAGAGATCTCACTGAACTTGAAAACCATCCTGTAAATCTCTTATTTTCAAGAAATTCAGATAAAAATGCCCAGGCACCATTGGCTGTTACAATTTATCTGTGATGAGTTTGTGTCTGGAATAGGAAAAAGAAGTCCATGTAATATTGCTCAAATCAGTTAGGTTAGTCTTTCAAAATCATAACACTATTTAAAACATCAGAAAATGAATGTTGCTCTCCAGTTTAAGGTATAGCAGTTTGGAAACATAAATATATAACCTTGAGTTTGTTGGTGAAGCACTGTTCTGCAACTGTGTTGGCACATCCTGTCTCCTTCCTTTTTTCACATGATCTGTTCTCCAAATCACAGAACTATATTTCCCCCCACTATGAAATAAATGAAAAGTAAGGATATAAGAAGATTATAGGGCACATTGCAGTCATCAGGCACAGGGCTTGCTCAGACAAGTGTACTGACCAGCCACAATTTACAACCAGACACTTTTATTTCTGTTTGTTCCTCCTTTGCTCCCTTCTGTTTCCCCTTCCTGTGCACATTGCCTCATTAGTTGGCACATTCCCAATCTGAACCCTCAGGTTCTCATCCTTACCAGTTTCAAAGTCATGGTTTGCTTGCAGTTTTGTGATCACGGTATCAATTTGCACACCTAAATTTGTGTGCCTAACAAACGTTTGTTTCCAGATTTTGTCTCTATTATGTGTTTCTGTCAGATCTACACCTCCAAATGTTTTGTTTATCATTTCTCCCTTTCCCTTGGTGTTCCATTTGATAAGGCTGTTGATCAGCAAATCTTACTGAGATAAACATTTCCATATTGAACATACCACTATCAATTAATTTGACTTGGTAGGTTTGGTTGAACTTCCCCAATGCAGTTTCCTTCCTTTTCCTCCTGTGCTATCACAGGTCACCCGAGAGAGATCAGCACCTCCCTCTCCGCTTTCCCCCCTTGAGGAAGATGTAGATTGCTATGAGGTCACCCTCTGACTTCTCTTGTTCAGGCTGAACCAAATGACTTCAGCCACTCTTCATAAGTCTTGCTCCTGAGGCCTTTCACTATTTTGACTGCCTTCCTCTGGACACACTCCAAAAGCTTTATATTCTTCTTAAACTGAGGTGTCCAAAACTGCAGACAGTACTTAAGTACTCTGAAAATTCAATGAGGGCAAATCCATGGTCCTGCACTTGGGGAATAATAACTCCATGCACCACTACAAGCTGGGGAAAGCACCTGGGGAAAGTCGGCTGGAAAGGAGCTCTATAGAGAAAGGACCTGGGTGTCTTGGGGGACAAAAGTTGTCCATGAGTCAGCAGTGTGCCCTTGTGGCCAGGAAAGCCAAGAGAACCCCAGGGTGGATTAAGATCATTGCCAGCAGTTTGAAGGGGGTGATCCTGCCCCTCTATTCAGTCCTAGTGAGGCCACATCAGGAGTGCTGTGTCCAGTTCTGGGATCCTCAGTACCAGAGAGACATGGAGCTCCTGGAGAGGGTCCAGTGGATGGCAACAAAGATGATCAGCAGACTGAGCAACTCTCTTACAAGGAAAGGTGAGGGAGCTGAGCATATTCAGCCTTGAGAAGAGATGTCTGAGGGGGGACCTATATCAGTATCTCAAGGGAAGGTGGCAAGAAGAGAGAGCCAGGATCTTCTTGGTGGTGGCGAGCAATAGGACAGGAGGCATTGGGCAGAAACTCACATACAGGAACTTTGATCTGAATACGATGAAATTCATTACTGTGTGAGTGACTGTGCAGTGGAACAGATTGCCCAGAGAAGCTGTGGAGTCTCCCTCACTGGACATATTCAAGAACTGCCTGAATACAATCCTGTGCTCTTGGATGACCCTGCCTGAGAAGTGAGGTTGTGCCAGGTGAACCACTGTGGTCCCTTTCAACCTGACCCATCCTGTGATTCTGTGAGGTGAGGCCACACCAGCATAGTGTAGGGCAGGACAATCACCTATCTTGACTGGCTGGAGATTCTGTGTCTGATGCACCCCAGGGCACCCCTTTTGGCTGCTGAGGAACACTATTGACACAGTCAGCAAACCCCCAGATACCTTTCCAAGGGGCTGCTCTCCAGCTGCTTGTTCCACAATTTCTATATATTTGTATGTATTTCCAGAGAACTGAGTATTTGTTGCAGCTATATGTAGCTTATCTGTGAAACAGAATTCTGGGGGAACTCAGATGATGGATCTAAATTCAAATGCACAATTAGAATATAGTTGCTTCCAGTGCATATAATCAGGGACTCATATCTCTCATCCAGAAAATAAAGAAAACATTTAATAAAATTTCTAATATCAAGTTTGAAAGATTAAAACCAAACAGATTTCTCTTTCATTTTTTCTCTCCAAAGCTTCATATAATTTCAACTAGACAAATAAACGCTGGGTGCATCAGTTCAATTACTATACTCGTTATTCAGTGCAACTATATTATTCAATTAAATTGAAATTAAAACTAAATTGAAATTACAATCTGAATAAACTACTGCAGGAAGTTATAAGTAATATTGTATTTGTGCTGCACTTCTGCTGCATTTCATTTAAAATTCACATGAAAATACAATTAAATCAGTATTAGTAACTTACTTTAGTTTTATGTTAATCATATTTTAATGGAAACACAAGAAGAAACAGGAAAATCACAATTAAGTCAGCAATTTATTTGCAGGTCTAAAGGCAAGTCCTTAGAGTTAGGGTTTTTTCAAAGACTATGCTTTCCACGTGTCTTGCCTGTTATAATGAAAATGAGAAAGGTAAGTAATGTATACAAGGACAAGCTTTAGATATTTGTTAATGGTTTGTAATACCTTCACGTCTCATTACCAGAAGATTGTAAAGCAAACTGCTCCTCAGTGTAATATCAAAATCTGATATAAAAAGATATCCAAATGGTTGTTAGGATGTCTTCAGCTTTATGGAATATTTTCTGTCATTATTCCCTGTTAGGAGGGCTTAGTTCTTGATTTTTAGCATTATCAGGAAAGTATTAATATACATATATGTATATATATACAGTAGCACATCAAATCTCCATGTTTATGTTTGACACAAGGCAGTGCACATAAGGTCATATATTGACACTGTGCTTCTCATTTATAATCAGCACAAAATGCAAGTCATTTTACAGTTATGAATCAAATTTTAAATACATGTTTTGCTGAAAATTGTATTGAAAACGTTTATTTAAGCTAAATTCAAAAAATATTTATGGTTACGTTTAAAATCAATTTTATTCAGCAAAACTAACTTAAAATGTATGGGTAATGTTTGTGGGTGAAAATTATAGAGTTTTTATGGTGTTATAAGTTATTCCTATTATGGCACAATCATGTACAAAATCAATTTGTGTAGAACAGCACATGTAATAATTGAAGTGGTACAACCATGAGGGAGCAATTTACTCGTTCTACTTAATAGTGATTTAATATAACTAGAAAGATTGTACAACTGCTCAAGAATACCTCCAGTGGTCTTCTTCATGTATGGAGTTGATGAACAACCAATCTTTGAAAGTAGTTTTGATATCACTTCTTTCAATGAAAATTAAAGTTTAACAAAATGCATTTAATTTAAAATATTGTAGTTTTGTTTACATTTCTGGAAAAAAAAGTTAGGTATGCTTTAAGCTGACAAATTACTTCAGCAGTTAACGTAACAAGATAAAGACTAATATACAACCTTTTTATGCTAGCAGAAGAAACATATTGCTGAACTGATGGACTTCTCTGAAGAATTGTTGTTTACCAAATGCAAAAGTTCAATTTTCTTTTCCTTTCTGAGGCATTTTCTTAACCTTCAGAGACTTCTGCAGAAGCAGAAAACTCTTCAGAAAGCTGGGACTATGGATTTGTTGCCATGAATCTCACAGTCTCTTTTAAGAAAATCCCACTGTATCTTTTTTATCTGATCATTTAAGTGATCTTTGATGACAATGCAGAGTATGCAAGAAAAAAAATGTAATGCAAACATAAAAAAACCAGCAGAGTATGCCAGACAGTATTTAGAGAATATCACAGAGATGCCACAGCATCCTTTATTATCCAAGCAAAAGAAAACATGAATGCAAGAGAATAACTACTAAAAGTGCATGATCTATGTTTTTAAAACCACCTTACAATACTAAACCAGAACAGCATCACCAACATCTTCCATTATTAATGAGCATGCAGCTCACAAAAATTTCCTATTGTTGTTTTTAAATACAGATTTTTTTTTAAATGCCTAGCAGACACTTTTGAACTTAAATATCTGCAGGAGAACATTACTTTAGGGAGTTATATATAGGATGGATGTACTTATCCACAAGGAAAGGATGATCCTCCTAGCTGCAAACATAACTTTAAGAAACAGTTTCTTCTCTTACACAGCAAAATCCTTTAATGACAAGTATCTCTGAAACCCTCTGTCTCAAGCTTAAGTGCCTGATTTAATACTGAATTTATTCAGTCAAAACTTCCCCTTTCCCTACTGTTGGTAACCCATCTTTCATACTTGTACAGCAGTTGTTTTCCCTAAGACTGAGAGGAAATAAGACTTCTTCTCTCAAAGCACTTGTCAACAATATTTCATTGAGCTACTGGAAACTTAATTCTTACAACTGTTTTTGTAATCATTGGCATTTCTTAATGGTGACAGAACAGTTTTTAAAATAAAACTGCTGAGTACTTTTGTTGAGTGTCAGAAAAACTCACAGAAAACATTTGCTTGTAAAATATGCCATCACTTTCCTCAAATCAATAGTTATAATTAAATTATAACTATTATTTATCACTATAAAGTGACCCTGACCCAGTTCATCTCTTCCATCAGTTAGCTTAAACTAACGGAAAAAAAGTTATGTCTAAATTATTACAGATGAGGAAAATAACCTTTGTATTTCATATAATTTATATCTGTTCATATTCTAACAGTACAATAAGCAAATTATACTAAATTGTAAGACAATTCATTACTTTTGCGGACATATACTAGAGTGCCCTCTAGTACAAATACCAGTTTCTATGAACTTTTAAGATTAAAATAAGAAAAAAATTGAGAAAGCAAGTAGGATAGAGGACCTACTCATAAAAGACTGATTATAGCACCTCTGATTCCTTCAAATGTTGGGGGTATTTTGTAATTGGCTCTGAACACCTTCTAGCAAAAATTATTACAGCAACCAGTCCTACTAGGCTTCATAAATTATATTCTTTCTGGAGTACTGTCACAACAAATAAAATAAGTCAGACTACTAACATGTTAACATATCAGCCTGTGGAGGTCAGGCAGAATCTTATCCACGAGATTCCATTAATTTTTTCTTTTGAACATCTGAACATTATTGAGTGCCACCACATTTATTCAAGGTGCAACTGCAGTTGCATGCTTTCTATCTCAAAAAAGTATGAGGTAAAAAGCAAGTGAAAACTAAAGGTGTACAGATTATATTTATACATATAATAATCTCTTTGTTACCCTGGGTTTATCTTTTGGCATCAAACTACTCTTGGTGAAGATAGTAAGATGATGCTACAACACAAAATTGTAAGTTTCTCCTATGTCTTTTGCAGGTCCTGCAGGAGAGAAGTTTATTCTTTCTGTTAAAAAAAAAGTAAAATACAAATAAATGCAATTTAATTATTATGGTCTGAAGCAAGATTTTTTAACATTAAAAATGGAGATAATCTATGAGGTGATTTCAAATAGGCATGGAATAGTGATCTTACAGCCAAAGCCACTGGAATCTCTGTTTACCTATTTACTCCATCTATACTATTCATAAGTGTAAATGACTGGGATCATGTAGATTTTGCAACACATTAGAAATATACCTTACTGAAAATTCAGATTTCCTTTACTGTGAGAGTGTTTCTGAATGTTGCTAATATATCTCGCAAAAGCAATTGTCTGAAGACAAGTTGAATAAACATTATCCTAATGCAAAACCCACATTTATAGTGTGTAGTAATATGTATTTAAACCCTGCACTGGTGTGCACTAGCCAAACTCTCACTCAGGACCAGGATTCTACACCTGAATCCAATTGGGACTACCTCAACCTAAAGTGCTCATTAACCTCCTACAAACAGCTGTAGCTGCAGGGTGGGCACAAACCCTATAAATCTAGCCCTGGGAGGAGCCAAGGTTGGGGTGGTTGTTCCTGGTTGCTGTGTGCTGCTGGAGCTCTGCTCTGAGAAATCATAATCCAAGACTCAGAAG
>VZRS01002372.1:313087-444386 GCA_013398055.1 Ifrita kowaldi
TGCTGGAGCTCTGCTCTGAGAAATTATAATTCAAGACTCAGAAGACTGCGAGCTCCGGCACAATAGTGCACTTGGAGAGTTAGGATGGGGGAAAACTGAGGAACTACCTCAGATGTTCTTCTTAGTGGAATCCTATTAGTAACTTTTTTTTTAAGCATGAAAAATATTCTTGTAAGAATGGGGCTTTTTTGTTATGAGAACAAAGATATTATTAGAGACTAGTGTGCAAAGGTGAATATTATTTTTTAAATTATTTTCAGAATTCAGATGAATATTGTTTAATGGTGATTGAATAAATGGTTCATGAAAGAAATGGTTGCAGTTCTTAAAAAAATACTAAAGCATGAGTGAAACCATAGGAACCCCTATAGGCACAGAATAAATGCTGTACCAATGCTGCACATTTCCTTCTCTTTTGCTCCTTTGTCCTAAGGGTAGTATCCCAGGGGGACCAACTGACTAACTCCTGGGAAAGCTGGAATTTTGCATCCCAATATTCAGGCTCCTGACTTCACTCTTCACCTGACTCGTATTCTTCATGATCAATGTATGAAAATGGTTGCAGTTCTTAAAAAAATACTAAAGCATGAGTGAAACCATAGGAACCCCTATAGGCACAGAATAAATGCTGTACCAATGCTGCACATTTCCTTCTCTTTTGCTCCTTTGTCCTAAGGGTAGTATCCCAGGGGGACCAACTGACTAACTCCTGGGAAAGCTGGAATTTTGCATCCCAATATTCAGGCTCCTGACTTCACTCTTCACCTGACTCGTATTCTTCATGATCAATGTATGAAAATGGTTGCAGTTCTTAAAAAAATACTAAAGCATGAGTGAAACCATAGGAACCCCTATAGGCACAGAATAAATGCTGTACCAATGCTGCACATTTCCTTCTCTTTTGCTCCTTTGTCCTAAGGGTAGTATCCCAGGGGGACCAACTGACTAACTCCTGGGAAAGCTGGAATTTTGCATCCCAATATTCAGGCTCCTGACTTCACTCTTCACCTGACTCGTATTCTTCATGATCAATGTATGAAAATGGTTGCAGTTCTTAAAAAAATACTAAAGCATGAGTGAAACCATAGGAACCCCTATAGGCACAGAATAAATGCTGTACCAATGCTGCACATTTCCTTCTCTTTTGCTCCTTTGTCCTAAGGGTAGTATCCCAGGGGGACCAACTGACTAACTCCTGGGAAAGCTGGAATTTTGCATCCCAATATTCAGGCTCCTGACTTCACTCTTCACCTGACTCGTATTCTTCATGATCAATGTATGAAAATGGTTGCAGTTCTTAAAAAAATACTAAAGCATGAGTGAAACCATAGGAACCCCTATAGGCACAGAATAAATGCTGTACCAATGCTGCACATTTCCTTCTCTTTTGCTCCTTTGTCCTAAGGGTAGTATCCCAGGGGGACCAACTGACTAACTCCTGGGAAAGCTGGAATTTTGCATCCCAATATTCAGGCTCCTGACTTCACTCTTCACCTGACTCGTATTCTTCATGATCAATGTATGAAAATGGTTGCAGTTCTTAAAAAAATACTAAAGCATGAGTGAAACCATAGGAACCCCTATAGGCACAGAATAAATGCTGTACCAATGCTGCACATTTCCTTCTCTTTTGCTCCTTTGTCCTAAGGGTAGTATCCCAGGGGGACCAACTGACTAACTCCTGGGAAAGCTGGAATTTTGCATCCCAATATTCAGGCTCCTGACTTCACTCTTCACCTGACTCGTATTCTTCATGATCAATGTATGAAAATGGTTGCAGTTCTTAAAAAAATACTAAAGCATGAGTGAAACCATAGGAACCCCTATAGGCACAGAATAAATGCTGTACCAATGCTGCACATTTCCTTCTCTTTTGCTCCTTTGTCCTAAGGGTAGTATCCCAGGGGGACCAACTGACTAACTCCTGGGAAAGCTGGAATTTTGCATCCCAATATTCAGGCTCCTGACTTCACTCTTCACCTGACTCGTATTCTTCATGATCAATGTATGAAAATGGTTGCAGTTCTTAAAAAAAATACTAAAGCATGAGTGAAAACATAGGAACCCCTATAGGCACAGAATAAATGCTGTACCAATGCTGCACATTTCCTTCTCTTTTGCTCCCTTGTCCTAAGGGTAGTATCCCAGGGGGTCCAACTGACTAACTCCTGGGAAAGCTGGAATTTTGCATCCCAATATTCAGGCTCCTGACTTCACTCTTCACCTGACTCGTATTCTTCATGATCAATGTATGATCACTGCAGCTCAGCTTTCCTCAAATGATCAATAACTTAAAATAGAAAGGATTGATTATATGTTCATAGTAGAAATTAAACCAATTGTTTGTACCCAAAAGAGGATAATTTCTGAGCCCCAGTTTCACACAAAGTAGATTTGGTCTGGCTAAGATTGGGTGTTGAGCCTACACAACTGTGTCTGATGTAGTTACCACTCTGTTCTCTGACACAGCTGTGTTTGTCAGACCCATTACTATTCATGATGAAATCTTATAAAGCTTCACAAGAAGATAATAAGAATATTCACTACTTGTTATATTCTGGTGGTTTTTTTTTTTTTCCTTCTGGGACCTTTCAGCTTAATAAGATGGCAGTCTGCTTATCAATGGAGACAGACATGTACAACTAAAATCTTTCTACTTTATCCTACCCTATAGTTTGACCTTGGATGACAGGTATTTGCTTTAATACATAATATGGCTATCATAGAAAGATCTTCAACAGTATTTGTTAAGGCATTTCTTTTTTTTTCTTATTGGTTAATATAAAAATTACTCAAATGTTTCAGATATCTCTGAGTCCTGCAGAGCCATAAGTTTTGCCTCCAAGTTTTTCAGAAGAAATCAGTCATGATGCAATTACTTTATTGTTTCAAAAAATGAAGCAATAATTTTTCATATATATTTAATTTTAAAGCATTAACATTGATAGAATTGCTTTTGAAAGAGAAGAACAGGATGAATAAGGTGGCAGGATATGGTCTGTTCTGTGATAATTCCTTTGCTGTACTTTCAGATGGCTAAGTTTAATATTACAGCGATAAACAGAAGATGTTAATATGGGTATGTGCATAAATATCTGTGTTTACTTGCTGCATAATTTATAGAGGCTAACAAATACGTGCCTCATATGTGAAGATATACTAATATCAGTATATATCCCACCTTACCTTAAGGAAGTAAGGCAGATACCTATTGGAACTTTATGGAAAAGCAGCTTTCTATATGGCCAGTGCAGAGAAAATCTCCACAAGAGAAGTCAGATATTTAATGTATTTTCTCTCTACTAACTTTATAGAGAGCTTAGGGCAACCCTGCTGCTTGTTTTAAGTGTCATATTTTTATACTTAAATAGGTGGCATTGTACATATGGCAGATGGGTCAAGGCTAAAAAAAAAAAGTAAAAGTAGTAGTTTTGGCCACATCAGCTTTTCTGTGACAGCTCATTTTTGTGTAGGAAAAAAAATCTTTTACTTCACCATGCCTTTTTCTGATCCTTTCCTTTTCTATATCCTTTGATTAAAGCCTTAATCAGTGAAGGCTCAACAATTCAGGAATTTCAGTTTTATACTGCTGCAAAGTCCTGAGGATTTAGAAAAGGCTTTTGATGGGAGTCATTCATGAATATTTGTGACATTCCACTGATTCCCAGACAAACCTGTCAGCATTGTTGGATGTTTTTGGACAGGCAGTAAACATTGTATCATTAATAATGGTAAACAGTAGAACAAGTGACAATCATGGGAAATAGGTTATGGTTGTTATGATAATCCTACTTACACAAAAATCTATTAAAAAAGATATGTGACTGAGAATAAACACATGTGCTCTGTTGTCTAGATTAGCTCAGGATAATGCAAATAAATATAATTTACATCCTTCTTCCCTACTGTGGCCATCTGTGTTCAGGGAAGATTTACCCCAGGAAAAGGTGGTAGAAGTTTCTCCATGACCAAGTACCTTAGGGAGGTTTCTTACTTATAACATCATTTAGCATTACACATGACTTTCCAAGAGTTCTGACATTAATAAGCTGCCAAGGGAGAGTGTTGAATCAGTGGACCCTTTGACAGTCTTAGTTGCAATCACTTCCCCTTCACTTTTAAGTCTGTTTTGGATTCTGGAAGATTCCTTAATAAAAAGAAGAAATGAAAGTTGATCAAAGGTAAGCATTCAAGGAAAGCTTTTCAAAAGCAGATAGTCTGTGTGTGCTTGTTCCTGTGTAAGGAACATTGGGCTGAGCTTGAAAACCTTTGAAAATGTCTGCCTCTCTCAGAAACTATGGTGTCTTCTAAGTAGTCAGTACGATTATACTCCCAAAGGACAACAAAGGCCACTGGCATGACATTATTAACATTCAAGCTTAGGTGTTGGAATCTAGACGATGCTATAATAAAAATAATAACTCATGCAAATGGAGAAGAAACTACAGATAATGGGGTTATCTCTTTCTCCAACTTATCAATATCTTATCTTCCACAAATAAAGAAAGTAAAATATTAATTCATTTTTTAATTTAAATATCTGCTTTAAATGTCTGTCATTTCCAACCAAGGTAGCATCACAGAAAAATTCTTGTTCTGAAAAACATGAAAACAGCAGGAAAAGGAGGGACAACAATGACAGAGACCAAGTACATTCAAATTAATTGAGAGGGATAACTGAAAAAAATAGCTGGTAATGTGCATAAATAGAAAAATGACAATCGGAGAGGATTACCAAAATTATAGTCCAGTAACAGAACATCTTTGGGCTTTGAACAGGCTGAGATGTATTCTGATATAATCACAATTCTGAGAGAGGCTTGTGACCGTTAATGACCTCTCATGAGGAATAAGAAGAAACAAAATGGAGACCAAGAAAAGGGATTTAACTCAGAATCCTTAAATTGATATTAAATTAAAACATAAATATCATCAGTGTTTGTTGAAATATTAATATTAATATGTTAAATATTAATATGAATAACTAAATGAGAAACAGATTACCCTTCTGACCCTGTTCTTCAGTGAAGGGAGCTTTGGTGTTTTTTTCTGCAAGACTGCCAGGTAAGCAGAATTCTCTGAATTTATACACAGTGGCATCATTATTCTCAGGAGAAAAGGTTTGACATAAGCAAAGTAATGGATGTTATACAACTGCATAAGGTAATTAAACCCCATTAGGGATTAGGTAAATGCTAAACTTTTGAAATGCTTGGCTGCAACTTCTCACTTGACTAGAGACTCAAGATATAGATTCTCTGGGAGTTTTATGGCATCATTATCCAATAGACTGCTAAAAGTACATTTCAGCAGTCTCAGTTTCTAGTGTAGTTTTCACCCATAGCTATCAAAAAGATGCCAGTGTGTCTACAGATCTAGCCTCTAGGAACTTGTATTAAACAATCACTGGATAAAACATAAAATCAATATAGAGGCATAGATGAAAATGTGGTCTCATTCTGTCCAAGAATTGACCCCTAGCCACCAGATCAGAAAGCTCATAGCTAATCTTCTTCATTATTTTTTTTAAAGAATTAATCCTTAGGTCTGTAATATAGTGAGGAACAGATGCATAAGAATATGTCCACAAAAAAAGAATAACCTGCCAAAAACTCAAGAGAACACAGGTTTGACTTCGCTTACAGAAAAGAGGAGAGATAATACAATAACTTAAATACATATTAAGTAAAATAAATATTTGGTTGACTTTTGTCAAAAGTTGATTTTTTTTTGTCTGGGTTGATTGTAATTTTTTTTTTTTTTTGAGGGAGTGGTGTGCTTTTTAACAGAATGAGGTAGAATAGCAAGACAATTATGTGGAATAAATTCTGGCCAAAGGTATCTAGTAATTTTTAAGACTAAGATGCATAAATTCTGGATAATGCATTTTTAGTATGTGTATTTCTGGGTTTGGAGTGTCTTGCTGATCATATTAGGAATATTTCTATTTATGTTACTGAGAGTCCCTTTCCTGCATGTTTAGCCATGTCATAGAATCATAGAATGTTTTGGATTGGAAGGGACCTTAAATATCATCTAGTTCCAACCACCCCTGCCATGGGCAGGGAAACCTTCCACTATAGACCAAGTTGCTCAAAGTCTCATCTAACCTGGCCTTGAACACTTCCAGGGATGTGCGCATCCACAACTTTTCTGGGCAATCTGTTCCAGTGCTTCACCACCCTCACAGTAAAGAATTTCCTTGCTCAAGTCCAATTTAAATCTACCCTCTTTCAGTTAAAAGGCATTGCCGCTTGCCCTATCATTACACACCCTGGTAAACTTTTTTACTCTGTCTTTCTTATAAACTTTCTTTAAAATATTAGAAGCCTTCACGAAAGTGTTACCAGAGCCTTCTCCAGGTTAAACAATCCCAGCTGTCTGAGCCTTTCTTCATATGAGAGGTGCTCCCATCATCTGACCATATTCATGTCCCTCTGGACCCACTACAAGAGGTCCACATCTTTCTTACAGGCCCCCAAAGCTGGATGTTGTACTCCAAGCAGGGTTTCACGAGAAGTGCTGGTTGCACTTCTTTTTATGCAGTGCGTGATACGATTGTGTTCCTGGGCTGCAAGAGCATACTGTCACACACCACACCCAGAATGTGATTGTAAGGGTTTTGGATTCTGCAGTGGTAATCAGGTACTTAAAAATGGTTATGTTGGTACTGAGTGTTGAAATATTTAGAAGTATGTCTACACATCTAAGTTGTACTTTGACCCAAGTGATCTAGTGGATGAATAATATGCCCAAATATGGGTTGAATGAGGATGAGCATACTGAATTACTCACCTTAAGCAAAACAAAATACTGAGATTCAGAATATCCCGCAGATAAGATTAAGGTTATATCTACAGTAGCAACATATTTTTCATAAAAATCCCTGTTCTTCAGCAGGAACTGATCAGTAAATCAAAACCATTTTTATGAGGCCTCTGTATCTACATCGTTGGTTGCTTTCTTGCTTTTCCTTTGGAATAGATTTGGTTGATGGCTTTGACAGAACATCAGGCATGCTGTTTGAAGAGATATGGTAGATCAAGCACTTCTGCATTAGGTGCTGGAGAGAATTTGATGAGCACCTGAAACAAATTTCCAATTAAGTTTTCTCTATAGGAAGGATTCGGCTTTTTTGGGGAAAAAAAGTAGAAAATAATAGTTCACTGTCATCAATACTCTTTAAAACTGTGTCTAAAAATTGGCAATGATGGGCATGGGATGATCAGGAAAATTTCTTCAAAAAACATATTTATGTTCCAAACTACAGTTTGAAGTAGATGTGGCCTAAGGCAACTTATCTTTGACTAAAGCTATAAAAACAAAGGCAAGTGTTTTGGAGAAGTTGTTTCCTGAAATTCACTTCAAAACTGTTATGATATAATGTTGCTATGGGACTTGAATTCATTATTATTTTTGAGTCTGTCCCTAAGAACTGGCCTTTTTTTCTCTTTTTTCTTAAATAAATTTTTTATTATTCTATTTAAGCAAGTAAAGATTCCAGTAGTGAAGGTTCCAAATCCTAGTCATGATTTCTGTATCCACTGATAAATCTGTTCTTGCCTTTCATGTGACAAGATCAAGCTCAAAAATATGCTACATCTGATAATGAAAAAAGGGTATGTGCACTAACCATGGCTGTTATTTTCCATGCCCAGAAATGATGAATTAAATCAATTACAGTATTATAAATTTTTCTGCATTATAGTAATATACGATTGCAAGAATATGTTTACTTGCAAACAAAATATTTCAATAGTTGACAAAAAGAAGATATTGAATCAAAAGTTAGAGAAATTATGTTTGTATGGTCAGTGACTTACAAGTAT
Organism: Ifrita kowaldi; assembly: GCA_013398055.1. Classification (NCBI taxonomy): domain Eukaryota; kingdom Metazoa; phylum Chordata; class Aves; order Passeriformes; family Cinclosomatidae; genus Ifrita; species Ifrita kowaldi. The sequence continues at coordinate 320,917 of VZRS01002372.1, forward strand.
GTAGGGCTTCATACATTGATATAATTGCTTGATAGTTGTGTAATGGAAGATTTGAAGTTTTGTTTCATCAGCTTTCTTATTGTTTAATCTTAATACATTTAACAGTTTGAAAATTCTGATGAATAATTATCCTTGCAAAAGAACTTTGTCAAGAGTGCTGTAGAATATTTATCCTATATCTCTAAAATATTGCTTAGTAACTAAGGTTGTGTGTATACAATATTTAAATGTTCTTTCTTTTTTTGTAATGGAGAAAAATGTTAATATTTTGTCTCACCCCGGAGCAAATGTTTCTCTCAATAAATAATGATTTGATGCCATACATATGCCAAGTACTGGTTAATCTGAATTCACTTTCAGTTTCTAATTAGACATCTGTTAAAATCTGTAACAGGAAATCTAATAGAGTTATGCTGTAATTTGTCAAAGAGATTAATGATTCACAGTGTTAAAGTGTCTGTAAATGGAGTTCTTATGTGAGTCATTATATAAGTTAAAATTAAACTCTTTTGCTTTTATGGAAAATGTTTCCAACTTGTGTTATTACCAGCAATTACAACATCAAAACATCCCCAAAAAGAAAAAGATCAAATGATAAAGCTATTTTTTTGCCATCATTCCATAATTGGAATACTTACGCTTAAAGTAACTGCCAAGACTAATGAAAACCATATTTTTTCTTTTTCTCTTTAGCGTCTTGACATTCCAAGATTTTAATGAAAATATTCATAGAACTCTTAGCTGTACATTTTCCAAATCGATGGGAAAATTTGTGAAATAACATTAATTATTTGGGTACTATAGAATGAGTTGCACAAAAAATTCTCATAGACTGAGCTTATTATTCTAAGAATTGAAAGTGCAGGATGCATATTATGTCCCATAGTCATTTGCAGTCCTTCAGAAGTCAGCAGAAACTCAGCATGTCAGTTAAGTATCACCGCTGAATTAAGCAAGTTTTTTACTGCCTTCAAATTTAATGCATTTTTCATTGATTGGTAAACTTCTGTCTTATTTTCCTTTGGGTTTTATATTTTAAGAAACATTCTGGAAGATAAGGACAGAACATTTCCTTTGCCAAAATAAATAAGCATGTAAATAAACAAATAAACCTTATGTGTCAAAGAAGTTACCACGGGCTTTTAGAGTCCAGCGACCTAACAATAAGTTATTGGGTGAGAAAAATATTGACAATCTGTTTTCTCACTTTGTAGGGGAAGTCATTCATGTTCTACCATGTGAAATTCCCTTCACATGCCTTAGAAGGCAGATGGTATTCAAGATTTTCTCCTGCTGCTCTCAAAAGAAATGTCTTTTTCCAACTCTGTCTAGCTCGTGTGTGGCAATACCTTGTCTTACTTGCCACAGAGATGGATGGTGCAAAGTAATACAACTCTGCCTATAGCCCCTGTGGACCTTTTCAAAGGGTACCTTTAGAATTTGCAGAACTGTGTCTTTTTTAATTACGACAACAGCTCCTTATTAGCAAAAGCACAGAACAATTCACAATTGTTTCTGATTGTGGAAGGACATGGTGAATCAGAGAGAACACAGTGTACAAGGTCAAAATTCCATCTGGTTTGTTGGAGCAAGATTGGTGGTATTCAGCATGAGATCAACAAGTTCCGTATCATATGGATTGTGCTTCAGAAGATGTCATATTTAGGTAGTTTATAAAAATTATGACCTTGTAAAGGTTCATATATGCTTTCTGACATACTTGACTTAAACAAGAAAACATGACATTTAGAGGCAAGAGAATTTTTTGAATGGAGACAGAAAAAAGTTACCAATAAAATGTTCAATGAAGAAAAAAACAACTTGTACTTTAATAATATTAGGGAACAATTTAAATCCCATATCCGCCTGGAAAATCATCAAGAAATCTGAAAGCAGTATTTGAAAATTGCAATACTATCACAGATAAATATAATTATGTGCAATATATAGAAAAAATGGATATATAATGTGTTAAAAGTTAATCCACAGAATAGTAATATATTTGAACACTTAAATACATGGAATTTCATTCTGGAAAGAAACATAGAAATATTATCTTTGGTATAATATTTCAAACATTAATATATCGCCAAAAAAAACCCTCCCAGCTAAAGATCTTATTTTTAAATCTTTAAACTTAGGATCCAATACTACTGTGAACACCTCTCATCGCTCACTAAGTTACATGATTAGCATGAAATGGATGTTGAGACATTTTCTATACCATTACAAATTACTGGAGCTGTAGGCACTGAGATGTGAATTTCTCTCTTCATGTCAAATGCCGGAATTAAATCCTTTTTTTTTTCCTACTCATTCAGCATAATCATGTAATTTAAAATATTTTAAGCATTAAAAACAAGAGAAGACAAAAACAAACAAACAAAACCCATTCCTTACAAATCAAAGCTAAACTGAAGTGGATAGTTGAAACTGTTGTGAGGAATGAAGGACATTCTTGACTTTTGAACATCATGAATAGAGTTCTGTCATACTTGGTTATCCACAATTCTTTCTGATATAACTGGACTCTGATAAAAGCATGAATATATTGCTTTTCTTTTTGTACAATACTTGCTTCTCACATAATGTATTACAAGTGGTTAGGTATTCACAGACTTAAGCTTGTGTAACAGCTCAGAAGTACTTAAGTCACACCAATCTTAAAATGGAAGATTTAACTGCATGGATTGAATTACCCCATGAGGACCAGAGATCACGAACGTGAGGCTGCACCTATCTGTCTATAAGGGGACTCGTACATTTGGTCTTCCTGGACAGGCCATCTGTAGCAGATTCCCACTATAATGCCACCTGTGCCTTCCCTCTCTTTATTTCTGACCCATAAACACTCTGTCAGCTCCTCATCCACCTTCAGGTGGAGCTCCATGTTCTCCAGCTGCTCACTGACATGAAGGGCAACATCATCTCCTCAACTCCCCTGACTGTCCTTCCTAAAGAACCTGTATCCTTCCATTCGAACATTCCAGTCAGAGGAGACATCCCACCATACCTCCATCCATGATGCAATAAGATTCTTGCCTCACAGGCGTGTGCAAGTCTGCACTCCCCTTGTTTAGTCCCCACGCTCCTTTGATGCAGCTGACCTCCATGAACCCTCAGCAGAGCAAGTATCTCAAAGCAAGTCTTATCATCCAAGTAGCTGAACCCCTGACAGTGGCACAAATCTTGCAGCCGTTTGCCGATTCTCCAAATTCGACTGGCTCTTTCAAACCACTTCTCTTTGACTGGGAGGCTTGTTAAAAAAAACTACCTGTGTTCTGGAGCCCCTTACCACCTCTCTCAGGGCTCTGTAATCCTTTTCTAATTTAATTTTTTGCTCCTTGGCGTTTTATACATTTCCATGACAGTGATTTTTATCTTGAATACTGGAGCAGCTATGACTATCAGAGCAGCTATACTTCTGTCTTTGTTTTTAATTATCCTGAAAGGCTTTAGTTCACTTATGCTTACACATATTAATAATTCATTTTCATATTAAAATTAGCCATGGTCACACAGCTGTGCTGCATCAGATGACTCCGTGAATCACAGGTGGATAAAACTCCTTGGACAAGAATAAAATGGTGGAGCTCAATTGTTTAAAGATGAGTGATTTTAGATGCATGCTGGCCTCTATCTACAGTAGAGGTGTCTCATAAATCATGTGTCACATCTGACAGTGACATGGGGATGTTTGGGATGCCTTAGAGTGTTTTAGGTGGCCCTAGGCACATGTGTTTAAGCAATTGATTTGTGTCCATGGTTATCAGATGCTTTGGCCAGTCCACTGTTAGCACTGTTAGAAGATCATAATGAGTGTGTACTGGAAGATACTTGTGAAATGTAAATAATAAATTTTGATTTATAGAAGGTTTTTTAAATATGTACTTAGTGTTGCAGCCATTTACTTCAGGGCCCTGGATTGCCTGCTTTCCAGGGAAAAAATATTCCAGGCCAGGAAAACATAAGTCCTAAAACTCTTTGGTTCCATGTGTTTCTCCAGAAATTTTGGCATATGATGGGCTGTATCTGAAATTCTCTATTTGAAGCTCAGTGAGCTTACCGTCTTGAGAGTATCTGTGGCAGTCCTGTGGCAATTTTGATTCCTACTAGGTCATAATGGGTCTGGAAGATTGTAATGCCTCCTCCCAAAGTAATTCTTTAGTACTGGGAGGACATTTATTTGATTTGGTCTGAATATAACATTTTCCATGGGTTTGTGGTCTCATTGCTTAAAAGAGACAGTCATTTATACTGTAATACTTTGTAAAATTGTTGAGACAGAAGTAACTGAGAAGAACTGTGAAGAAGCAACTAAGTTTATGGCCATAAACTAAGACACTAGAAATTCCACCTCAACATAAAGAAGAACTTTACATTGAGGGTGGCACAGCACTGGAACAGGCTGCCAAGGGCGGGTCCTGAAGTCTCCCTCTCTGCAAATATTCAAAACCCACCTGGACGCATTCCTGTGTAAGCTGCTCTAGGGTTGAACTAGATGGTCTCCAGAGGTGTCTTCCAACTATTCTGTGATTTTGTAAATGATGTGTTATGACCTAAATTTCAGTTTGATCTCTGCCATGGAAGTAGGGTGGCACTGTAAACAAGGTGGGAGATACTACTTCTGTCAGAATCTTCAAGGCATCAGCATCTAGAACCTCCAGAGTAAGAGTGCCTGAACTATCCTGTGTGTCCCTTGACATATACACTGAAGTGGGCAAGTATCACAGGTTTTTTTTATAAATAGACCCTAAAATTTTGCAAGGTTAAAGTTGAATGTTTATTTCAGCCTGCTTGTTGAACAGGCTGAACTCCAAATCTAGGTGGTGGCATGTTGCATCAATTTTGCTGTTAACAGGAACGGTTTGTTTGATGAGGCTAACTTGCTATTCTAGCCAAATTAATTTCCATCAAGGCAGGATTATTCAGCTCCTATACATCAAGTCCTAGCCTGCCAGTATCATGATTAACACTTCCAGAGAGGGAGATAAGTGCATAACATTGTTAGCAGTCATTTAGTTCAAGGCAAGCAACAACGTAGCATGACACAAAATATGTGAGTCCTCATGGTCAGAGAATGACAAGAACCATATCTAGATGTTCATAAATCCCTTTTTTACGCTTTTCCCTCAGATAATTGAAGCAGGATAGCTAAGTAAACCCTTTCCAAATTCTGCTAACAGAAATGAATCCTTTCCATACACACGCTCAATAAAACAAGTACATTCAATCTCTTCTCCACATACATATAAATTAGATATTTGGCTTAGTTTCTGCTGTTCCATTAACCTTTGTGAGTGTATTTTCCTTCACCAATTAATTCAAGAATGTAGTGGTTTGGCCTTGACTGGCAGCAAAGCAGTACACAGCCATTCACTAACTTCCTTTGCTTTCCCAACAGCATGGGCAGAAATAATAGGAAGAGCAAAAGATCCCAAAAGTTGTGGACAAGATAAAAATAGCTTAACAAATGAAGGAAAGAGGAATAGGAAAGAAAGGAGAAATGCAAACAAAAGAAGTGGTGCAAACACAATCACTTATCCCTCTCACAGAAGACCAACGCCCAGTCAGTCCCTAAGCAATGGCTACCTATCCAAAACACTTCTCCCTTTGGATTTTTATAGCTGAATGAACTACTCTATATGCATGGAGTAGTCCTTTGGTCATTAGGGTCAGTTGTCCTGGTTATGTCCCCTCTTCTCTTACACCCTCAGCTGTCTTGCTGGGAGGGTAGCATGGGAAGCAGAGAAAGATTTGATGCTGTGCAAGTGCTGCCCAGCAACAGTGTATCAACACCATTCTGATCCATCCGGATCACATATAGCCAAAGCATTGCACCTTAACAGGCTGCTATGAAGAAAATTAACTCCATCCCAGCCAGACCCAGTACAAAGAAGAAAAGGCAGATGTGGTTTTCTTCGTACAACTGACACAAGCATCATGTTCAAAGGTCCTACTTCTCATGGGTGATTTGACAAAATACTGGGGGTTGGTCTAAATGCCTGATGGGCTGGAGTAAAGAAGACAAATTCAAACTCTTCTCAGAGTAGTCTGTGACAGGACGAGGGGCAATAGTCATAAATCTATCTACATGAAATTCAGACTAAATGTAAAAGAAAAACAAATCGTAATGGAATTAGTCAAACCTGGGAACAGATTAGTCTGAGGTTGGGTGAAATTTCCATCCTTGGAGCCAGTCAAAACCTTCCTGCACAGGGTAGATGTCCAGCAACATGAACGATCTGCCCTAGCAAAGCCTTTTCTGACCAGAGAAGTTTGACTAAATGATCTCCAGAAAGGAGATCCCTTTCAACCGCAATAATTTTGTGACACTAATTAGTCACCAGAGAGTAAATACATAGAGTGGAAGGTTGTTTTACACCTAAGAACCAATTTGCCTTGAAATAGATTACAATTTTCTTGTATCTGTTGTCTTCCTGCACCTTCTTGAGACTTCTGTTTCTTCAGACTTGAGCCCTTCAGTCCTCATACATCTATCTGTCACCGCGGCCGGGGCTAGCTGCCTCTGGACCTCCGTTACGTCCAGCAATTCGGCCCAGCGACCTGCCTGCAGACACGACTCTTTAGAGTGGCGGGCAAAAGTCACTGCTGCTCGGGGCGTCGCGCGAGCGGGCAGCACGCGCGCTCTCCTCAGGGCAGAGGAGGAGATGGTCAGAGCCCGAAGACCCCGAAGGCAAAGAAGGAACGAGGAGGAGACTTCCTTGCAAGACCAGGGTGTGGATTTATCAACCCGACCGCAGGGGAAGGAAAGTCCAAGGGAACAGGGTCCATACAGCAGCTTAAGAGGAAAGGAAAAAGGGGAGGAGCAAAGGGACGGAACCAATGGGATAACATGAACTGGGAGGAACCAGGGTACAGACAACAAATCACAGAGCCACAAGGGAGGGGATAGCCTGAACGAACCAATCATAGATCAAATAGTACAGAATTTTCTGGAAAAGGGGGCCGGTATTATCACAGGGGGCAAGGCCTTCAGACCAAGGATCCGCCTACAGACCATCCCTCTGGGTGGACTCAGTCTCCCATTGGGTGATTATACTCGGAGGGACAGGGGGTGGATTCCTAGCCGGTCACGGCACACCCCAACATCTATCCTTAGAAGATGACCCATACTTGTCCCCAAGCAAAGGAAAATTGTGCAAAGGGTTCCACAAATATCTATAGAGAAAATGAACTATACTGCTTAAAATATAAATATTTATTAATACAAAGCACATGAAAAAATACAGGCCAGTACTGCTTCCCTCTCCAAAAGACTTCGAATGATAAAAACAAAGAGAGGGGGATTTATCCACAGATTCTTACAGCTAAATTTAAGCAAGTTTAGGATATCTGCCAAAGTAAGGGTCCATGTGTTGAGTCAAGTGCCCAGACTCCTAGAAGATAGCACAGCTCAGATAAGTACGTGAAGGTATGCTGATAAGCATCAGAAAAACACATTTAATTGTGAGCCTTCCTATGTGCCTGTTAGGGATTTTTCAAAGTTAAATAAACATTTTTTTTTTGCCACGGGGTTCTGACTGTGATCCAAGCACACTATTTTTTCAGAGTCCTAGTCATGTCTCTGGGCCTTTCAATAATTATCACATTTTTATAGATGTTAACAGCAGGTCAACAAACTAACCAGCTAGATGAATAACAAGTAGGATTCTCTGCAGCCTGCAGGAATAGTGTTTTTACAGAATGCATAGACATTCACAGATAAAATGTGTGAGGTGTGTTCATGGGGTGTTGTATGAAAGAAGGGAAGTGTCCTGTGATGCTTTATATGGCTGGAATATGGGGAGGGTAGTTAAACCAGCTCTTTCACTGTCCATAGGTTTTGTAGAGAGCAAACAATTTTCATAACTGCTTTCTGATTTTCTCCTGAAGGAAGCTTTCTGGTTTACTAAAACTAAACGTACAGGAAGAAACTAGCATAAGCCTAGTGCACAGGACCTAGGAACCAGTGCCCTATGGTGAAACTCAAAATCAGCAATATAAACACGCCTAAAGTCACGGCACATCAGAGAGGCACGTGGGGGGGGGGTGTGTGGTGTGTGAGGGAGGGTGCGGCACAGCAGTGAGGATGTGGCAGGGCAGTTTGCAGGGCAATTCTCCCAGACAGGGTGAGCCGGAAGGGCTCATCTCTGATTATTCAAGAGGACCCAATAGAGGCAGACAATCAGACTCAGTATCTGGTGTTAAAGAGCACAAACGGGTGTTTTCAATCCCAGTTTCATTAGCACACAATATAAGCCTCCTCGGTCACGGTGTTGATGTGCTGTGGAGCTCCTTCCTCTGCAGCTGCTGCAGTCACTGCCCAGCCGTGTCAGAGGCCTCCACCGACCTGCTGATGGCAGAGGGAGCTCTCCAGGTCACAGGTGCCAGGAGTGCCTGATGCCTCCCTGTGTGACTGGGGCAGAAAAACTGCCCTTCTGCAGAAGCTGTGCTGTGCTTGAGGAGCTGTGTCGCCAGGTGAGGAAGTTCCTTTTCTGGTAAAGCAGTTTTAGTTTTATTTTGTTTGTAAGCATTCTCAAACTAAGTGTAACGCTACCTAAATTCTGCTGGCCCCCATCAAACCTCCCGTGACTGAGAGGGAAGGAGAGGGGAAGTTATGGAGGCACCCGTGTGCCCCACCATTGTTGAATGGTCCACTTAGCAGCAGCAAAGTATGTGAGTGTAACCAAGGGGTGTGCACAGGAGGCACAAAACAGTCTGAGGGGGATTGAGAAGAAGATGACCATCATCAGGATTAAACATCCACCAGGGAAATACAGACACTTCAGAAGAGGTCAATCTTAAAAGAAACATGAGGGAAGAGGGGCATTTGTGACATAGGGAGAGACAGTGAAGAGAAAGCAGCAGCCACCACAGGTAGTCTGTCCCTGCCAACAGTGTCCCCGGTGCACCCTGACCCCTGACCACATCATACAGGGCAGCCTGCCATGGTGCACTGGGAGCAGCCAGCACCCAACAGCAGGCTGGCAGAGTGGGGGCAGCACATGGGACCCCACCTCAGGGGACGGGGACACCTCTCAAGACCATCAGGTGCACCAGACGCAGCAGTGGTATGGAAAAGTGGGGAAGGGGTGATGGCAGCCCCTACATCCAGGGGGTGTATGTGTCTGTGTGTAGGTGTATATACTCAGATTAGCTCTACAAGGCTTTTTATATATTTGCAGGTGTTTACTAGCATTTTGTAGTTTAACTATAACTGATTTTTCTGTTACATTAAGGATAGTGATTCTGAATATATAGATAACAGATAGTTACATGTCGTTAATAAATCAATAAACTGCTTCAATCCTCAGAATTCATAAAACACCTAGAGTTAATTAACTTTTATTAGGCATCCTTGCAGCTTTTGGAACTTGGTGAGGTTCTAGAAATCACGCATTCTCAGAAATAATCTCCACTGCTTCGAAAAGGTCTGCTTTTGTTTTTATCTTTGTAGCTTTTCTTGTCAGGATATGGAAACTGAGTAGAAGATATACACCTGCCTTCTGCCTGTTCCCTTGTTTTCCCTGACCTCTCCAGAGCAGATCACTGTAGATGGCTGATATGCTGCTCTTAGACATACTTTGTATAGAGCAGTATGTGCATTAGCAAATTATGTGCACCTCAAATACAGTTGCAGGCTCAAAGGGGGTTTTCGACCTTGAGCTGTGTGACTTCTGCAATACTTAGGAAAGCTTAAAAAAAGCCAAATCTAGAAGATGATTTGCTGTAAAGGACTGGAATTTCTGGAGTGAAGGATGCAACCTATCTGACTAATAACAGAAAAGTCATTGTTTGCTGAAAAAGAAAATATTCAAAAAGACAGTCAAGGTGAAAATGACATTCAGAAGGATGAGATCTGGGATAACAGCATGTGGGTCCTGAAATTCTGAGGCTGTTAAAAAATACACTTTTCCCAGTATACAACCTTTTTATTGTGGTCACCTATATTGTAGTACATGGAGTTCTTTTTTAGCATGATTGGATAAACAGCAGTACAGTAAGTGATTTACAGCATGACATGATCTTTGTGTAATGCAAGTTGGTACTTAAATTATGTTGGTATCCAATGCAATGACTTTTAGGCATATCACATATACTATCCTTATGCAATTTTCCTACTGTCTTCACCTGGTATATAACACTTGCAACTACAGGAGGTAAAAATAGCAAGGTCTCATTTCAAGAGACAAAAATATCCCTATGTTAAGGCCTCAGATGTGTCTCAGAATTAATTCTTATTTCTTTTTCTCATTCAGGAATGAACATGCCATACCACCATTGTTTTTAGATGGAATTAATATCAAAGATCGTTAAAAACAGTGGGAAAAAACCTCACGTACTATCTCCCTAAGACTGTTTGATGTTTGCCAAACCTTTCAACTTTAAGGGGTAGGTTGTCTCATTTATTTTTTAAATTGTCCTTTGGAGGTGTCAGTCACTTCATTTTGATTGAAATGGAACTTTGACTAATGAGCTGCTGTCACGCTTGCCTCTTACAAGTGGCTAAAGTGAGATGGAATCTAAGATAAGGATTTTAATGATACAAATTTATCTATGATAAGGTAAAAATTTGACAAATTGATACATCAATTAATTTTTACTTTCATATTTTAACTGTACCTTATTTTTATTTAGCGCTTTCATTAAAAATATTTACATATTTAAATAATAGACCTTTTAAAAGTTATCACTGGGATTTGTTTTCAAATGCACAACATTTTCCTCTTTCTTGCAGTTAAAATGACCTACATTCTTCTTAGCCACTTAGCATGATTGTACATAGCTTTAAATCCTGAGACCTGGCAATTTGTGTCACTGAAGCAGTAAGGTAGTAATGAAATAAGTCACATTGTACTTTTATGCCATTACCTTCGAAGGATGAAGTTGGACAATTAGGCAGAAGAAATCTAAGCCACCTGGACTCTTAGCTTCTTGCTACTTTTCTAAGAGTTTGATTCATAGAACTAGCAATGACAGTGAAAAATATCTACTATTTTTCCTTATGGACACTGTGTGGAACATGCTCATCAGAGGATTAGGGACGACATTTATACCATTAAAAATGTATCGCTTTGTTTATTTTCAGATACTTAGTGTATGCCACATGTAAAATGATAATGAATCTCCTCAAACCCTTGACTAATTTGGCATCTTTGTCTGCTTCATATTTTTATATGGTCCAGAATGGGAAGATGTATGTAGTGCAGTCATTTAGTTACTCTGACCCACTGTGAGTTTTCTTTTGTTTATTTGGTGTGTTTTTCCCTCTTTTTTACCTCTGAAGTCCGTCTATAAAGTGGTTTCAAATGCTAAAGTCCAGAACAACCAAGCACGTGCAGTACATAGAAAAATACAAATTAAATCCATCTTAGTACTGAGTCTGAGAATCATAGTTTGTTCCATACATTTAGACTTCATTGTAAGCAAAACTCTGTATTCAGTTGGTAGGGATCTATTCACAGTCATTCATTTACACAGCTTTGCTTAAACTGCTGAATAATGGGCTGCATGCTAGTAACATCCTTCAGGGATCAATCCCAGTGCTGGTGGTTTCTAATGCCTTTGTTGAAGACTGGGGGATCATGGGACAGAGTGGATCTTCAGCCAGTTTTCAGTTATACTGAGCTACAAAAAGCAGACAATGAACTGGAGGGATAAGAACTGCTATTTAGAATGATCTTGTACAGTTTATGGAAATGGTCTGAGGAGTGTTGTAGTGTTCTACAATGACAAGGGCAAATACCTAAACCAAGGTCAGAATAACGCACATAATAACCTCCAAGCAACAGAGCTGCCTGGAACTAGAGTGGCTGGAAACAAGTTTTGCAGAAAAGAGCTTGGAGTCTGGGCTGACGTAAGGTTGAACATGAGCCAGCAATGTGCCCTTATAGCAAAGAAGGCCAGCAACCTTCTTGGTTTTAAGAAAAGAGGGTAGCGGGTCAAGGGAAGTGATAATTCCCAGCATCTAGAGTGAATGCATCTGGAATGCTGTGTCCAGTTTTGTTCTTCCCAATTTGGGGAAGACATGGGCATATTAGAGTGAATCTGGTGAAGGGCTGTTGGTCAGAGGACTGAAGCACATGAAATACAAGGACAGTGTGAGAGAACTGAGTTTGTTCAGCCGGCAGAAAACAAGACTCCAGGAAGACTTTTCTTTTTGCTGTCTATGACTTTAGTGTTTGAGGGAGGTATAGAGAAAGAAAGAGCCAGACTTCCAGATATGCACAGTTGAAGCACAAGAGGCAAATTACCCAAGCTGAATCACAGAATTTGACTGTATAAGGAAACAGTTCTGCAGGTGGGTAGTCAAATGTTCCTGAGAGTTTCGTAGAGAGGCTGTGGAGTATTCATCCTTGTAGATATTCAAAACTCAAATGTTTAGGGCCCTGAGCAATCTCAGTGTCTGTGTCACCTTAGAGCAGGAGGTTGGCCTAGGAACCTCAAGAGATCCCTTCCAGCTGAGACTCTCCTATGATTCTGTGATCAGCATTCATGTCAGCTCTGCTCACCTAAATGTATGCCATGCACTACTCACATGCAGCTTCCACAATGCTTTTACAAAGTGATGTATAACTTGCATGATTACCTCATACCTATGAAGAGAGATATGGGTAGCAGGGCAATCATGGTGTGGTTGCATGTTCAGACTGAAATTTAAGACCTTCTTTTCACTATCAAGTTCGTGATCACACACTTGAACTGTGTCATTTGGATGGGAATCTCTATGGTCAGGACTTTGTGTCCAATTAATTAGTATCTTCTCCACAAAGAGAAAATGTAGGTGAATTGGTTAGTTCTTTCAGATATTCAAAAAGATTTTTCTCCTCTGATTTTTTTTTAATATAGTTTTTCAAAAATCAATCTCTTGACAGTTTTCCAAATGGATATAATCTCCATTTCAAAAATCAGTCAACTAATAGTTTGACTGGTATTGAAGTAAGTATTTTAGAGTTTGATGTGAAGAGATGTACTAAAGAAGGAGACAAATCAGGGTGGTCTTGGATTTGCAATATATTTTGTAAACATCTTTTTTCAAGTACAAATAATAACTTATTTGGGGTATATACTGGTGATGTTTTAGCATTTTTTCCTGTTAGGAATAAAATAATTCTATGTGCTTTAAATCTGTTTCTCAACTCCTCTGCATTTTATTTAGACACGTTCACTAGATATAAAGGGCAAAATGAGTTTTGGGCAGGACAGTTGACGTTTTGGTTTTGTATTCTTTGGTTGGTTTTGTTGGTTTGTTGGGTTTTTTTATTTTCCTGTTGTTCGGGTGTAAGACAGTATTGCATTAAAAAAAAAATTTCAAAGCCTTAGACTCTCAACTTCCATTTTCTCCTGGTGATTACATGTGAAAGGAACAGGACCAGCACTGCAGACTGTGTCAGCTTCACTGGTCTGCTGAAACCTGTATAATCACTGGTGGTATTCCACGAAACCTACCTGAGCTCTCTGGACTGTAACTCTTTATTTTCTCATGGCACAGAAGCCAAGGCTACACCTAACTTTGACAGCAAAAGAAGCAGATCCTGTGGGGTCTTAATTCTTGTTTGAATAGTATTCACTAATTCCTATTCATCCTCTCAAATAACTGAGTATTTTTCTAGCTTTGGTTTCACTTATCGTTTCTAATTTCACTTACAGCTTGCTTAATCATACCTCTCAAGGTGGCCTTCATACTTCCTTTCATAAAAATATCTAATATTTTTATCTGTTTTAAATGTCTTCTTAACACTGAGCTGATATCTCGTTAGAACTATCTGTCATAACTAACACACTTTCAGAATGAAAAGGATCAGTTTAGGTCTCATAACTTTATGTGCAAAAGATTAATTTCACCATATTTACATAATTTTGTATGCCTTTTGTGAAATTCATTTTCGTTGTTGTTACTCAATCAGTCTCACAAGATCCCTCTTTGGATGCCCACAGAGGGCATCAGAACAGTAAAAACATTATTTTTACTGTTCTGAAACCCTCCCAGGTCTTCATGTCTTTGCCAAACTACTTTTCCTTGTTCCTCAGTGCTCTTAACTATAGGCAAATCAATCTGCTTTCCCCTTCCTGCTTCTTGCTTGTGAGTGATGAGACCACTGAGAAGAGCTAATCTCACCCTTTTGCTTTCAGTTCCTGAACTTATCTAGAAAATTGTTCCTGCTATCAGTATCTCAAGTCTATAAGTACTACTCCACAAAATGGTTGCAATAATATTCTGTGGTAGAAAAGGAAAAATATTCTTAAAACTTTATGAGCTGCTGAGTACTGTCAAATGAAGCTGTCTAGAAAAGAATCATTATGAGACTTATGATGGAATGTAAATGTTCAAAGACCTGGCAAACCAAAAGTGTTCTCTTTTTTGAAGAAGTTTGGAAGAAATCTGGGAAAACTCAGTTATACTTAGCTGCACTAGAGCTGTCCTATGTTATGTATAATACAGATATAAATATATTGAATTTTTCATATGAAAGAAAACTGTGGCTCTACTTTTTCTTCTTTCAAGATATTATTGCTGTTAGTTAAAAATATTGCTGTACCAAGAGTGCTATAGCTGCCTGGGGCCAAGCACCAAATAAAACATTACCAGACTATGAAAATATTCAGAAATGGAATAATTTGCTTAATATAACCACATTATCTTCCTGTTGTATTTTCTGCCACTACACAGCTTGTTTTCACAGAAGATGAAACAGGGTATCATCACATGTTAAAAAATCATAATTACGAATATAATTTTTCCAATTGAACTAACTAATTTTCTATTTTGTAGCAATAAGTCAGGCATTGTTAAGTCAGGAATGGCTATTTTTTTTTTTCCAATGAAAAGAAATCTGTAGAGTTCTGGTCTTAATGTTGTTCTTAATTAGTTTAATTTTGTTTTGAAAATAATAAAATAAATTATCATAGCAAGTAAAGCACTTATTCTTTAATATGTAAGAGCAGCTGTCTTCATGTTTTCTGTAGTATGCTTCAGTCCCCAAAGGGAAAAGAATATTCTCTGCTTCCTTGCTGGTGAGGTTTTTTTTTTTTGCAAAGGCTGAGAAAACATGATTTTTTTACATCTCAAGTAAATGCGGCCAGTCTTCCTCCCCTCCTTTCCACCTTTCTTTTTCTTGGCTGTGGCTTTTCACTATCAGTCTTGGACTTCATCTGGAAGCACAAAATCACTAATTCATTATTCTTGCAACAGTGAAAATGTTGTATTCCAAGAAAAATGAATGGTATATTTCTGTGAAACATACTTTGTTCTTGGCTGTGGGAAGATAAGGAAGTTAGATCTATTTTTCTTTATGTTAGAATACCATGCCCTAAGTCTGGTTGTTTCATTCTGGGTGTCTGTTTTTACCTGGGGGAAACCTTTCTCATCTTTGAGGTCATGACTGAAAAAGCTGAGAGCAAAATTCACAGCTCAATCAAGTTGTTCATCATAATCAAAAGAGATTTGTAGGCAAATGGCAGCTAAATATTTAACACAAAGGTAGAAAAGAAAAAGATAGGGAGGGTTATTTGTTTGGTTTGGGTTTTTTTTTAATACACTTTTAAAGAGTTGTTTAAACCCTAAAGCCAGCTTAAACTCTTGCAAGTGCAAATAAATAGCTATGGACAGAACAGGACAGAGTCAAACCACTGTCTCAAGTGGAAGTCTAAGTGTATACAGAATCCATTTACCCCCGTTGAAAAATGTTACATACCCTATAGATTGACACTTTCAAAATAAAATTCTGCTACTAATTGTCCTGTCAAGCCATTACCAGTATGCAATACTGATCTTGCAATGACACTAGGTCATTTATACTGCATAAGGTGATGCCTGCTTTCTTAACAGATATCCCATTTTTGCAGAACAGGTGAGACAAATTGTAATTTGTTTTTTCTTTTTATGTTTTCGGGACTCAAAATCTTGAAGAAAAACAAAAAGAAATACTACCTCAGGGTCAAAGTGCAAAATGCTGGTGTTAGTAAGAAGGTGCTTCTTGGAGGTAATTGGTACCATTAATGGCTTTTAAGTCATTAAAACAAATCTCTGAAGCTGCTTGGCTCTTTGTAAAATTAGCACCATGGTAATACCTATATCAATACTTCTTCTGAATTGAACATGCACATTATTACATAATTAATAAGATTTTGGAAGCCATTTAGGTTTATATAGTATCAGTTATTTCTTATATATTATTCCTAGGCATAAGAAAGAAGTAAAAGAGGAAAAAAACCCAAACAAACACCAAAACCAACACTCACACCGAAGACTGAATTGCTCCATATTTCTCTCTAAGAGATTAGTGGCAGAGAAGACCACAGATTTCAGTCCCCTGTAACAACAGTCACCTTCCACAGCCTCAAGAACAAATAGGTCTGCTCCTGTTCCTTTTATTCATCTTCTGAAATCTACAACTATTCTACTGGCAATAACTGATTTAAAACAATTGATGTTTTCTAGAAACTGGATTACATACTTTTAACTTATTGAATAACTGGTATAGGATACAGATGCTATAGTAAAAATAATATGACTGGAGGCTGTATCCTAACAAAGGAGCTGAAGTAATATTATTCACAAGATTGAATCTGGGCCCTTCTACATTTTGATTTTGCAACCATAACATTCTTTTAATATAAATTTAGACTGTAATTATTGAATACTTAATTTGAATTATGCAAGCATTTACTGATATAATAGAATTTATTAATATCCTCTCTTGTATGTTTTAATAATCTACTGAGAGGAAAATAACCGTATGTTTTCATTATTGTTGTTAGAGTATTACTAATACAAAAAAATAGTTTGCTTTAAAATGCATTGCAAAGTCTGAAGTTTAATCTTTACATATCAGTACAGTGAAAAGCTTCCAAAAATACCCATTTGAAATTGATCATTTCATCATATGAATTTCTGCTGGCTTTACTGTCTTCCGCTTTCTAAATCAAAATACTATATGCTGTTACGTCAGTGAAATATTATAAAGTGGTAGATATATGGGGAGGAGGAGTGGTGATTATTTCTCATGTTAATTTCTACATCATTGTTTTTTGTGGGGTATTTTTGTGTTTCTTGTGGTGTTTGTTTTATGTTTTGTTTCATTTTGTTTTTGCTTTTTGTTTGTTTGTTTTGCTTCTAATGTTTACACTATGAGAAGAAAATGAGTTTCTTAATCTCTCTTGTGGCCCACTGAATTGGGGATGGGGCCAAGCCAAGGCTACACGAGGATGGGGGCCCAGGTTCAGACTCAATGACTGAAAACAGGGTTGGACAGAACACCAGGGCCATGGGGATGGGATGGGGACATGCTGGGATGTCAGCAAGTGGATGTGACCCCAATCCAGTCAGATCCTTTTGTGGCTGGGCAAGGCAGAGCTGGGGTGGAGTTGGACATCAGTGCTGCTGCAGAGCTGCTGGAATGGACAGCCCTGGATGGACTGAAAATGGGTCCTGGGCCCATGGGCATTTTCAGTTGTAAAAAGCCACTAAAAAGCAAGAAATTAAAACTCAGTTATTGATTTATATTTAACAGATCCTTTCTTTGCTGCTTTTAGCATGGGATGTGAGTCTCTTAGCCGAGCCATCTCCCCTATAATTGATATTGATCTCACCACTGGGCTAGTCCCTGAACTTTTAACTCTCCTGCTTTTATTTTCTAACAGAACAAATGGGTACACCCATGTCAGCTTCTCCTGGGTAAAGCTTTTCTGTCGCTTTGTTTCTCCCTAGGCTTGCAATCAGTTTGTTTCTTAACTTGTTTGATTTGATCTATTTCTGTTTATTGATTCTTCACAAGTGCATGCTTTTATGCTCTTCAGAATTAGTCTGGAAGGACATTCATGCTGAGACAGGAGAATGAGGTGCTTCCTCTTTGTCCTTGTTACCAATCTTCTATTTATATTACCACTTTATTTCCATGACATTCTCTGACAGGCTGTTACAGCTAATTGTTTTATTGTAACATTGATAGACTTCAGTAATCATATGTCATGATTTGTACACAGAAATCACTAGATTAATAGTTTATATTTCAGACTGTACAGCATCCACAACTGTGAGTTAATAGCATAGATGATAGCTTCGAAATTCACTTTCTAGTAATCTGTTCTAAGGGTTATGTCAATACATTACTGTGGCAGAAGGCATTAAAAAACATTTCTATAAATACATGAGCAACAAAAGGAGGCCTAAGGAGAATCTTCATCCTTCATTGTGTGTGGGATGAAACATAGTGACAATGAATAAGGTAATAAATCACTTATTTGCCTCAGTTTTTAATAATAAGACCAGTTGTTCATGGGGTATCCAGCCCCCTGAGCTAGAAGACAGGATGGGGAGCAGAATGAAACCCTCAAATGATCAAAAATTTCTGTGAGAGAGTAAGCAGCAGTAACAGGAAATTTATTCTCTAAAAATAGCACATTTCAACTGACATAAAATAGTAAAATATACATAATCTTCTACATCAGAAAAATGAAAAGAATTTAGGTTTTTATGAGTATAAGTAAGATGTCCTTAAATATAAATCTCAACACATCTAAACCATAAAACTATATCCATGAACGCTTAGTTCCAGAGCAAGCCTTTAACAGAAATTTTTGATTATTTGTCTTAGATTACATGTTTTTAAGAAATTTGCTAAAATAAAGCTTTAAAATATTAAGTACAAGTTTTTCCACTAATCCAAAGCAAAAAATATGTTAATCCTCAGAGTTAAATATTTAGCATATAGATAAGTATTTGGGGAGATGAAAAGTTAAGCTCCCTTTATTCTTGATTTTTTTTAAAGATATAATCCAAGACCATGATACAGTTTAAAGGGGAGTAGATGTTATAAATGGTGAGGTTGGGGTGGCTTTGTCCTTAGCTTGCAAAAAGTGTAATACAATGTCAAGAATAGGAAAGGAAAAACCAGAACTGTATCCTTACACTCAAATACAAATAATAATCTTTTTTACCTTCAAACCTCTGCATACTGAAATTAATATTAGAACTTTATGGTGAAAATTAAATAATTCTACATTAGGAGTAGGGCCTTAAGGTCTTTAATATGAAAAAATGCTTAAGCATCTTAGTGTAAAGGGAATATTAAAATAAGATAGGTAATGGCAACAAATAATTCTAATGTTTGAGGAACAGCCCTTGCAAAAATCATATTTCTCTGAATAATACATTGGGTTTAATTAAATTAATGTCTCATGAATTCTGCTTTTGCTAAAGGAAATGTGAATGCGTTGTCATAGTCCAATATTATCTCACCAGGTTCTTTTAGCTATTTCACACAGGGAGTAACACCAAATTTACTTATTTGTAAATACTTGATGCTTCACTTGATTTAGTAGAGTGATGCAGCAGTGTAGTGAAACCACAACATAAACGCTTCATGGCAATTGCTCTGTGCAGTTAGATCCCAACACAAACATGATTCCCATGACCAGTCTCTACATGCTCTCTATCATGTCTCTGGGCAGCCCCAGTCACTGGGAAGGAATACAGAGATTCAAGCCTGTTGCTATTTTCAAAATATATTTTGTTGGTGACTCATTTTTTTCTTTACTTTAGGTTTGGCTGAGACATGTATGCATCTCTCCCATATTGGTGTGTCTCAGTCAGGAAGGCATTCACAGCTTCTCTTGATTCCCTTAGCAAAGCGTGTTTACACAAACAGCTCCCTCCAACTGATGAAGAGACAGCTGATGCATTTATTTAAAGTCTTCTGGCCAACCTCTGGTTCCTTTGTTCTTTCTTTACAACAGCTGTGCTCACTCCCCATATTCTACCCTGAGCTTTGTAAGTGCTTGCGCTCATCTCCTCTGCGCCTTCTTCCATGCTAGGGATTTTATGATCAGTCACACACACTCACTCGCACACACATATACGTACATGTAAAGTAAGTACAGTTTTGACAGGATTTTGGTGGTATCAGATATTTATGGAACTGATTTGTGCTATTGGAGAGTGTGAATCCTGAAAGTGTAAGACTGATGTAATGAATTGGGCATTTCAGTTATTGAGATGAGGAAAAATGTTGTTTTTTATCTGGGTATAGGCAGACTGATGAATTTAAAATAGAACTATATTATTTTAGTCTTGTCAGATATTAAAGCTTATGAACAGTATAAATTAATGTGGTTGGAATTTATTCTGCTTTCCATCACCATTTGCATGAGTCTTTCCCTTCCCTCTCTCTAGGTTATATGAAGTGATTAAAAAAAATGCCTAAAATTTAATTAGACTATTAATTCCTTGCTTAAGTAACCCATGCTATGCACCACAAATAGCTTGCTAAATTTTATG
The DNA here is from genome assembly GCA_013398055.1 of Ifrita kowaldi. Taxonomy (NCBI): domain Eukaryota; kingdom Metazoa; phylum Chordata; class Aves; order Passeriformes; family Cinclosomatidae; genus Ifrita; species Ifrita kowaldi. Next base: position 341,198 of record VZRS01002372.1, read on the forward strand.
TCATTCGAAACATGCTGTCATTAGCTTCCAACCAAACACTTCTTCTTATGATTCCTGTAGTCAAAATTTTCTGCAATTTTGTACATTTGCCTCCATAAAAGCATGTTTTTTGATTGTACTTCTGATTAAAGAAAAATTAATTCCCTGTCATACAATAGAGGAAGTTACAGACTTTACTGTACTGTTGTAGTTATGACTGGGCTATCTGTTCATTTAAACAAGATGTAAAGAGATTAGACATCTAGACAGTGATAATAAGCCTTTCAGGATAGTAGCAGGCAAAGAAAATGAAATAGAATGGTATGATGGGTTGACTTTGACTGGATGCCCTGTGCCCACCAAAGCACTCTATCACTTCCCCTCATCAATATGAGAGGGAAAAAAAACCCAATTAAAAAGCCCATGGATCAAGATGAGTGATCAGTCACCAATTGCCATCACAAGCAAAATAGATTTAACTTGGATAAATTAATATAATTTACTGCAATTAATAACAAAGAAGGATATTGAGAAATAAAAGCCAGGAAAGTACAAACGAAAAATCCCCAGCATAATAACAAACTAGAAGTACCTATTACAGATTTATTTTTTAGTTAATAATTTTTTACTATAACTCTATTACCACAGACTGCACAAACACACTAGTCTGTGTGCCCTCCTGCACGCCTTCCTGCTGGCCTCCTTCCCTCTCTTTTACTCAATCCATTCCTTCCTTCCTTCCTTCTTTCCTTCCTTCCTTCCTCTTAAAGATTAATCTATGTTATTTTATTCAGAATGGATGTGTAGTGTATAAAATGGTCAAAGGTAGTTTCTCTACCTTGAGTTAATTCAGAATTTTGGAAGGTTGTCTAACTGTAGGGAGACGTAATTTATATTTCATGTTTTAATTTACAATATAATTTGGAACAGACTATTGATATATTGATAAATATTGCAAGGGACTGCAAAAGGTAGCTTTCATTTACTGATCATTTTTAGAAAATCCCAGCTGGTGTTTATCTTGTCTATAGTCAATGAAATGCTTTTGTGAGTAAGGTCTCAAAACTGAGTTCTCTCTGTAATTATAGAGTGAGGGAAAGAAAAAGGGAGGGAACAAACCTTCATGATTCCCAAGGTAAATATATTTCCATCTTGAAATATGACCTAGACTAAGATCTTAAACATAACCAAACTAAACCACCAAATGACAGGTGAGATTACACTGAAAAGAAGGCAATTTAACAGATAGATTTTCTCTGCTGGTCTAGTTAGTTCCAAATGTAGAATTCAGATGCTATCCATATTTGAAGAAACATCTGGGAAAAAAATACTTCATGCAACAATGTACTGCCCATGATGGAAATAGAGATTATAATGCAAAATTATATCTTGACATTTATAAAAAATAATATTTAAGCTGAATATAAAGAATAATTGCCTGTTCAAGACAATTATTTGATGAAGGAGCAACTGCCTAAGGGGAAAGCCTCAATACCTAGTTAAATTCAAATTATATTAAAAAATGAAATATTAAATGGAAGAATTTCTACTAAATTGTTATCAAAGCCGTAAATACCTGAAAGCTCTATCATTCACAATTTTTTGTCATATAATTCTGCTTCAAGGTTTGATAAATCTCATTAAGTAGGAGCAAAACATGGATTTGCTTCCTGAAAAAAATAATTGTTCTTAACAATTCTTCTCAAGATTTTTATAAGTAATGTAACTGTTCTCAACTGTAATGCAAACAGATTGAAATACTGAATTACTGTATCCAGTTACCATATGTTAAAATAATGTTATTGCATCACTTAGCATATTAAGTATATCAGTAATTTGTATTTTAATTTAATTAAAATAAAATCTCTGTCATGGTAACAGCCCTTCAGGTAGTTATGGAGTGTTAGTATATCATGCCCTAGGTTCCTCCATGCAAGATTGAGGAATGTCAGCTCTCTTAATCTCTGTTTTTATTTAGGTCCTCTAGGCTGCAGACTGTCCTAGTAGCCTTCTCCAGTTTCTCCACATTTTTTTTGCTCAGGGGGACCCCAAACTGGGTGCAGTGTTCCAGGTGCAATCTCACTGGCGCTGAGCAAAGAGGAATAACACTTTTCTCCATTCGCCTGATCATACTTCCCCTACTGTATCTTAGAGGGGCAAGATTTGTTTTATTTGAGATAAAAGCACACTTGTGGGCTCATATTTAGCCTAGTGTTCACCGTGTTTCCCTTTTTTTTTTCAATCAAAACTGCCTTTCAGCCAGGTGCTTCCCAGATACCCCTGGTGGTATGTGCCTTTTCATTTCTGATCCTTGAACTCCATGAAATTTCTATTGGCCCAATGCTAAAATCTCTCTCCTCCAACCTCAAGGTCTTAATTTAAATTCCTAATGTTAGTGTGGTTTCAAGGACAAGTTCATGTATAGAGAAATCAAAAATTCCTGATCTGAAATAAATTTCTTAATAATGTCCCTGGCCTACAACCAATACCTGTCCTTTCTTTGAACAGTCATCAGGAAGGGTATTTGTATAGACATCAGAGCAGAAGGAACAAGACCTACAAGATGTCCTGAGTAGAACTGAAAGGAAGTGTGTCCTACAAACTCATGTTGGTCAGAAGTCTGTGAAGTAATTAGAATTTAAGGCTCTGAATCATGCATGTCTGCAGACAAGGCCACTGATTTTAAGATTCAGTCTGCTTTTATGTTTCTTGTTATTACTGTCTTTTGTCACTGCCTGTGTCATTGACCCTTTTGAGTTTTGTACAATTGCAAGTTATGGAAAGAGTTGTTACTGTTTCTTGTATCCATAACAACCAAAAATAATGCAATAAATGCTGTTTATTTTCCTCAGGCATGCCTTTAAAATGAGAATCCTAATTTTGTAGTTCCCAACTCATCTATCACTTTAAAGCCATGAATCTACATGTTTTGAGAGTACTTGTATAGCAGATAGGTGTCAATATTTCTCAAACACACCACACAGTAGTGTGTCCTTGTAATTTTGTCCTTAAGCTCATGGTAGTTGTACTAGGTTAACCAACTTTCTTCCTAGCACCAGTATGTTGTGCTTTGCATTTGTTACAAAAATAAAGTCAGCAATACACCAATTGTTTTAACTGTTGCTGAAGAGTCCTTACACAGCATCAAGGACTCTCTATTTCTCACTCTGCCCTGCAGTGAGTAGGCTAAAGTTGCACAAGATGCTGGGGGGAACACAGCCTGGACAGCTGGCCCCTACAGACCAGAGGGATGTGCCACACCGTGTGGCATCATGCTCAGCTATAAAAACTCAGGAGGAAGTGACTGTGTTCATGATTATGGCATTTGTGCCTGTTACGCAAGCTGGAGCCCTGCCTTCCAGGTGGTGGCTGGACATCTGCTGGCTGATAAGAAGTAGTGAATTAATTCCTTCTTAGATTCGCTTGTGTGTGAAACTTTGCCTGACTTATTAAACTGTGTTTATCTCTACCTGTGAGTTTTCAGCTCATGCTCCCCTAGGGGAGTCTTCACTCTAGCTGGGGAAGCGAGTGACAGGCTGGGGGCTTACCCTCTGGCCATGCATTTTAGGATAGCTTCTTTAAAATGTGCTATGTTTAAATGCATTTAATTAAGCATATTATAATAATGCATAAACCCCTGATACTATAGAATAGATGAAATACCGATTTCTATAAAATTTTGTTTGCTGTAGAAATCAGCGGAAGCATTGCTGAAGAAGCTTTCTAGTAATTCTTGAAAATGGAATTTAGTATATCCAATATAAAATGCAAGTGCTTCAGAGTATGTGTTTCAGGGTTGAAATTAAGGAGTTTATAAAGTGATTTTATATGGCTTTAAGAGGTATTTAGATTCAGTTTCTGACTTACTTTTTTTACTGAAGTTGGCTATTTTCTTCCAATTTACTCATTACAATCCCTTAAATGATGTTCGGGTTTTCTGTTTATAATTTATTTTTCATATTATTTAGTATATTTAATTTTATCTTTCTTTTCTATCAATTCTATTTCCTACACATATTTTTTTATATTTAAATATAAATGCTTCCCACCATTAAGCTTTCTCTTTTTGTGTCATTACCTCTGTATTTAAATCCTATCTACTACTAGTTAACAGAAATAATAGAGTCCAAAATAAGCATTAAATCATTAGTGAGGAGCAGGATCAAAGGTAAAATATGGAATCACTTAAGGTAATGGGAAAAAAACCAAATTAGTTATAATTGTTATTAAATATTGTTTCCATATTAATATGATCAATCAATAGTAAGGAATTATATAATACAGAGCAGTTATAGTGTCTACATACTGGATTGTGGGATGGATTATGAGACATTGTGGGGAGGGCCAAATGTCTTTTCTTAAGCAGGATTCATGATTTCTTGTAGAGGGCAAATATATGTCCCGTTGTTCCTCAGATGTAGTGTTGTCAGGGTTGAAAGGTTAACATCCTAATGTCCCTAATGCTGAAACCAGAACTATTGTCTCACAGAACTGTGTCAAATATTTGGCAAAGTTTTTAAAAGGATATGAACAATATCCTTCTGTTGTTCCAACAGATAAGGTTTTATTTACATATTTATTAGGTTCATTTGGAAATTACACATTTGAGTTTGTGAAATTATTTATCTTTTGTTTAGCACAAACAGGGAAAAATTTGCAATCTTTCCTCACTGAACTCCAGAGCTATAAGTTCCTAGTTCAAATAAAGCTGAAATTCCCATAACCTGAGACCATTATTTGGTCTACCCATTGGTTTCATCCCCTGCTTGCCCAGAGGAAATTAAATAAAAAATTAATGAGATCCGTTAATATTGTACTCATTCACTGTGCCCAAAAGTACTTCTAAATATCTGAATTTTTTCTGTCACCCCACTTCTTCTACATGTCATCTCCCCATATGCTGCTATGCTGATGCATTTCCATGCCATCACGATTTGGAAGAAAGACAGACACACAGGGCTTAGCTTCAGCTGGCTGTGCTGATCTAGGAGGCCTGGCGTGATTTCACAAGTCTGTCCACAATCCCAGCTTTTGTCTGCTTCTCATCTATGAGAAGTCAGCTTCTATACACTTGTAAATGTGAGAGTGCTCGTGTGTGGACATTCAGAAGTGTGCACACATACAACACACATACAATGTCACAGAATGGGTCAGGCTGGAAGGGACCACAGCGGGTCATCTGGTCCAACCTCCCTGCTCCAGCAGGGTCATCCCAGAGCACCGTGCACAGGACTGTGTCCAGATGGCTCGTGAATTTCTCCATTGAGGGCACACTCTACATCTCTCGAAAAACTGTTCCAGTGCTCAGTAATTTGGAAGTTATTGGTTTTATGTTGCTTAAAAGTAATGTAATAGCAAAATTCCTGTACTCAGTATTTCTATGTATTTTTTTTTGTTTATTCGAAGTTATAATGAGAAAAGATAGTGAGTAAAAAGAACACAGCCACTCAGCGGTACAAAGAGAGCTCCTGTAGACCTCATTACACTGCCTGCACTGAACAAATCAAACACACACATGAATGCTAGCTGCCTTTTATTATACTTGTAAAGAGGAGTTTGGGCTCATAAAAACTATAGCAGGCAACTTCATAAAAACGTAGCAGCTTGGTTTTAATGGTTCCTTTGTAGCTATCTAACAAAGCAGGTTTTTTTAGAAAAAACCCTTGCAGATACTTAGGAAAAAACTGCCTTATTTGGCATTGTGAAATGAGTATTTTCACTGTATACTGGTTCATAAAAGAGGAAGACTGTCCTCTCCTATCTCATGTTCAAAATCAAATGCAAAAAACCCCTCTATTAACTTGTTGGATGTATTCTAAGTATGAAGGATTATAGCTATGTAAATAATAGAGAAGTCATCTTTAGATGGATTCATTCCTTTTCTGCTTAGACATTTTTGTACATTTTAGTGTTAATTTTCTGGATAGTCCTGCCTAAATACCCGGTTCTCACAAATATTTAAGGAATTTGTATTTTCATTAAAAGTATTCATTTTTCATGTGGACATGGATAAGAAGCCTTATTTTCTCATTTGTTACTCATCATCCATTTGCTTATTTTCCCATTTAAGAGCTTCAGTTAGGCAGTCACAAAAAAAGAGAAAAGATTATGTGATTACGTGTCCCCTAGGTGAGCTCTCCTGCACTGAAATGAAAAATGGCAATAGGGAATAACCACAGAAGTTTGAGAACACTCATTTTCACTCATGAGAACACAGACTGTGTTTTATTTCGTTTTACCATGGGAACCATTCACAGCTAAATAATACATTTGTATAAATCTGTACTGGTTCACAAATAATCTGTTATCATAAAAATAGCTTATTTATCAAATAGCTTATTGGAAAAATAGCTTGACAGTTTCTTGCTTTATTGTTCCTTCAGTCATGAAAAGCTCCAAAGGTTGACTGTCAGAATTCTCTCTACTTTTACTATATAAAATCTTGTGTATTTCAGCTAGATTGCATTAAAAACCAAACCAAAATAAAATCCTGCAAAAATTCCCATGCAAACTCAAGTTAGTTTTAATTACAGTCTGATCTGTAATAAATTCTGACAGAATTATTTACAGCCAGATGTGTTAGAATTAAAACTATGTGATCAGCTTTTGTCATCATTTACAAAAGTATTCTTTCTCTAGAACGGAATTCTTCCCCATCACCATTACAAAGTGAAATAAGAAACTAGGTGATGCAAATGTCAGAGATAAATTCTGTCCTTCCATTTCCCATCTAAATGTAATGCCCTGCTTTAGGCATTAGTACAGCATGAACAAAAGGAACAAAACAACAGCATCAAAAGCTCTCCTTTGAGGGTTTTCTATACCTTAGAAAGAACCCCTGGTTTTATCAAAGAATTTGGTTTTCCAAAGGCATGAACTCAGTTAAACAAATTCTAATTCCAAATGGTGGTATGCATTAGGTATAGCTGTTGAATAGATGAATCATCTTGCTTTGATTGTCTTTTTCCAGAGGTTGAAAAGGCCTGAGGAAATTTTAGCACATACAACCGAAATATACAAGTCCTTTACAAGCATTATCCTTCTTCCATGATTTTCCATTCAAGGGCTACTTTCAAAACTCTCAACTGGCAAATCATCATTAGCTTTAGCACTCTAATGGATTTATGGAGCAGTTTTTGTAAAGCTAAACCAAAATATTCAAAGCCTGCACCTGCTCAGGAAGGTTACTTTCTGCTTCTGAAATATGAGTATGACAGGACTGGTTGCTGATGTTAATTAGGTCTTTTCTACCCTAGAGAACCTCTGGCATTATAAATACGAGCCGCCCAGCAGAGTCGTAGCATCTGCTGTGTGAAGGAGTTATCTATTGGTTTAGTCGTATTACTTCACCAAAGCATGCAAAGTGAATGAACTATTTATTTATTTATTTATTTTTAATAGAACAACCTTGAGGTCTGAAGATTTTCCAGTGATTTCTGCCTTTTAATTCAGTCAATTCATCTGCCTTCAGAGTTTGCTCTTCCACGCCATGCTTTTTTAGCTTCCTGATGCTGCAGTCCATTTTATAAGCTTTGGTCAACTCAAGGTATATATTGTGCGTACTGCACTTGGCTCACTCATGGAGGCACTCCGTTCATCTTCACAGGCATTCAGCTTGGTCAGGCATGACTTTGTCTTGGTAAATTCATGTTCATCGCTCCTGACAACCTTCTTGTTCTTTCCATACTTGAAAGGATATTCCAAGAGGACATGCTCCATGTCCTTTCTATAACTTTCCATTGCTTGTAGCATCCAGGGTCCTCCTTCTTGCCTTTCTGAAAGAAGTGGGTTTATAACTTTTATCTCCAAGGGTCTCTCCTTATCTCCAGGTTTTTTTATATAAAGTGAGGGAATGGAAGGGGACACAGTTCTGAAAACTTGATTTGAGAATAGAATCAATATCTGTTCCTACACAACAGATTTTTTTCCTTCATAAGAGAAAAATACACAGTGATGGCTATGAGAATTGTTATTAGGATTTAGTATCAATCATATATGAAAACAAGTATTTTTGTTCTACAGGATTTGCAAGTTTAAAAGGAGAAATTTTGTTGATGAAGAGATACGAATAGGTATAATAGGTTATGAGTTGGAACAAAAGAATAATCCTAACCATGCAGAATCAAAGATTGAAAAGTGTGAACCAGAACTAAGCTTGCTCTTTAAAATGCAGACACGCGGTAGAACCTTTGAAAAATGGTAAGCAGTTTAGGGCAGTAGGTCTCACTGTGGTTTGCTTCACCGATACTGCTGTAACTGGGAAGATTTTACATACTTACAGAACCTTTTGAGCTTCTTTTGCAACAGATACAAGACAATGAATTTGTAGACCATTCAGTTCTGGGTTGACAAAACCAGAAAGAAAGTACTTTGTCTACTAGTGCAATATATTTCTATTTTAGGCTGAAAAAGGTCCCCAAAGGTGATTTAGGGTTATTGTAAAAGAAATTTTGTCTACGGTCCATTACAATGAAATAAAAATTATAATAGTTTTAAACTGACAACATAGTAAAATTAGTGCAATAATGTGATGACATTGATTAAGAGGATAAATAGGTTTATAGAAGATTTTACCTATGGAATGAAGCCTTTCAAAGAGTAAGCGATAAAGTGAAAACTGAAAAAAGCACATTGTGGATAAAAAATCTTCACAGCAGTAACAATTTTAGTTTTCAAAGAGATTCAAGATGTAGTATAAAAAGGTAGGATAGTTTTTCTTATGTTTATGTTAAGTTAAAAAGTAAAACAAGAACTAAAACTGCTCAAAAAGCACGTGGATTTTAATGAATAATTTTGAAGCTGTGTTTGGACAAAGCTTGGAAATTTGGCAATAATTACAAAGATCTTTTTTTCCCCCAGAAATAATTACTCAGATTCCATTTTGGTGGGATTTTTAAAACTTCTTTGATGGCCTAATTCACAAAGGTCAATATGAACATATAGGTTAAAACTGAGTGTTTTGAAAAGGTTAATTACTTAATGAGTTGTTAGAAAACACACAATGAGACAGTGAAGGAAAACATCAATATGCCTAATTTTTTCTAATATGATGGAAGTAAAGCAAGACAACTGGGAGCAGCAATAGAATTTCTGTCAGATCTGTATTAAAAATCAAATAGCATTCATGTTTGAGTTAATGTAATTAGACCTTACTGTTGATTTTCAATATTCTGTTCATTTTCAGCTTGTGCAAGGCAGCTGTGGAAAACAGATCCAAAGGACTTCTGAAGCTAGACACTATTTCTGCCGCTATAGAAACTGGGCAAAATGTTATTTGTGATATTATCAAATTTCAGGAACAAAGCAGTCATTCAGTTTTCTACTTTTATGTAGAGGAGCAATTTCAGGGGCTGCCAATCATCTATTTTAAAAAATTAGTCATAATCTTTACCCCAGCCAATTAATATCACAAATATGATTGACTGATTTAGTTATATAATTTTAGAAAATAGAATATTTCCCTCCAGCATACACTGATAATAGTAATATTGAAATAATGCCTAGATATGTCAGTGTGGGATTGGTCCGATGTGCATGTGTGAAGGAAAGAGACAGAGACTATCCTCGTGATTTAAATATATGTGAAACTGAGAGGAAGTACTCTAAGGCAAAGAAGTTATGTGGGACCTCAATATCCAAATGCAACTGGTAACATACTTTGTAGAAGATATTATTCAGTGCAGATTTTTAATGTCAGCTCAAGTGTTTTTAACAATGCAGAGAAATATGAAATTTACTGCCCTCAGTGGTTCGGCGGCTGTGGTTGGACTGCTTTTTCTTCTGTAGAAAATCTGCTGGAAAATCTTGAAATGAATACACAACAGTTGTTAGAGTAAATAGAAATGAAACAAGGAAGGCTAAGGTCTATCTGGAATTAAACCTGGCCAAGGATGACAAGAACAAAAGGAAGAACTTTACTATGCAGGGAGCCATGCACTGGAACAGATTGCCCAAAGAGGTTGTGGAGTCTCCCTCACTGGAGGCATTCAAGGATTGTCTGGACACAATCCTGTGCCATGTGCTCTAGGATGACCCTGCTTGAGCAGGGAGGTTGGACCAGATGACCCACTGTGACTCCTTCCAATCATTTCCATTCTGTGACCCTATGAAATGCTTTGAAAAGCTCATAGACATTTAATCTACAATTTCCAAATACTATGTTTGTTTAACAGTTACTAACCCTCCCGCCTCCTCCCCAAATATAGATAACTAAATAGAAAAATGTGCTAATTTCTATGGAAAACCAGATTATTGCTATTTTGCAAAAGGAATTGTGCTGGAAGAGACACATGGATGGAAAGAGAATAAATCCAAAGAAAATCAATTTTTTGTGGTTGAAGACCCATATACACTGAAAATGTTAGCAGCTGCTTTGATGCAGGGGATGTAATATCTCCCTAATTCTCAAAGTGACAGAATCCCAGTGATCTTTTTAATCCTTGAAATATACTACAAATATTTTTGGCGAAGTTCCTCATTTTGAAGGAGTGGATTATTTCAAGTGGCAGAAAAACTTTGTATTGGTTGGTCAGTTAGATGCTTAAGACCTGTAAATAGAGGTCACATAATTTGAAGCAATCTTCCAACGAAATATAAAATAAAACAATAATAATAAAACCCCCAAAGCCCCCCAAAACCAAAACCAAAACAAACCAAAACAAAAAAACAAATAAAACCCCACCAAAAATCAAAATCAAATTTAAGAATTCCCTAACAATCAGCAGGAGTACACAAGAGAACCTCTGTAGTGTTTAACTTACTTATTTTATAAGATACTATCTTATTAAGAGGAAGACGTAAAATAGCTGACGTGAGATTATTTGAATAATTGTTTATTCAAGATTGTACCAGAAAAACCTTATTCAAATAATTCCTCCAGAAGTTAAAGACCCCTGTGTAATACAGATATTTCTCAATATTAAGTAAGTCTGAACTGAGGACATTTAAGATTATGGTCTTGAAATATATCCTCAGAGCTCAATTGCAGCCTCTGAGGGCTGCAGCTGCCAACTTGGATGAAAAACTAGTTGTGTCTAGAACCAAATATGAAGTAGTTGAAAAATACAAACCTGTGTTCAGATTCTTTGATATAAATTTTAAGGAATTTCTTTCATCATGGAAAAGAGAAATGAGAGGAGAGCAAAGTGGTTTATTTGAAAGGTATTCTAAACCAACAAAAACAATACTATTTACTTGTCTAGTCTGTTCTCCCCACCAGAAAAGTTACTGTGTCAAACATAATATAGTGATTAGACATAAGAAAATGGAATAGATAGACCTAATAATTATTAGAAGTTGTTATTAATAACTCTGGTAATTGCAACAAACAACTATTGAATTACTTATTTACTTGATTTAAAAATAACAGAGCCTAAAAATTGCCTGGAATTTCAAGACCAGAGTCTTGCTCTTAGAATAATTGGTGACATTAATACTTCTTGAGTGGTCTGGGTTTCAAGGCTCTCCTAAGATGAGGAATCAGACAGTGTTAAGAGCCTTTGCAGAGATCACTGGAAGTTGCCTCAGAGAATTACGTTGGCTATCTGCTCTTTCTCTGTCATGTAAGATCTGGTGCAGCTCAGTGAAAAGTCCATGGAGGAGCTCCCTAGAGCTAGCATTCCAGCAACAACTGCAGCTAGGGTTTTAGCCTGGAAGTCACTCTCCAATCCAGTGTATTCTGTGTAGATACATTTGCAACTTGTAGTGATGTACAGAAGATCCACGATGTGGAAAATGTTCAAAAGCCAGTAACAATGGTTTGTAAATCTTCTGTTTTATTTTTCCTCAATTACTTGTTTGTGGTTGTCCTTGTTTTAGCCTAATTTGTTTCTGTCATCAACACATTATAGGTGACACTGTGATACAATATTGCTGAAACCATTATTGACTCCTAATGAAGAAGTTATGAGAACAAAGAGCAATGAGGGTAAACAGTAGTTCCCTTTCCTTCCTTTCCCTTCCTCTCCCCCTTTTGTCTTTCCCCTTCCCCTTTCCTTTTTCCTTTTCCTCAAACAAACAAAAGGAAAAACAAAACAGAATTTATGATTCTATGATTCTTTCCCCTTTTCCTTTTGTCTGTTTTAAGCAAAGTTTATCCTCCTTCTCTAGACAGATGTAGTCTCTTTGCTATTATATAAGCTGTGGATAAATTACATTTGCCATGCATTTATTCAGGACTAAGAGAGTCTTGGTACAACAACAATGAAAAAAACCCAACCAAAAACAAAGGCAGAATTGACTGCCATCTACATATGCTTTTCCTATGTACAATATTTATTTAATATGTAGACACACAGAGATTTATATGCTATATATCTTTTATCTACATATATACGGACAACATAGGTATGCAGAATGTGCCTCTAGATTATCTACTCTGTACATGTACTCTGTACATGCAGTATGTATGTGTTCTATGTGTATGATACACAGTCTACATACACACTGTAGTATAGGATTAGTAAAAATGTTTTTCTCCCTGACATGTTGAATTGTCTAATTTTTAAAAGCATTAAACTGATTTTTTATTACTTCAGTGAATTTTTTCTAATTCAGTGAGATTTAGTGAAGTTAAATGAATTTTAAATCAGCATGAAAGTAGAAATAACTCTTTATAGTGAAAGATTGTAATAAAACAAGCTTCTGTGTGAATTCATCTTCCATTTCTTTCCTTCAGTTCCACACCTGCTATTCCCTCTCTGTGTTTTCTTTTTCTTTTTTTTAATCACTCTTTATTTAATGTAATTTATATTTTATCATTTTACGGTTCTGTATGATCTATTTTTCATTGCACCAACACCTTCCTTCAAATTAGTAATTTTATTAAAATTCTTTCTCATCTCAACTGAAGCACACAAGACTAGCATCCTTTCTAGCAGAATATCTCTTGGATGTGACCTTTTTATCCCAGCTTTTTGTCACTTTTGTTGTGAGTTGGCCCCAATTAACAATTAAGCAGCCACCAGCTGCTGGCTCACTCCTTGCCCCCAGAGAAACATAAGTGGGAATTGTATGAGCAAAACTAAGAAAAACCCTTGGGTTGTGATAAAGACAGTTTAAAGGAAAGAAGAAAGACAGAAAAAATCACCAAAAAACCAACCAAGTGATGAAGAGGCAAGTACTTACCACCTCCTACCAGCAGAAGAATGGCTGGTCCCACCCAGACTATCTGGGTACTTTGGAAAGCCTTCTCCCTGCTTTTATTGAGTATGATAAGTATGGGATTGAGTATGACATAGTATGGGATATTCTTCTGGTAGCTGAGGTCAGTGTCTTGTGGTGTCTGCTCCCAAACTCTTGCCCACCTCTAGCTGCCTTGCTGGGGGGCAGCAGAGTGAGAAAACACAGATGGTCTTGATGCTGTGCAAGCACTACTCAGCAACAGATAAAACGTTTTGTTACTAAGGCTGTTTTAGCCACAAATATAAAACATGGTACAAGGTGAACTGCTATTAAGAAACGTAGTCCCATCCCAGCCAGACCCAGTACAACTTTTACCTCTAAACTTGGGGAATGTATGCTGTCTTACACTTGCTATAAAATTTTTTGTGGCATGTCTCCTTGGTATTTTCCAGTAAGAATTCTGATTTACTCTATTTTGATTCTACTAGAAGAATTGTGTCTCTTGGTATATTTTATCTATTTTATTCCACTTCTTTTGAGGGAACTCATTATAGACCCAAATTTCACCCCCTGGTTGTATTTCGTTATTGTACCCTCCCTCCTTCTCCTTTGACTCTTGATTCCTTCTCCATAGAAAGCTGGGGCTGTTGGCTATAGCAACAGTTCTGCCCCTTGCACAGAAGCAGTGTCTGTCTGTACCATATATACTACTTCTCATATGCTGTAACAGTGTTTTGTAGTTTGTACTAGATGTCAGAAAGTGAAACTGATTAGCATTGAGAAGTTTATATATTGCACAAGAATAATAGTGGGAAAATACCAAAACTCCTTATCCTCAGCTGAGTGTCCCTACCAAACATTACCTCATGTGTGCACATATGCATCTTCATCTCTTCCTGTGACTTAACATTTTTGAAGCTGTGTCACTGATCAGAAAAGAAAAAAAATCTTGAAAATATTCCCTGTATTTTATCTGGCTAAACACTGTACTTACACTGTTTTCAAGACTCCTCAGTAGTTAGAAGTAGAGCTATGAGAAATGTACTATCATGCTCTAATCTTGAATGGAGAGAGCTTCAACAAATTAATGCATTATTCCATTGAACTGAGGAGAGGCACTGTAGTATGAAAGACTTTCAATTCTGTAATGCAAATTAGACGAAGGCAAGCCAGATTTAAACATGCCTCTGAAACAGACAACAAGGTATTCTTTCCAGAATCTGCAGTGTATTTCAGTGTATTCTCATTGTTTTGATTATGAGAAACCAAAATACTACATAGTCATGGGTGACAGCTTGCAACATCTCCTGTCCTCTTCTCAGACATTGAAGGCTTTAAATTTTTATTTTGTTTTGTTTTACTCTGTTTTGTTTAGCAGTCCTTACCATAAAAGTGACATTCCTGCTTTCAATAGCAAGAGTTCTTTCACCTCCTCCCCTCTAAAATCTTAATATAGTCTCTCTCTCCGCCTGAGTTCCATGCACTGATGGTCTATAAAAGTCATTCTTCTTCTGTCATCCACACTTTTCAGTAGAAATTATTTCCTTGGGCAATAAAAGGGTAAGGCAACGTTTTCTTATTATATTTACATCTGAATCTGGTATGATTAATTTATAAACACACAGGCCTGTAATACAGTATTGCTGTTGCTGGTAACAGGCCATAAACTTTTTAGAGAATTTACAATGCCTCAGGACTAAGGGAGTGAAAGGGTGATCCTAACATAAGGAACAGTGGTGGGAATGAAGTGTGTGTATAACCATTTTAACTGTGTAATTATGCTTCCTTTCCTGTAAAGATGAGATCTAGATTTATAGTGATTCTTGAATTAGACTAGCATGAGGAAATAAAAACAATGTTAGAATTGATGCTTTCTGAAAATGGTATGAATAATAAGAATGGAAGTGAAAACATTTCTCAAGTTAAAATTTTGGATTAGATACCTTTTGTCAGTTTTATAGCTTAGACACTTAAAAGATCTTCTGTGAAAATCAGTGCACATGACTTCCGAGCATGACCCACCAACACGTAAATTATCTGTATTATATTTTCTTGATTATGTAACTATATTGGTTGAGGTAATTGAACAGTTTTATCTTTTCCCCAAATCATGGCAAAAATAAACACTGTTTAGTTAACTTTTTTTATAATATATGTTCTCATGCAATTTCAAGATCAATCATGAAATTAAGAAGCTTGTTAACTTTCAGTGATTTTACTTTGCTAGAAAGCATATTTCAGTAGCCTCACTTTTCCTTTAAAAATATTTATTAATCATAGGAAAGCTCTTCTTTTTTGCTATTTTACCCCAAACCCTGTACCTTTCCATAGAATTAAAAGCAGTTAATCAACCAAACACAATTTGCGAAATGATTGAGTTCTGAACAACCAAGGTTAAATCAACTTCAAAGGAAAGTAATTAGCTAAAATATTGAATTGAAAGCAAACAAAACAAATGAAACTGCTGCAAACCTTAACCTCAGAAAAGAATCCAGAAAAAATACAAAATGCACATCAGATTTCAGTGTCAAGGATATAAATTATGAAACTTGATTAAAAAATGACAGGGACTGTCTGGTTATAAAACAATATCCCATAAATAAAAAGTTTCCAAAAGCATGGAAGCAAATTATAAAAAAAGATTAAATGGCTGATATATTTTGTATTTCGTTTTCTTGTTTGTTGTTCATTCCTTTGTACATTTCATTTATTTAGTATGAAACTTTGAGAGAAAAGGATAGACAGAAGAAAACAGAAACACAAAGTTCTTTTCCTTGGTGAACACTTCAACATAAAATCAATTTTACAAATGAGACAACAATAACTGAAGTAATGCCCTAAGTGGAAATAAAAAGCTAAAATAGTCTTTTCTATAGAAAAGACAATTTGTGTCAAGAATAACAGTTTCAAATGACTCTCAGCCCTTACATGTTGACAGATGCATAGATGTTCAGTTACTTCTTTAACCTTCATCATACAGTCTTACATTAGTGTTTCACTGGAGCAAAGAGTGGAGTCTGTAGCAGATACGTGTGTAAGAACTTGTGGCATGTGGGGCAAACATCATGAGCTGCAGTGTGTCTGTTCAAATGGGTCCAGGCTGCCTTGAGACAAAGGAAAACCACAGTGGAAAACATTAATTGTGCATCAGAATTTCACTATACTACACCAAACTTGATCCAATCAGAGAAGCAATAAGGGCCCCGTACCAAAACCTGTCTAACAAAGACACTAGCAGCTGTTAGAGGCTGGAGAGGCATGCTTTAGGAAGGCACTCCATGAAGTCCCTAAAGGCACTGGGGTCTCTGGGGGACTTGTGCCAGTGCAGGGACACTCCGAAGGGACCACAGTCCACGGATGACCCACTCTGGATAAGGAACAACCGTGAGGGGCTGTGGCTCTGGGTGACCCAGGCCAGGGAGGAGCACAAAGGACTGGAGCAGCAGAAATCATTAAAGGCAGAGATACCATCTCAACCTACTAAGCTACTTAATACCTGGCTGCATGAACTGGACAGACTGAGTATAGGACATGGTGAATATATGTGTAATTGAAAGAGGGGAGAGAAAACAATGTTTGTGCACATGCAGGTATGTGTGTGTGGGGGTGTGTGTGTATAAAAGTGTGCTGAAATATGCTCTTTTGTGTGTTCTTTTTTTCCCCCTCATCACGTTAAAAGGTGATCAGCCATTTGTGTTGGATATCAACAAATTAAAATGGGTTAAATTCACACTTCTAGGGGTTTTTTCTTGCCTGTGACAGCAATATATAGGAAATATGCCATCACATTTTTATGAAAATAGCTTACAATTACACTAATGTACACCTCAGTTTACAAGCTCTGTCTGTCTTCATTTTATTAGCTTACAGTAAATACAGAAATATCTTAAAACTCTATTTGGAGTTACAAGTTATACAGAATAAACATACCCCTTTATTTCCTTCTTTAAGGTAAATTTAAATACATGACTTCTATAGGCTAACGGCTAACAAACGGGCAAGAAAACTTCAATGTACAACAATGCTTACACACTTGGTTACTTAACTAATGGTCATAGATAGGGAACAGTGATTACTCTTTCTAAGAAGCGTGTTTCAGGATAAGAACAATGTTATTTTAAATTTTGCTGTAATATAAGTCACTAAAATCCTTTGGAAATTTAGTGTTCTGCTTTATAAGCAGAGCCACTCATTGTCAGTCCATTCATTAACCAAAACAAATGAATAGATCATTAACAAGACATTACAGGACTGAATTCTGTAATAAATTTTTATATCATTTAATAATATGCTATGAGATATTTATAGATCATGTAATTTTATATATATTTTATAGTGTTGCTGTGTTTTAAGCCCACCTGGTAACTAAGCATCTGCTTGCTCATTTTCCTCTGATGGGATGAGGGAGAGAACTAGAAGAATAAAAGTAAGAAAACTCATGGTTAAGGTAAAGACAGTTTAATAGGGAAAGAAAAGCTGCAGATGCAAGCAAAGCAAAACAAGGAATTCATTTGCTACTTCCCATGGGCAGGCAGGCAAAAGGAAAGCCAGGCTCCATCCCATGTAGCAGTGACTTGGGAAGACAAAACACCATCACTCTGACTGTGCCCCTCTTCCTTCTTCAGCCAGCTTTTATTACTGAGCATGATGCTGTATGGTATGGAACATCCCTTTAGTTCGTTGGGGTCAATGGTCCTGCCTGTGTCCCCTCCCAGCTTTTTGTGCACCCCCAGCCAACTCACTGGTGGGGTGGTGTGAGAAGCAGAAAAGGCCTTGCCTCTGTGTATTAAACCAATTTTATTATATTTTACTGTAAGTTTTACATGGCATAAACAGAGCCTTCTGTGAGATTTCAGAATGAGGAATATTGGACATATTTTAATTGTATTAACATGGTGGATTTGTTGTGTTGTTCTGTGTGTAAAGAAGTGGGCTCTTTTCTTTTGAGCTACAGTTGGTATCATTTTGTCCTGTCTTGGTACGACAACAACAACAAGGCAACCTAAAGTACAGGCACAGCAGGAGCAGGCTGTCTTTACTGTTCTTCCTGCAGGGTGAAATATTCTTTTTGCTGCTAGAGCTTGTTTTTAACGGATAGTAGAGCATAGAGGAAGAATCCTGCAGGAATGTGCTGACATCAAGAGAAAAGTCCATTGCTATGTAACATATTCTATGGGGATTTTTTTGCTGTGAAGTTCTTTTGTCAATGAAACTGCTAATAAGTGTTTTAACCCTTGTTTAAGACAGGCAGTAGCCTCTTTGAGCTAAGATCCTCTCCACATGCTGTTAACAGTGGAATGTTATTAAAGAGACAAGTTTGTTAAGCACATCCATGAAAACCCAAAGCTGTTCTAAGTGACCTTTAAACAGCATTAGAATAGCTCTGACCATACATGGCTTTGGCTTTAGCAGTACTCTCTTGATTTCTGTATTTATTCTGTTCTGTTATGAGATGAGCTTGCAGCTGGCACTGTAAAGCAAAGAACAGAGTAATTTCATGCTTCCTGATATATACTTCTGATGAGTAGATGATGTTTAAGCTAAAAGTACATTAACAAATTTCAGCATGATCCAGGAGATGTAAAAATAAACGAACTGACAGATGAGCCCAGAGATAAACTAGGGCTCATTTTCTTCCTTTTCAAATCCTCTCTCATTTTCAGGATTTTTACAAGTTGCCACATTTTCTTGATTAGCAGAGCAAGCATTATTTAGTGATTCTTAAAAAACCTTCACTAAAAAGATATATCTTGTATTTTACAGTATTATTAGTGAACTGCATAACACAGTTTTATAAAAGACTTTTAGCATTCAATGGAAGGCAGACAATAACTATCTAAATGCCTTAAAAATCAGTCCCATTGTCCTTGTAAGATGTTGCTGTCATATGAGAAAAAAAAGGAATATGTATAAATATTTATGTATAGCAAGCTTCTCCTTGAAAGCAGTGATCGCAGCTAGTTGGATTGTGCTTTGGCAGTACCATATAGCCTAAAGTCATAGCCACATTTCGATCTCTCAGTAATCTAATAATTAACTTGTAAAAAACTTCTTTTCTTTGATTTGGAAAGCCTAAGTATTGAAACTTCATATTCTGTCTAATATTAAGGACAGCTTTGCTCCCTCTCAGAAAAGGAGCTGTCTGTTTAACTCAGTTCTTTGCATCTGCATACTAACTTTTATCACTGTAATATGAGGCTCTGTGTTTTGTCATGTCTGAACATGTAACTCTTAGGTGTATATAAATGTTCAGAAATTTATGTCCATAATGGTAGGTAAATGTATTTAATGATACTTCTGGATACCAGCTCCTGAACAGCAAAAAGAAACAAATGTAAGTAGAAACCTTCCCCCCTTATTTTCCCCTTTCTTCTTCTAAAAAAAAAAAACCTAAATATAAAATTTAGTATTTCCTTCTACATACAGTAGATCATCAATAATCAGATCACTGATACAGATTATTTTTTGTTTTTAGAAAGGAAAACCATAAATTTTTGTAGTAAGTAGGACTTGTGCATGCTACTTTCACATATAAAAGGGTTATTTTGTGTCTAAAACTGAACTCAACTCTGAATAAGATTCTCTAATATAGTTGAGTATTTTATAGTCTATATTAAATTTAAGTAAAACAGGAAATACTCCCTTTTCTTCTTTTACTTGATAGTTTTCTCTAAATTTGAGATGCATTAGACTACAATTTTTTATGCATAGAAAGTTAGGTCACAAAAATCTTAACAGTGCTTTCCTTTAGCCCCTTTTGTCTACCCAGCTTCCCTACTGATGAAGATACTTTCACAGATAACACCTTACCTCTGTGTAATTATTACAGGAAAATATTATCAATGTGAGAGATTAAGTATGGTTTACTACCTAATTGGTAATGCATTTCATTGAAGTCCTGTAATCTCATTGATTATGAGATTAGTACTATTCAGTTTTTTAATTATTTGCTTAGCTGGCTGATAGAAACTGCACTTAGGGAAACGGTGTATGATGCCCAGACTGGTGAGGTTAAAATTACTATTTAAAATTATGATGTCAGAAGTTTATCAAAGCTTTGCACAACTACCCCCAGATCAATAGGATTACATTCAATAAAGTACTTGAGAGGAGAAGTCAAAGAAATGACTACAAGATGAGGAGAAAATGGCTGAGCACAGTGTTGTAGAGAAGAATGTGGAGGTTATAATGGACTAAAAAATATTTTTGAAGAGAAAAGATAAATCTAATTCTGAGGCAGACTAATAGGATTGTTGTATGTCAGTCAAAAATAGTAATAGCAAAAAAAGTGAAAGAAAAGTGGTTTTCTAGTGTCTGGTATTGGTGAGACTGCAAAAGCAGTAAAGTGGGTTTTATAAGAATGTAAAAAAAATTATTAAATTTTTAAAGCAGTCTCTTTGTCTCCTTTTCTCCCCAGTTTCCTTAATCAAGAAAATGTTTAGGAAGGAAGATACCTTATTACGTTGACTTTCAGGCACAAATTCTTAACAAAGATATTAGAGGTCTGGAGGAAAGGAAAAAAAATAATTGAGTAGAAGCTGAAGAAAACAGAAAACATGCCTTTCAAGAGAAGATTTAGAAAGACTCAAACAATTCCAAAAATTTTATAGCAAAATTGGTGAAGCAATTGTTTCCTTCAGCAATTTGGGTAACAGAAACATTATGGGGTAAGGGGAAAAAAGCAAGTATTTTCTAAATACAAGTTTTTGAGGTCTCCCTCTCTGGAGATTTTTAAAAGTGGTTTAAACAAACAAAACCAAAGTGTTCTTATCCTACCTCAACAAATGATGGACTATCCTCCCTCAGCAAATTAGGTTTCCTGAGAGTGCCTTCAAGACCCATATATTTATGGCTACATGATTAAGATGGGTCATATGATATGTCAGTTTGCCTATGGTCTGCATATTAAATTATGAAAATACATCTTAATAGTAAACCGTTCTATGTGTAAGTCCCCTGTTGTAGTTTGTAAGGATTGAAAAGACAGTGAAACCTCATCTGATTTTAGAATGGCTTGGGCCCTTTCACTGCCATTTGCGTAACTTTTATTTATCTTTTGTTTACAAGTAAAGAAACAATAAATTATTCTATGAATACCAATTTTTTCTACAGACTGACATTGACCTAGGATACATTAGTTGTAGGACTGAATTTCTGAAAAGCAACCAACAGGTTTTAGTATTGCAAACTCCAGTGAAAATTAATATTCACTGAAGTTATCCAAGAGGTTTTCCACTGAATGTATGTCTCTTAGGGATTGATAGCCAGGACAGATGAGGGAGAGGGGTAGTGCTTCATGTAGAGGAGGGGTTGTACTGCACAGTGTTTGCAGTTAGGCCCAGCATGGTTGAGAGCCTCTGGGTTTAGTTTAGGGGAAAAGCTAATAAAGTAGATGCTGTTGTAGGATCACCCATCCAGTATGATGACATCAATGTATTACTATATAAGGCATTAAGAGAAGTCTTTAGATCAGTTGCTCTTGGCCTTATGGATGACTTCAACTTCTTAGATCTTAGCCGGGACTACCATACCTCAGACACAAACAGGTCCAGGAAATTCCTGAAGCGTGTTGAAGATAATGTTTTGGTAGAGAAACAGAAAATGGGTAAAACCTGTTTGGCAAACAGTCACTAGTGTTCCTTAGGGCTCAATTTTAGGGTCAGTTCTCTTCAGTGTTTTTATCAATAACCTGGACACAGGAGTTGTGTGCACACAAAATGAGTTTGCTGACAATACTAAGGTAGGAGAAGCTGTTGATTCTGTGAAGGGTAGTGAGGACTTACAGAGAGATCATGATAGACCAGAGCATTGGGCAGTTACCACTCATATGAAATTTACAAAACAAATACTGGATTCTGCACCTGAGAGTGTAATTCTGAATGGACGTATAGACTGTGGGACAAGAGCCTGGAGTGCAGACCTGCAGAAAGGGATCTGGAGGGTTTGTTTGATGACCAGCTCCATATGAGGCAACAATATGCCCTGGAGGCCAAAAGAGCCAGCTGTGTCCTGGGGATCATTAGGCACAGTTTAACTAACTGTGGAAAGCTGGAAAGGATTGTCCAGTTGTACTCAGCACTGGTGCATCCTCAAGTACTGTATGCAATTTCAGCTTTCTGAATGCAAGAAGGATATAAAAATATTGGAATGTGTCCAGAGGATGAAAGGTCTAGAGGGCATAATTTATGCAGAGTGGCTGAACATAGTAGGTTTGTTCAGCTTTGAGGAGGCTGAGGGATGATCTCATTGCTGTCTACAACTTCCTTGTGGGAGGAAGCAGAGAAGGAGGTGATGACCTCTTCTCTCTAGTGTCTGGTGATAGGACACAAGGGAACGCCTTACAGCTGTATCACCATCAGTTCAGATTAAATATTGGGGAAGAATTGATTGATCAAGCAGTGAAAGTAGTCATGGCTCCAAAAACACCCGGGGAATGCTCTTAGCTGTATGATTTAGCTTTTAGCTTGCCCTGTCTGGAGTCAGGAGTTGAACTCAGTGAACCTTGTGGGTGCCTTTAAATGCAGGATAGTCTGTATTTCTAAATTAGGTATCTCAGAATATTTTTGTAGAAAAAAGAGATGAGCTCTTCTAAGGCATGACTCATCTCATTCGGAATTAGATTTGTACATATGGCCATCCAAATTGCTTCTTAAAATGACCTGCACATCCCCACTCACTATGATAGCATTTTAGAATTTTAGACCGCTCCTTACACATGCCTGAAATTATGCTATTTGAACTGTATCCTTAGTCATCTTAGTACTTCAGCATTGCTAAAAAACCTTCCAAAAGGAAAACAAAATAAAGAAATGCAATACATCTAAAGTTCTAATCTCCTTTATTAAAGTCAAGGAGTTTGTACTTTTCTTTTGGGAATAGGACTCGAAAATAATCTGTGCGATGGCAATATTTTTTTTCTTATAAAAAAGGAAACAATCATCCGTTCATTGCACTTAAAAGTTGTTAGAAGGTTTTTCCATAAACTATAATTGCTTACATGGAAAAGCTCATTTAGTTAGTAGTTCACAATAAATGAGGTAAAGGTAATGTTCTGAATTTAAGCTATAAGTAGTGCAATGAATTTCATAAACATTTTCAGGAAATTGTATTAGAAACAGTGTAGGGCTAGAAATAGGCTAAAACAAAAAACAAAACAAACAAACAACAACAAAAAAAAAACCAAAAAACCCCCCTCTATCCTCTACTCTTTCTTTCCCCCCGCCCCTTTTCTTCTCTTCTTTTTATTGTATTTCCGAATAGGAAGTGCATTATATTGTCACATTCTACAACTGCCTGCATGATGTGGCGATATTGCTTGTTGATATGAGTACAAATACATACAACACAGATGCCTCGAGCATAGCCTGTTAGCTTCTTTTCCCTATTTAAAGAAATTTCCCTAATTGTCACCAGCCATGTATGCTTTCCTCATTTTAAATGCACATCAGCTATTTGTGAGAAAAATCACATTTCATAAAAACAAACAGATCTAATGTGATGTGAAGACTCTGAATGAAATCTAATGAAGCAAAAAAAAACCCAATAATGTTTCGTTCATCTCCTACCTCTGAAAAATGTTCTTGGTACTTTGAAAGGGAACAGTTTCCATCAATTGCACCCAAAAAAGTCAGCATATTATTAATTATTAATATGAGCAAGATAAGCAAAATAGAGCCCAGTGTGGGCCCTCTGCTGAATGGAGCAGAGGTTCTAGTAACAAAAACACATGGAAAAGACTAAAGTATAGGATGCTTTCTTTATCTTGATCTTTATAGCAAGACTGGCCTTCAGGAGTCTCAGGTCCCTAAAACATGAGGCAAAGTCTAAAGCAGATTCACATTCAGTAGAGGATCACCAAGCTGAGGAACATTCAAGAAAAATTGTACAAACACAAGTCCATGGGACTTGATGGAATATACCCACAAGTGCTGAGCAAGTTGCTCAGTGTCATTGTAAGAACACTCTTGATTGTCTTTGAAAGGCAACTGTGAGAGGTGCTTAAAGGATAGAAGAAAGCAAATTTCTCTCCTTTCTTCCAGAAACCTTCTGCATAGAAAAGGTCTGTGTCCAGGTCAAGGTAACAGAGGCTCTCTCCCTGCTTTATACCCTTACAGTATTTTCTCAGGTCCATTTAAGCACAATACACATTATGAAAGCATTTTCTATTTGTGCCTTGATTCCCATAGGAAAGATGATATGCACATATTGAAGGGTACTGCAGTGTTTGTGAGCCGGGTCCCAACTCTTGGCAGCTGTGTGACAAAGACTAAACACACCTCCCCATCAGTCTGCCACTAGGCTAGAGGGCCTTCATGCTAATAGAATTTTTCTAGTAACCTTCGCTGGTCTGAGAGAATGCCAGAAGGGATATTGAAAAAATCTCTTCATATTTGTTATCTACCAGAACCATTGATTTCTGGAACAGAGTGAGACCAGAAGCAGATCTTGCATGTACAAAACATGGTTAAGGGTATAGATAATATTATGACTTTTTCTTCTCATTATCATTGTGTTATTAGAGTAAATATATTTGTGAAAGATAGAAAGATGATGAAAAGAAAAACTAAAAGTAAAAGCAATTAAAGTTAAATTTCATTTAAATTTCATTTTAAAAGGAAAATAAATTAAGAAAATACTAAAATAGAATCATCTGAGCAGACAAAATTAATTTCAAAAGCATTTGGTGGGAGATTATGTCAGAATTGCTATTGATGGAACAATGCATTTGTTAAAACAACTTCAATATCAGAGGAATTAAGGATAGGGAAGAGATATATTTCAAAAGTTTATGAAGGTGACCTGGGGCACTACTGACCAGTGAGTCTCAACTTTGAGTTGTGTGAATCTGTAGAAACTATAATACATAGTAAAGTAAGTGGAGAAATAGACAAAGTTATTTTATTGGAGAACATTTATAAAGATTCTTAAGGAATAACTTCCTTCTACAAAGACTATTAAAGATTTTCAAAGAAGTCAAGGAGCAGATGGGCCAGAATGAACTAAATTTATTAAATAGCTGTAATTTTGTTTATGTCCTCAAAAAAATCATTCATCAAAAGTATTTAAAGAATGTAATCACCATCAGCAAACAGCTAGATTTCGTAGATTAACAATGTCTTAAAATATTACAGAGTAGAAATAACTGGTCAAATTTCCTAGCAAAAGAAATCTGAATCAGCTTAATGGTAGAGGAACATGAGGTCTTGAAAATATATCATTAAATGGAGGAAACAAAGGCAGTTAACGTAGCTACAGCAGTTGTCATAGTGCAGTAATGGCACAAAGGGACCCTGAATCTTTACTCAAAACTGTGCAGTGACTGAAGTACCACCATATCCAACACCAACTGGAGCAGATATTCCTACCTCAGCAGAGACGTGCACCTAGACACAACTCATTTGATACTGCGCTGCTGTCCTCATGTCTGACAGTGCCTGCTGCCCTGGAATTGCCCTAGAAGTGTCTGGTGCCTCCCTTCAGGACCTAACCAGTGCCCTCCCCGTGTGAGACGCACTCTGGTTGAGGTGCTGAGTCACCAGCTGAAAAGGCAGCAGGAAGAGGTGAATGAGATATGCACCATGAGGAAGGAAGAACAGGAGATTCACAGGGTCTTAAAAAACCAGACAGAGACAACAGCCCCAGATCTTGCTCCAAGTAAAGAGACAACTGAAGGCTACCTTAAGAGGCGACATTGAATGGAGGTGCCCAAAATAGAGAGGACTAGAAACGAGACTTCTGACAAGAAGTAACAAACACAAGTTGCTATGTCTCAATAGAAAAAAAGGTTTTTTCAATATGAGGGGCAGTAAACACATGAGGTTGCTGAGAGAGTTTGTAGAATCTCCACCCTTGGAGTCATTTAAATCTTAACTGGACAAAACAACATAGTCAAATGGAATTTGCTTTGAACTGAAGGTTTCGTTAGGTGGCCTCTGGAGTCCCTTTCCAACCTACATGGTTCTGTGTTTCTATGATTACTTGAAGAAATTCTTGTTGCATAACCTCAGTATTAAATATATTCATATTTTACTCTTCTTTACAATTTTCTTTCGTTCAGTCTCACCACTGCAGTGAACTGAAACTCATCTTTCTTTTCTCCCTTTCTTTCAAACTTTTTTTTTTCCTCTTGAAATGTGAGAAAATGGGACAAAACCTTTATGCCACTTTCATTTACTTCTCAAGACTACCTTCAAAGACAGTTTCCAAGTAACTCCTTCCAGGAGATACTTTCCAAGAAACTCTCCGGTAAAATTACAGAGCAGAAGCTTTCCCTCATTAATATAACTTATGTTATTATAGCTGAATATTTTGTTAATGCAAAACAGAATAAAAGACATGCTTATATAACAGGGAACAGTTAGAATTCCTTCTTTCTAAATATTTTCTGAAAAACTTAAAGCCTTTAATCTCTGCTTTGTTGTCCAGTATTCTGCAATTTATTAGGAAACAGTACCTATATCTTTGTTTTATAAGTTTTAAGTTATAAGTTTTATTTCAAGTTATGTTTCTTCTTTAAAAGTACTTATTCTAAAAGAAAATTATTTTTTAACTCATATGTACTTCTGAATTCTAACCGTGGCTATTTTCTGAAAGTTTTTTCAATATAATTGATACATACTATATCAAGAGTTTTCCCCTTAGTATCTCCTTAATGAATATAATGTAAAAGGATGTATAAAATGTTAATTCAAATGTGGGGTTGTTATATTTAAGAGATGTGACATGGTGCATTTTATACAAAGTTATAAAATGAGGGGACTCTATCATTATTATTTGCTAATAAGTGGAAAGGTTTCTTCAGCTAGTTTTTTTGCTTATCCTTTGAAGTAATCAGAGTTTAAAACTTCATTTCAATATAGAATTGGAGTATATAGTAATTTATTCACTGCTATATTACACCAGATTTATTGATGCTCATCACTGCAAAGATTTTGATTTAGAGGTATGCAGTTTTGGTAATCTTTCAGTAAGATATTGCTGTTCTATTAATGGCTGACTACAACTTAAAATTTATTTGTGCATGAAGAAAAGAGCTTTTTGAATGCCACAGGCAACCTGAAGAAAGCACTGTAACAACTGGAGAACTATAAAATTGTATTTAAGGAAAAAAGAGAAGACTTTAAAAAGCATTTAGAATTCTAGTAAAATCACTCTTCAGACACTCCTGGAATGCTCCTAAATATTAAAGCAGTTGAAAGAGGGTGAGACCATTTTTATAGACCCCATCCTTTTCACCATCAGTGGAGCCCTTCTAATCTAAATCCTCTTTCAGTTTAAAGCCATTACTCCTTGTTCTGTCACTTCAAGTCCTTAAAAAAAGTCCAACTTTCTTCCAGGCCCCCTTATGTACTGAAACACAGCAATAAAGTCTTCCTGGAACCTTCTCTTCTCCAGGCTGAAAACCCTCAACTTCCTCAGCCTTTTCTCATAAGGAAGCTGCTCCAGACCCCTGATCATCTTAGTGGGCCTCCTCTGGATTATCTGCAGCAATTCTATTCCCTTCATATGTTGAGGACCCCAGAGCTGGATGCAGTCCTCTGGGCGGGGTCTCATCAGAGCAGAGCAGAGAGGAAGAATCCCCTCCCTCAACCTGCTGGTCACATTGCTTTTGATGCAGTTTAAATCTAATTTAAATTGTTAAATTGTTAAATTGTTACGCCGCATTCTGGCACCTGCTTGCAAAAACAAAACCTGGGCATTTGTTCTTCTAGTAGCATACTGGTCAAAAGATGACACCACGCTGTTATTTTCTTTTGCAACATGGAGTTAGCTTATGCACATAAACAGGAGAAGAGAGCTCTTGTCTGGGAATTCAGATAAAATCCCAAACACACTAAAAACTGTAGCAATGGTTTTCTCAGGCCACAGCTATTCCCAGTTATTTTTATGCAGTAGCTTAGATTTCACCTCTCATTTAATACATTGTGGATGTGTTTTGTGAGTTGGGGTTTGGCTGTGTATTTTTTTGGCTGTTGTTCGTTTGCTTATTTTGAAGAAACTACTTATAACTTTCAAATCCTCTCTTTTACTGCATAAACTCTCTGAATTCCTGACTTTAAATTCTTCAGTCCCTGAGTCTGCAAGGTGTCTACCACCCAAGTCTGAATAAGAGACATAAGCTTTAGAACAATTAGAACAACATCGTCGAGTTACACACCCCACTTTTTAAGTCACAATGCACAATTGGTAAATAAATTGTCATTGATTGAAGAAGGAATTTAAACACATGACATTTCTCAACATCTACTATGTATGGACACCTACACTGAGCAAAACGAAATAATGAAGGCATGGGTAAATGCAGAATTCTTCCTTTCACTGGTGTTTGGTGCTTTATCTCAAGAGCTACATTTTTTTACCTTTAAAGATAAAGGCACCTAGGCCAATAGAACTTTGCTGTGATGTCATGGTTTGACACTGGTCCAACGCCAGGCACCCACGAGAGTCACTTACTCACCAGAGCAGAGAAAAAAAATTAATGAGAGGTTCATGTGTGAGATAAAGACCGGGAGAAACACTTCAAGGGCAAAATAGGCTCAACTTAAGGTTGCAAAGTGAATTTATTACTAACAGAATCAGAGGAGGATAATGAGAAGTAAAATAAGCCCTTAAAACACCTTCCACTCCCCCCAGCCTCTCCCTCCTTCCCACCGACAGTGCACAGAGAGAGGGTATGGAGTGGGGGTTCGTGGTCAGTTCCTCACCGAGATTTCCTTCTGCTGCTCCAGGAGAGGAGTCTTCACCTGAGAGGCCATGGGGTCCCTCCCAAGGGAGACAGTTCTCCATGAACTTCTCCAGTGTGGGTCCACTCTCACGAGCAGCANGGCCCCCCAGCTACTAAAAATCAGGCTGAGCAAAACCAAAACACATGGCTCTATTAGAAGACTCCTTAACTTAGTACTCATTAACCTTTGGTACTATGTAGTTCAGTTCTCTTGGGATAATGTGAGACTAGATACCAATATATCATTATTCTATATTGTCATTCTAGACTACTATTACTTATAGTTGTAGGTAACATTTTTATATTGAACTCTCAATTCTATTGACACAGTGGCTATAGCTTTCAAAAATCTCACCTATCTGTTGTGCCCAAAAGGTTCAGACAGACTTCGTGGAACTTCTTTTTCTCACTCTTATTAACTCCAGCATCTTTGTTCTATGATAGCATTTTTTGGAAAGTTTTGGCCTTAGTCTTTCTCTCAGTAGTCCTCAAAAGCTTCCGAAATGCTCACATGTCTTTTTGAAGCCAATTTTATCTTTGAAATTACATAATCATAGATACATAAAAAGCTACTTTAGGACACAAAAGCAGATGGAATTAGAACACATCAAAATTGTGTCCACTCAGAACCCATATTCCTCTGTCAAACCCAGAGCTAACAATATTTTCACTGTTAAGTTTCTCAGTCAAAGATTTCTTTTAGGTTCCTTCTAGAATTTAAAGAATAATTTATCTGCATATCTTAATCTGGTAGGAATCTTTAACACTGCAAATTTCTTAAGCAGCCTTTCCAAGGTCAACTGCATCAAGAAGGTATCTTCCAAGTATAGTTATTGAAAAAAAAATTACAGCCAACCAACCAACCAAATAAAAAACACGTAGAAAACCCCAAAACCTCAACCCACAGAGTTCAAGTCATTCTGATTTGAGAATAGAACAGCAAAACTGGTAAACTCTATCTGATACCACAGCATGCTGGCTAGGAGACTTTCCTAGCAATCAGTATACATGAATTTGAGCTTTGAAAGAAGTCCGATAATAAATTAATTTCTTTCAAAAAGCCCAAAATCTGTGAAGATGAACATTTCTGGTATCTCCCCAGTGATATGTATCTGAATGTCGGTGGTAGGGGGTGTTTTGCTTTCCTTTTTGTTACCAGAAAATATAGATGGAGAGTATAAAAGATTAGAATAAAGTATAGATATATGCTTCTATTCTTGTTGGTTTTACTGTATTTTGACTTTTCATTCCTTGTCTCTCAGCTTTATCAGAGAAGAATTGTTAAGAAATAGGTACAAAGTGTTCTTTGCTTTGTTCAAAAATATCAATAACTTTACAAGGTATTTCTTAAGGACCTCTGGCACATTCTCTTTATTAAGGCTTGATCTACACAGTTTCTGAATATAGACATATCAAGGTAATTTAAAGTGTACCATCACTTATTCCCCACAGACAGGAAAAAGTTTGGACAGTTTTAACCAATGCAAATTTTATTTTGTTGAAAGGGTGGATGACCTAATACTTTGCAGGTTTGCCCAGAGGTTCTCAACAGTCTTTCGAGGCACTATTTTGAAACCAAAGTAATTTCCCCCCAATAATCCAGATCTTGTATTGAGGACATTACTTCCTTCAAGATTGTATTTAATTTGTTTATAAAAATTTCTGACCCTCTCTGCCCCAGTGAATGGGGCTCGGTTTTTAGACTCAGACAAAACCATTTCAAGCCCAGTGCCATTTTGACTGCAATTTTAAAACAAACAAACAAACAAAACCAAACTAAGCCCCCCGCCCCTGGTGCATTTCACCATCCCACAGCTCTTATCTGTTGCTAAGGGTAGGAGGATTAACAGAGTCTTCAACTCTGGGTCTGAAGGACAGAGGCAACAGTATTAAATAGACGTTAGCTAGAGCAGCTCCATGGGCTGCTTAAATTTATGCTGGAGGCCACATTAGATTGAAACAACTGTAAAAAAAAGAACGTGTTTTAAAAGCATTTTGCATTCCCAAAGGGCAGGTTTCCTGTCATCTGGCTCCTGAGTCATATGCATTGGTCATTCAAGGTAAATATGTAGGCCAAGGAATCTGTCTCGTGTCCAGTCACACAACAAAGATGAGCTAATGGTAAATGGCTTCAGCCATCAAGTTTGTATCTCTGATTTATTTTTGTCTCCTGCTCCCTTTGACACAGCATTATCACAACACGCTTATTATGATAGGGCAATTTCTCTACGGAGCACAGAAAACTCTGGTTGTTGAAAATGGAATGCATCTGTGTGACTGATCAATAAGCTGCTACAGTGGAAGAAGGCATGGAGAAGTTGGGCCAAGGTGATGTGCTCAAGAAGGTCAGGGTAGGATACAGGGAGTGAGCACAGGTGTTGTAAAGAAAGCTGAACTTACCTGAACATGAAAGGGACCAGCAGGTGGCCATTGCGTTACTTACACGGCTGTGTCAATCAAGTGAATCAGCTGATTGTCTAAGTGGCTTTCCCTGAGTTAATCAAAAAATGTGAATCCCTTCCTGATTTAGTCACACCAGCATGGGGGAAGTGGCTCCCGAGAAACTGTCACAATGAACATTGGAGAGAGCAGTATTACTCTCAGTCTTGAGCTGACTTCCACCTACATAATCCTTCCTGGCAATTAGGAATGCCCAGCATTGTGGCAGTGAACACACTAAGACCAGTAACAGGAATCATGTTTGCATTGTGATCCAGCTGTACACTGCAATTGCTGTGTTGTGCTTGTGTTGTGATATCAGTAAATTGCATTATGCTAAATCAAAATCCTTTGTAATGTCAATTATCTTTAAATATGTAAATTTTATACAAAAACATTAACCTCCCCCTTGTGGAAAACCTAAATGAAACTGGCCAGAGAGTACTGGGCTGACAGTCTTGTACCAATGTCAGGGCAGAGCATGAAGTGATATATAAGGAGAGACTAAATACTTCTCAGCCTCTCAGTTGTCTTGAGATTTCTCCTAAGATCAATATTTTCAAGGTTGTAAGAGATTTCTGTGTATTAGATTACACCAAGAGTTAGCTGGAGAAGGGGGACTACAATATCCAATTTACTCCATATCTTTCACCTGTGTAAGGCTTGATTTAAACAAGAAAGGAGGTGTCAAAAATAAAGAAAAGCTTTTACTTCTAATGGCTGAGATTTGATAAAGGCCAGTCCCAGTTTTGCACAGTGAGGACTTCTAGCGTACCTCCTTAAGATGTGTGAAGATCCTTCCCTTGAATGGGAACACCCCTCAAGGTAAGTCCTTGCAACTGAGTGACAGATTTGCCCACAGCCATTGGTATGGGTGAGTAACACCAATCTCAATAATTGTTTTGCTAGCTTTAATATAATTGCTTGAATATTGCTTCAAAAATAGTGCACTATGCTAGCAGCTATAGCTATCCATGCTTTGTAGCAAATAATTCTGATTAAGATATTTTTGTCTAATCATTATCATCATTATAATCATTAAATAACTTAAATAAATCCTTAGTTTATTTATATAATTGTCTTTGCTTTGTCATCCTTAATCCTTAAAGTTTCAGTTACAGCTATATAATTCTTTAGACATAAGCCATTGACTAAGTCTGGGGTTAGGATTGGATCCAGCCACACCTAGATTCCTCTCTGAGAAGGAGTTTAGAAAGCAAGACGGTCCCTTCTGTGCCTTGTGATTTGAAGGGAGGGCTTCTTTACTAAACTTTGTCTGAAAGTCCCATTCTGCCTACAACAGTCTCACAGGAACAGAGCAGAGACAGAGAATCACCTCCCTTGACCTGCTGGCTACACTTCTTTTTATGCAGCCCAAGATACAATTGGGTTTATGGCTGCAAGCAGACATTGCTGGCTCATGTCCAAAATGCCCAGTGGAAATACAGATTTGTATTTTCCTTGGGCAGCAGAAAAAATGTATTACAGTTCTCAGTGTAATGGATTTTTCTTAAGAGAGTATTTTGGATGTGACAGGCTTCTACTGGGTCATTTAGCCAATGCCTCTGCATTAGAGGAGGAAATATTTTATTATTTCTAAGCCATGTCTCACAGAGTGGTGTAAACTGGCTTTGAATCTTTCACTAAGGCTGATTGTGTACCTGCCCTTGGCAATCTTTTCCAACATTCATCTGCTATAACTGAAGGATTTCCTTTCCCACTGTACTATTCCCTTGTCAATGCTGATTTTCCAGTCTGAAGTTTCAGACAAGTGTTCGTTGTTTTAAGCTCACTCTCTCATCAAAATGAAAACATGGCTTATCTAGTATCTGAATGACATTTAATAATTAAAAAATTATTTAACTTTCTTTTCTAATAGTTGTTTGTTTTGGTTTTGGGCATTTTTTTTTGATGACAAACCATTTGTTTTCTTAAAAAGAAAACACCAATTATTAAACTTTGCCTTAGTAAGCACCTAATTCAAATTAATGCAGCAATTCCAAAATAGGTCACTTGGGAGAAATTCGGAGAACCAATAAAAGCTTGCAACTAAAGAGCATTTTTCTTTACAAGAGCCAGAACTAAACTCAGGATTATAATGGTGCTTTATGAAAATTAAAAGTGTTACATTAGAAATATTACCTAAAAGAGATTTCTTCCCAAAAAACTATTTTTAGCAGCAAAGTGATTCCCTTCTGCTTCTTCTCCCACTGCCCGCCATCTCAGTTCCTTTTAATAACAGCCTTATTCATTTATTTTAAGAAAAAAAATTGCCATAAAGCTAAATATTCTAGAAATGAAAATGCTTTTTCTACATGAGATGTTATTATTATCTATAAAGCACATTTGTTTTCTGTGGCTTAAAGTAAAGCTTTCTCCTTTGCTAGTACAAAGGCTGTCTTCTGAGTAATTGGCTTCAGACATTCTATTTCATCACTGCCTAAATTTTTTACCTATGTTATTTTCTCTTCCATCAATCTCTAAATGTCAAAACTCAAATTGGTTACTGTCTCTACTGCTTTCAGACAAGATAGCTCAATTTAATCCTGTGTACCTAGGAGGAGAGATGCTTCTAGAACAGAAAGACAAATAATCAGGAAAAAAAAATTAAGCAAAAAAACTATCAGTCTTTCAAGATAGAAACCACAGGATCTCAATATTCAGGATGAAACTCAGCAAGATCCTACTTCTCCATCTCTTTCCACACTACTTTATGATCTTAGAATACATCAGCACATTAATGAAAGACAGCTGATGAGCAAACTTCCTTGCAGCAGGTACTCTGGTATTTCTAAACTTTTCTAAATTAAATCTGTGTGAAAGTAAAGGGGGTACTTTCTTAATGTTTCAAAAATAAAAAGCTTTGTGAGAAATAAGCATTTGAAACCTGATAGCTGCCTATTATTTGCACCCCATGAATGTAAGCAGATTTTCTGTGATTATCACTGTTAGCTAGAATAAGTAATTCGTTTACCTATTATGATGACTCTTTTCATTGTAAGGAAGCAAAAAAATTGTGTTTCTTATAGTTTTATATTAATATTAACTATTGCAGATATCAACAGAATAGCAAATGTCTAACTATAAAAATATTAGATATTATTTAGAAGATGTGTGGTGATGTATATAGAGACTGCTTATACAGGCTCATGAAACACTGAATGTGTAGACAAAAACAACCTGAGAATAAATCAGTGTTACACAAATGATATGTGAATAGAATCTCTGTCACATGGCAAGGGGAGAATTTCTCAAAGCCTTAGTATTTGATTAGTCTGTCAGCACTTCAGGAAAGCCGACACTCTTGTGCCTGACCAGTCTGCAGTGTCCCATTATAGGGACCTTTAGCTGATCATTTCACCGGGTTGGAGGGGGCTCAACTACCTTGTTCAGGGTCACAGGCTAAACAGAGAAACCCCCTCTTGGGTCTCTACACCTTTACCCACTGCCAGCATGGCCAGTGTCCTCAAAGGACTCACATTAGCAGTTTCCAGAATAACATTATTAATAAAATTGTGAAGCTTAAGGTTTGAGAATTGCTGGTGATAGTATCTGACTGCAAAAATATATTCAAAGCAATATACTACCAAGCTCTAATCCCCAATAAAAGCTACCTTGAGATAATAATTCAGATAATAAAACAGAGTATGGTTCTCACCCAATAGGAATTCCTACAGGGGGAGAAGACAGGTTCAGTCTGTTGACAGTTCCCAGCAGTTATGGTGGAGTCTTCCCCTCTCTTCTCCCCATTCTTAAATCACTTCTATACTATTTCTTTATGTTTAGGTGGAGCTCGTGTGACTTCAGTCATATATCTTCCTCAGTGAGTGGTGGTTGTACTGTGGGGGTGGGTATCTCAGGATAGTATCTGAGATAGCCTTGGGATGGGACGTGCATCAGTCCAAGGAGAGGGATTTCACCATGGTTGCTGATTCAAAAGCAGGACATCTCCCTGTATCTCCCTTAGCTTTCAGCTGCTGTGCAGCTAATCAGCTAAAAAGTACCACTGAGTTCCCTTCTCTGCAAGGATTTCGACAGAGCCTGGCTGCTCCACCCTCCGTTTAGTCCTTTCTGGAGTGTATGGTGCGTGGGAGGTCAGGTATTCTGATCACGTTCCGTCTGGGGAGCAGCAACCATATTTTTCCCTATGACTTCCGTATCGTTATCCTTTCACCCTCAATCATCTTCCCACAGTCACACAGATCAGGTGTCATATTTGAGATAGGAATCTCCTGTACCTTCATTTCTAATTTCTCTAATGTTTTCTTCAGAAATCATAGAAACATAGAATCATAAAGTGGCTTTGATTGAAAGGGACCTTAAAAATCATCTAGTTCCAATCCCCTGCTGCGGGCAGGGACAGCTTTTACTAGACCAGGTTGTTTAAAGCCTCGTCCATCCTGGCCTCAAAGACTTTTATGTTCACATGAAAGCAAAGAATTTCCTTAGTAAGGAAGTTCTTACTAACATCTAGTTTAAATTTACCCTCTTTCAGTTTAAAACCACTGCCCCTTATTTTATCATTATGTGTCCTGATAATGGTCCCTCTCCAACTTCCTTGTACTTCCCCTTCAGGTACTGGAAGGCTGCTATAAGGTCTCTCTGGAGCCTTCTTTTCTCCAGGCTGAACAGCCCCAGCTCTCTCAGTCCGTTTTCATAACAGCGATGCTGCAGCCCCAGATGAAGCATCATCTTTGTGTCCCTCATATGAAATCATTTCAACAAGTCCATGTCCTCCTTTAGAGGTGTCAAAACTGAACACAGCACTCCAGGTGTGGTCTCAAGACAGTAGAGGGGGAGAGTCAGCTCCCTCGACCTGCTGGCCACACTTCTTTTGATGCAGTCCAGGACAGAATTCACTTTCTGGGCTGCAAATGCAGATTTCCAGGTTGTGTTGAGCTTTTTCCAACTCCCTAGTCCTTCTTCTCAGTGATGCTTTCAATGCATTCTCTGCCCAGCCTGTGAATTCAGGTGAACTTGTATGAATCATGGTTCAAACTTTAACATGAAAATTGCTTGACGTTTTTCATAGCATAATCTTCTAAATCTTTTTATTAATTAAATCAAGGTTTTCTTCTTTAGTGTTCAAAGTCCATTTTTACAGTGATTATTCAATTAAATAGTAATTATTCCTTATTTTATAAGTGAAGTCATTATGTATTTTTCTGCTTTATATGGAATTAAAAGTCAAATACCAATACTTAACAAAAAGTAGTATAATAAGAAGCAAAAGTGCAAGAAAGGTTCTGTCTTCTCCGGGATGACCATTCATGACTGAAGCAGCATGCAAACTGTCTAACAGATGAGGAAACAAACATACAAAACAAATCCAAACAAAAAAACCTATCAGAGTGAGTTCTTTTCCTGTGACTCAATGTAAAAAATGAGTCACAGCTTCTTAAATGCATATTAAAATGAAATGCACAGTGTTGTATGCAGAACAAATACTACTCAGAACATCTCCATTTGGCATTAAAGAAAAAATATGTCCTTTTCTACACAGATAATCTTTAATAGATTAAAGAAACACAGAACAATAAACCTGGTCTCCATAACTTTATCCAAATTTACTGAAAGATAAAGCAATCGAAAACACATCATTTTAAATACATAAATTGACATCCCTTTGAAGAAAACTAGCAACATTTATGGTAAAGTGCTTGGAAAATGAAGACATATATAGAATCTACTTTAAATGGTTGGTCTTTTATTAAATATTCAAATAGATAACCAATTGAAGGTTTCCTCACTGAAATCAGAAAATTGGTTCTGGGTTGAAAAGAAAGGTAGGAAAAGAGATGTGATTACATCAACTTTAAGTCCCCTTTTTTCTCAGGCTTTTGACTTGCCGAATGATTTTAGATACCTCTATAAATTCACACTGGGTACTTGATTTGTCATCTGCCATTAAACATACAGGAAATACTAATGAACTGATAAACCATAGAACCGATACATGAAAGGTGAATACTAGTACCTTGTGCTTGTAAATAGACTCAAAGTGATAAATATCCATCTGGTAGGGATTTATGGATATGTGTCTGTATGTAAAGTTTGTCACTATAAAATACATCTGCTAAATACAAAAGTATATTTGGAAGTAGAATTTGCAGCATAGACAGCATAGAAATTACTTGGAATTAAGACGGCTCTGGGTGACAAAATTAAATTAGGAAGGATTGTGATTAATAGGGCTTCCTTTAGTTACATGCCCAAAGATTCTAATATACATATATATATATAGATATAGATATACATAAATTTGAGGTTATGGCACTTGAACTCTGAGCTGCTTTTGGCTTTTATTGTGACGTATGAATAATCTGAGCATTTTCCTGCATCTCCCTTTTTAGCAAACTTCCCTTTAACGCCCTCTTCCCTTTCTTTTTACTTTTGATAGCATAACACCTGAAGCTGTATCAAAACTTACCAACTTTCTGTTTGCAGCAGGGTGGCCTTACTGAAGATGTAAAATATTTCAGAAAGAGGTAAAATCTCATTCAAGGATCTGATGTACCAGGCTACTGACAATGAAGTGTGACTATGTAGTATGAATAGTAACTCAAGGAGAAACTTTAATACAGTAAAATTATTTTGAAAATATACTAAGTATATGGTTGCCTAAACAATCTGTACACTATCTAATCTTCAGTATTACTCCTTTCACCCTAAAATATTCCACAAACCACAGGTTCATGTTATAGTTAGAAGCAATCTAAGAAGTAGTAAATCACTTTCCTTTCCTTAGTATTGTCACCATGATTATTCTGTTTCTTCAAGTTCTCATAAAACATTATCTACATTCAGTGGAAAGGTGTCTACTTATTTTAATGGTTTTTGGATCATTCTAGTCTAGTCCTGTTGCCATGGTAGGTGAAAAACTAGGAAAATCACAAAATTAAAACCCAGAGGTGGAAGTCGTTTGTTTCTTTTATTATTTTTTGCCTATTAAGTTGCCATAGTGTGTGCCTGCACAGGTGGTTTTCTGTTATGCGCTTTTCTAAACCAGTGTTACTCCTTAAAAACTGAAAGGTTGGAAAAATTGAAAATAGGAATCTATGTAGAATTTGGTTTGAGGAAGGGAAAGCTGTTGTTTTAGGCTGACTGTAAGCCAAACACAACCTTGAAATGTGTTTACTAAGCCATCAGATTTACACTGTGTGATGAATGAGATGAATTTGACCTGCAGTTTAGGCTTGTCAGGAAACATCAGGATATTGAGAGACTGGGAAGTTTAACAGAGTCTTCATTTCCCCATGGATAACTAACCTTCATCCCATTTCTGGGTGGTAGTAATTGTTGTTGTTTCATTCTTTTGTGCAGTTGATTGATGAGTTTCAAATCCTGATACTACTGTTTCTCTCCAGCTCTCCTCAGGTGGAGGCAGAAGACATGAGAAGAAAAGTAACTTTGCTGGGATGGGTAAATCACACAAAATATATTACAGAAGTGGCAGAATTTATATAAGGATCTGGAATCTATCTCCAGCTGGATTATTTTTTAAGGAATGGTAGTACATGGAAGTCAAAAAATAGCAAGAAAACATTTCAGTGTATATACTTTACATGAGTACAGGCAAGCATTAAAATTCAGAGCTAACAGAATCCTGAAATGGCAAGAACAACAGCCTGGAACTCATCAATATAGATTTGAGATACCTGTTGTGGCTGATACATTTAACTTTAAATTTCATCTGAATAACTTATTAGTTTTTGGGGTCTTTTTTATATAGTTCTTCACAATTAGTATCCAGAGACATACCTATGAACTTACATGATATTTTCAACAACTTTTTATTATTTTATGCTCAGTGAAACTAATAAATATTAAAACAGTTGTCTTCCAGAGTGTGAAAATATTATAATTGTATATACAAAAATTTCATTAACAGTTGCTGTAGTAATTATAGTCACTATCCAGGGAAAAAGCATACGCATTAGATTGAGATGAAGCCTTACTTCCAAAAGTGGTAGCATCTGACTGCACACTCCGTTGTGTAATGTATATTTCTGCAGTTATAAAACAAATGGTGACTACATGCTACCATATCTTCCTGATGAAAAAGAGTTCTTTTGATCAATTGACTTTATGAGTAATAGTTAACACACTCTAAAAACTAATGAAAATGTAGCACTTAGTAAGGAAGAACTTCATTTCACTGATCAACAACTCATCATCCAAAGATGAGATTGTAAACTAAAATTTAAAGCTCTGTTGAATCCTGTATGGCAAACTTCAAGACACAAATCATTCTCTTCTTCTTAGGCTGCATAATTCCTCTCCTTCTGTCTCCTTCCTCTCTCTCCCCAATTTGGAACCACCCTCTCTCTTCACTTCCAATTAAAATACCTCCCTTCTCACACATGCCAAGTACCAGTTCTTTCAAAGAATGCCCAATTTATGCATATAAACTAAAGAGATATATTTTTCTCTCTTTGTATTTAGACCAAAGTAAAGAATTTTGTACCTAGATTTTGCCAAATTCTGTCCAGTTATAATTGTTAGTTCAGTAAAAGATACTGTCTTTATCTACAGCCTTGACTGTCTTCTAATGGTAGAACAAAATAGTTTTAACAGACTAGCAGATAAATTTCCATTAGGTCCAGTAGGGCTCTAAAGTGTAAATACTGGTAAGAAGATATGTCTCCATATCCATATGTAAAATTATCTAAACAGGGCATTATCTAACAAAGTCTCTGAGAAGCATGCTAAAGTATGAAAATAACAGTGAATATTTATGGCAATTTTCTTATACAGATATTCTACATAAACAAAGATTTTCTGATTCTTGCAGTTTTCAAAGAAGATAATTTTCTATCTGTAAAGATAAATTCTCCCTTGGAACATTCTGGAGACTTTGATGAAAATCACCAGAGAAATTCTCCTATTACTAATTTTTGAATGGGTCAACATGCATCCAACATTTAAAGATCAACAATTGCAAATAAATGTTTGATTTAAGCTACTGATAAAATCTATTTGTTATATCAGAAGGTTCAACACAGATTTCCACAGTATCATTTATCATTAACTATGAGTTTTTCAAGCCTAATAGTACTTAATAGTACTAAATAGTTGTACTTAATAGTACTAAGATTGTTGTTGCCAATATTGTCAAGAATAATTGCAAGGTAGAAGCCTTTACTTAGATGAAGGAGGACACTTCTTGGAGGATGGCAAGAACTGTGCTTTTCTTCAGCAGAGGTTTGTGTACGTACTCACCTGAAAAATAGACCAGAGTTGGCAAAAGTTTCCAAACCCATACAGGCATCCCATATAATCTCCAACCATCTCCATCTACTCTTAAACTGATGTAATTCACATTGCAGATTATGTCCAGTATAGGGATCTTCTTGAAAAGTCTTAAACTCTGTTTATTATGAAAGCAGACTTCTAATCTGAGGCACAAATGTTATACTGCAGGATATCAGTATCCATCATAAAACCACATGCAGGTCAAACAGAAAATGTATGGTTTCAGATACTAGCATTTTCTCGTGCTTTTTGGAACTGTTTATTAGTTAGTATACTGAATTTTAAAATATAATTTCTGAAGTGCTTAAGGCTTCTTAAGCACTGAAAAATGAACGTGCAAACATGCTTCTAGTTTCATTCAGTCCATTCAGAAACCATGGCATTGGTAAATTAAATGGTACTGAAAGGAATGTGTGTGCTGTTTAGTATTCTCTATCTAAGAATCTAAGCAATGGCATTTTATAAATTATAGAGAATCATTTATGCATTATAGGGAAGAATTTCTGGAGTTTTAATTTCTTTTTTTTTGTTTCAAAACAGAAAGACAAATTATCCAATTTAAACTATAATGTGAAATACACTTCTGGAATGGAAGAAGTAGGAGAAAGAACTTCTGAGGCTCCAGATGCTATTTGTATCTTAAGGTTTTTTGGAAACTGAAAAACTAAATCAAACCAAAACCTTAAACAGATATTCTAATAATAATTGTCTAACCTCTAGCTTTCAGTAAGTCAGTTTATAGGGTTTTCACTGATCAATCCCATGAACTCATTCATTTGCCTCAGTAATTAAAACAAACTATGTCTTTTATGTAGTTTTCTTAAAAGTTACATCAAAGTAGTAGTTTAGTTTGAAGTCTACACATCTCCTGCTGTGACATAAAATTATTCTGGAGCATTGAAGCTAAACAAACTTCCAATCATTGAAGTACAATAAAAGTAGAGACATTTTTCCATCACTTTATTTACTCTGGATGTTGGCCAAATTGACTTGTAATAATTAACAAAAACCCGCAGCTGCCAATGTAAAATAATTCGAAGTGGCAACATATCACTCTAAATTGCAATCACAGCACAAGGTGCTACAATTTGTAAACTCAAGCTTAGTCTAGTATTTATTTTTATAAATGCCAATTCTTTCTAATGAGGATAAATTTGATTATAGAAAATCAAACTACATTCCAAACATTTAGTTTAGAAGAGATGAAATAAAAATTATTTCCAGTTTACATTTGTCTGCATACTTTCAAAATTCTCTTGGAATTTCTGCTTTATTCTGTAAGAGAAGGAGAGACTAGGGAGAGAGCTGCAGCTACTCCTAGGTTATCGTGGCTCTTAGAGACTGAATATCTGCATATTAATACAATACAAGAAAACAGTAAAGACAGTAAAAAACCATATGTTTTTAATAAAAAAAATAAGTTTTTTCAGTTCTTACTGAAATAGCAACTTGTAAAGAACATTAAATCATAGCACTGTGCATTCTTTTATTTCAACTGTGAGTTAATACAACTGTAACTCTGTTTTTTATTTTATTACTCCTAAAGATATAGTTTGCAATTTTTTGGCAAGCGGATGACCAGGTAGATAACATGTAGCTTTGCATGTGTATATGTTGAATCTTACATCTCTGGCAGATATATCATCCACACTGAATGAGATATCAGTCAATAAAAAGCTAATGAAGGTCAGGCATTGCAAAAAGGCTGCCCAGGGAAGTGGTGGAACCACCATCCCTGGAAGTGTTCAGAAGGCATGTGGATATGGCACTTGGGGATACAGTTTAGCAGTGAACATGGTAGTGCTGGGTTAATGGTTGGACTCAATGTTCTTAGAATTATTAAGGTTGGAAAAGACCTCTAAGATTCTTTCACCTTAAAATATTTTAGGGCAATAGTCAAAATGATGAAAAAGTATTTAGAAATACTCTTTACTACAAACACAAACCCAGAAAATCTTTTTGGATAGTGTGATCCCAGCAGAATTTGTTTGTTTGTCTCTGGTAGCTGATCCTGAATAAAACTGCCAGCTCCCACCATGTGGCAACAGTCACCTGAGTATGGGATGTGGTGGGGAGAGAAGGGTGTCCAGCTGCCTGGCCTTGCTGAGCTGTTCCGGATGACCTTACTTCAGTTAGGACCTGATGTAAAAGATCCTTGAAGTTGTCATGTTTATCAGGCAACTTTCTCCTCCCCTTGTGATAAAGTCTTCTCTGTGGAGCAGAGAAAACCTCAAGGCTTACTTTTTTAGAGAAGTGAAAATGAAGACTGCTTCTTTAGTCCAGGAGCACTCTCAAGAGTATATACTTGCTCAAATTACTGATTAGTGTGCTTGCATGGGTTATGCTCCCTGCCCCCAGCAGTGCTTTTACATAACTAACTGAACAAATTAAAGAAGCAGCCGTAGCAACAAGGGTCAGAATCCTTTTTCACCACTCTTATGTAAGTATCCCACATAGCAGGCAACAGAGTTGTGTTCCCATTGTCTCCCTGTAATTGCCATTGAATTATTTTTTTGTAAAAGAATGTAATCCACTGGCAGTGGAGAGTGGAGAGCAGCTGAAGACTGGAATAGCTGATGATTATTTCTTAGCAAGTCAAGTGTTTGAGTGCCCCCAGCTGAAGGTGACAAGTAGGTGGTAGAGAAGCTCACGTTTTGGACAGTTGCGTGATTTCTGGTCTCTACAAAAACTGTGTAGCTCTCTTTACATAGTCAGTAATGTCATGTTCAGGCAATGAAATTTGAAGGCTCTCTGCAGCTTTTATGCTATGCATTCCTTAAACCTTTGTCCAGCAAGAGCCAGAATTGGTGAATGTAAATTTTTGTCCTTAGCTACAGCAGCAAAATTCCAGCATAAATAAAAAAATTCTCCAGATTATCCTACATATGTCTTAATGTCAGATTTAATTGAAGCAAACAAATACATGCCAAAATGTATCTATGTGGTGATGCACGGTAAGGAAGTGATAGATAGTCTTTCAGATGATCTGAAATTTTAAATATGCTTTTTATTTTTCCCATTAACTATGTGGTTCACTAAGCATAAATATTTTGAAAATGCGTATCATTTATTTGATTGACAGTAATGGCTTCTTTGGAATCAACCTAGTCAAGTGAATCAATATATACATAATTTGGCATTTATTTAAGTAACTGGTGAAATTAGATAGCTGCATATTTATATATATATCCCAATTGAACAAGAGGGGACTGTTAAAACAGTAGCAATCATCCCACTAAGCACACATGCTGTTTTCCGTAGCACGTTTGTAAGGTTCTGTGCCCAAAATGCTTTTGACAACTTATTCCTCTTCTTTTTTTTTTTTTTTTTTTTTTTTGTTGTTGTTGTTGTCGTGGTTGTTGTTTTGTTTTGGTTTCGGGTTTTGTTTGTTTGTTTGTTTGTATTAGTAACTCAGCTATCAAAAACTGAATAGGGCAAGAAAGGTGTATGTCAAAGAAACCAAGAATCCAAATTGTCAGAAAAGTGCTTGGAACATATATTAATTAATCTGTCTTTGATCTGTTCCCACAACAGTCAGCATATGTAGAGTTGGGTCCAGATTAAATAAGAATTAAACAGTACAAAGAAAATATGTTCACACCATCTCGGTCTAATCTCATACGTACTTTTACGTAAGGACTGTGTCGTGACTGGATTTGAAAGAAGAGAAGACCATGTGGATCTGTTCAACAAGAATATGTTGTGTTTATAAATAATATGACAAAAAAAAAGAAGGAATTGACTGTAATTCACCTTGATGTAAAAACGATACAAAGCTGCTCTTTTATTTGTCTGACATTTAACATGCTTAATTTTGGCTTATTTTCTTTTTCTTATTAAAAAACCCCAACCATTGGATCCAGGAGAAAGATCATCCTGTTATACCATATTGAAATGGCAAGTCATTGATTTTCAGAGCTTGTAACAATTAGTTTGAAAGAATACTAACACAAGTGCCGTGAGATCAATCTCTATCCATTTGTAGGTGATCAACAAAGCTCAGCAGTGGAAGGAGACTCATAGAAAATAGGCAAGCATGATGAGCTCACGAAGCTCAAAAAAGAATGCAGGAATGGGATCACAGCTTTTGTAAAGGAAGGTGACTTTCTCTCAACAACAAGGGGACCAGAAGGTGGACTTAGTTATAAATACACATCTGGATCAGTTGAAGGGGTCAACTAGTTACGTAAATGGTCTTCCAAAATTAATCAATTGAATGCATTATACTCCTAATCCAGACTGATCAACATGGAGCAAGTGTGTTAAGTGTCTCAGCCTAGCACAGAGTATAAAAAACAAACCAGCAGCAGAGAGAACTTCGAAGAGAGCAAAGAGCTTGAACTGGTTTCAACCCATGCAGTCCTTTCCAATGCCTGGGGATGCTCAGTTGTCACAGTGAGCATGGCAATGGGAATCATATTTCTACTGCCACCCAAGTG
Source organism: Ifrita kowaldi (assembly GCA_013398055.1). Classification (NCBI taxonomy): domain Eukaryota; kingdom Metazoa; phylum Chordata; class Aves; order Passeriformes; family Cinclosomatidae; genus Ifrita; species Ifrita kowaldi. Next base: position 386,156 of record VZRS01002372.1, read on the forward strand.
TACATTGCAACTGCTGTATTGTGTTTGTGTTCACAATTCAGTATATTGCTGTATCACCTTTATAAATCAAAACTCCATGTAATGTCAATTATCTTCAAAGAAATAAATTTAGTATTAAAACATTAAATCTTCCTCATGTGAAAAAACTAAAAGAATCAGAGAGTATTGAACTGACATCCAGAGGTTATATTTGTGAAATAAAACTAGTATTATGAAATTACTACATTTTAAAAGTTATCGTTTTATTAAAGCCATTGATTATGTTGAAGGAAATGTGGCATATGGCTAAAAGTAGTGATAACATGAAGTCCAGGAAAATAAGCTATGATGAAAGTGTAATTTCTTATTTCCTTTCAATGATGGCAAGTTCTGATATCTGCATCACTTTTTCTTTGAATTCCCTTTTAATTTTGAAATTTCCCATTTCTTAAATGTTGAAATGAATGCATATGTGCAAAATAAATGAAACACTTTTTTCAGAACAAGCCATTCTGCTCTGAAAGCATTTCCCTGTTTCTTCAATTCACTGAAAATGATTCTTTTATTTTAGCTAGCACTTTTGTATTTGTTTTTGTAACTGAAAATTAATTTTAAAACCAGTTATATCCTTATCTTTGCTTACTATATAATAAATTCTTCCTTGGCTTTTTGTCTGTTTTAATGGAGTTTAGTGAGATGGTGGGACTGTTTTGTATCGTCTGACATGGCATAAGACATGATTATTCTTTACTTGTTTTGCAGACAGGAAAGGTGAAAAGGAGAAGCTGCAGGGAGCTCCTTGAGCTCTTCTTTACATTTCCATTTTTCTGTAGCAAGCAAAGCTGTTATAAAGTACTGTAAAGACATATGTTAAGTTAGAACTAATATTTGAAGAACTTTGGAATAGTCCTATGTTTTCAATTCAAAGCATGCACATAATTCTGCAAAATAATAACTGTACAATTTAAATGTTGTACATATTTGGGTTTACATGAATAATTTTGAAAATAATTTTTGTTTTGTATCTATCCATAATATGCTTTTTTGCACAAATATGAACATTTAAAAGGAAAAGAGATGTGGAATTTTCCAAAGGTTGATACATAGTAAAAGCATAACTGAAGTACGCAGGTTGCACTGGCAAACTAGTCATACTTTCTGGTAATGCACACCCCATACCCATTAACAAACACATTTAGTACTGCACAGCTTTGGTGTGGGTCTAGAAAACTGTGATTAGGTGTTCAGAGGATGCATGAACTCTAAAACTGTATGTCTTTCAAGGAGGGCAAGTTATAAGACAGAAAGTGCTGCTTGTAGATGAAATATGATCTTTCAAAAATCCCTCAGTGTGGTTGATGGCAAATCTCTGTTGTGAAGTCAAACTATCTACAAAATCATTCCGAACATTTATTCACATACATCCTCTTAAAGATACCATTCATTTTAAAAATAGTGGTATTGCTAGATTTTTATATCTTTTTTCCTGATTTTTTCCTATTTAATTATATGTTATTAACTTATTCCTCTTGTTGACATCTGTTAATTTCATTTGGCTGTGCAATGTGATTACCATTACCCAATTTCTAAATGATTACATTGTGAATAATTAATACTTTTTTATTCAGTTTCATTGCCAGGAAAACATTTATCTAAATTACCCAGAAAACCTTTTCATGTAATCAGCCTAGCACTTAACTGTTTCCTCTTTTCAAATTAATCTTAACTTTTAATTGTAAAAGTTACTTTTGCAAGATTCTCTTGTTCCAGCAGTTCTTTTATTAAGTCCTGTTGTTCTCAGAACTGTCCAAATAAGAACACACAGTCTCTGCCTTAAGTAATTTTCATGCATCAGGTAAAAAGAAGAAGTTACTAAAATAACACAATTTGCAGGCTCAAGCCTTTTTTGTGCAGAACTGCTTTTAACAGTGATTGCCCTTCTCAGTCTATATTTTCACTGCATTTCGTTTGCAATCTATTGAATAATCTTTTTAGCCATGACCATATTTATTCTACCACTGATGATCATCATGAAGAATTCCTTTCTTAAAACTGAGATTTTCAGTAGTTACTAATGCTGTTATATCTTTCCTTCACCTCTAGTATTTGTAAGTTTACCTTTAGGAAAGAGGAACAGTGCTCAACAGTCACGGTCAGTTGTTTTCTGAGAAGCAAATCCATATAAAAGATTGAGGTTGATCCCAAGAGGGCGGGCACCAGTGATAAATCCATATTTCTGAGAATCATTAGTCTGATTCAACGGCTTGGAGAGTTTTGATAGGACTGCCTCAGTGGACAGAATGGTAGAAACACAAATTCTGCTTATATTCACTTGTTGGAATATGGAGTACAGTTTAATCAGCTAAAATGCAAGATCATATTTTATTTCTGGTCTGTGAAAGCCCTGAAAATTTACAAAATTGCAGTGGCAATTTGGCAGGTTACTACTGCAATGAGATGAATTGTCCATTAGGTAGGCAGAAAAAAAATCACAGCCTGGTGCATTTTGTAATTGCAAAGTGGCACAGAGGAAACAATGTAAATTACTAAACCTATAGTCACAGAATCTATTTCTAGAGTAGACTTTTTGCTTTCTATTCAGTATCTCAGCATTACTGAGCTAGTATCTAAAATGGGACAATCACTAATAAAGATTCTATAAGTATGATCTCTGCCTTTTTTCAGCAAATCCACCCAAAAAACCCCACACCCCTGTCCTGGAGTAGTCTTTACAATCAGTTGCATAATTTTTATTAATGTGATACCTGCAGATTTTTTCCATTATCCCAATTACAGCAAAAGTATTTTCTTCTTGGATTAATCCAGTTTCTGATTAAGAAAAAAAAAAAAAGATTCTGAAATACATTGGCAAACTAACAACCATGTCTGCAACCCAAATTAAGATACATTATTATTTCAGGGAGCACTGTTACAAGACTGAGAAAAATTAAATATAATGGAACAAACAAACTAAAGAGAAAGTATTTTTGAGGTCTGGGATTAAGAATGTTAAGTATTAACTGAGTGGCATTTTTCAGTAGCAATGGTGGTGGTACAAGAAAACTAATTGGGATAAGGACTGGAGTAAATGCAATGTGTGCAATTTGTCTAGTACTGAACTGTGACCACAGAGCAATTGAACAAGGCTCTGCCTGTAGTTAACAGAGAAAGAGAATGACATCGAATATAGGGAGGAGAAATAAAAGATTTAAGGATCCAGAACCATGGACTGTTAAAGCTATGATTACTCACCAACAGCCCAGACTATAACATCAGACAACTTTCCCTTTTCTAAAATGATTTAGCATTACACAGATGGAATAAAATTAGGATAGTAATGAGCCTTTTTCTTACACAGATACAAAAGGAAATAATGAGCAGGATAAAGCTGCACTGTCAATGTAACAGGGACTAGAATCTATTACTGGTGTCTTCAAGTGCTTCTCTAAAACATTTAAAATAGAAACAGACATGGGTAGATGCAACACCCTTTTTTGGTAGGTAATAAAGGTGGGTGATCCCCAAGTGGGGAGCAAATTTATTTAAAATAAAAAAATTAAAAAATAAAAAAAGGACAACAAATTATCTTCCCTAAGACAATACAACTTTTGGAACTAGCTTTCCTTTGATTCCTCTTATGTGGCACAATAAAGTGTTAATTCTCCAAACGTGATGCCATGCTGAATGATAAACTCCCACAAAAGGCCCTAGGCCACTAAGAAAACTTTCAGATAAATTGCTTATCTCAGTTGTGCTTGCAAGCCTTTAGAGGTTTGCAATTTCTAATTTACCATGAGAGTTGTGGGAAAATAATCCTTGCTGCTGGCAGAACTCATGAAAGTCATGTTTTGCCAGGGAAAACAAGACCTTTTTGGGGAAGCAGAGGGTGACGGGGGGGAATTGGAAAAAATTAACACAAAATGCCTAAAATTAGCATTAACACAAAATGCCTAAAAAATTACAGTTTTTTAAGATGAAGGTATGCGTTTGCTATTCTGCATGGAACACAGTTGTTGTATTTTGCTATTGTCTTAATATTTTTGAGTGTGTACCTGATGCTATGATACTTGGAGTTGTGTCTTTTATTTAAATATAAACATATAAATATTATAACGTTTAGTAAGTGATGATTAGAGTTTTTTTTCTTCTGTTCTGAAATAAGACTATGGTGTAATGTAGCTCATCCCAATTCAGTACAGATAACGTTCATTATCTTTGAATTTTGAGGTCAGCTTTCATGTTTTTCTCATGCTGTATGAAATAGATACAGAAATAGTCACTTTGCTGACTTTTCATTTTCTTCTTTATAAATCGTTGTCGTAGAGTGATATTCTCCCTCCATTTATAAAGGCTTGAGAAGGAAAACCAAAATGTTCCTACTTGAAAACTCTAAATATAACATATTGTGTTCAAAATTCAATTCTGCCAGAACGGTTTTCAGGCTTCAAAATAGAAAACATCCATATTAGAGAATTTTGGGATTTGAGATCTTAAGGCATGTTAGGGGTGTCTGCTTCCTCCAGCAGCTTCAGCCCAAGACTCCCTCTTCCCTGGCTGCTGGAGCCCAGCTTGTTACCTGAGGTCCCTGTCCAGGCTGAGAGATACAGTTGATTCTTTTCCCTTTTGCAGGGAGACAGAAAGTGAAATAACATGGTCAAAATAGTTAACAAAAAGGGATTTATATAACAAAAAGATAGTATAGACTGGGAGTGTACTGACTGGCCCTTTTTATATGCAACTGTCCCCTTTTATCCCCTCTGTTCTCTGTCTTCCTATGCTTGTTCCTCCTGATGGCCCATGATGCCCCCTTTGGCCCATCTTTGACCCTGACCCTAAACATCCTACAGTAAGTTTTATACATTCCACAAACCCCACTCAAGTAACCCCTAATACTCTTGCTGTTTTTTTCCCCGTGGCAGTTACAGTGTTCAAGGTGAGCATCTTCAAGGCTGTGTCTGGGTAGTTCCTTTACATCCCATCCACCATCGCAGCTCTGATCTTCATTATTGTCACTGGGGTCACTTGTTTTAGGTTTGTGTGCACATATGTTTAATCATAAATTTCTTTGTTACTTGTATCTCTTTTACTGAATAGTCCTTAATCAAGCAGCTTAAACAAGCACACACATTCAGTTTTTCCACAATCTCTTGGTTTTCTAAGCTAATAAAAGCTAAAGTCTTGATCAAATATCTGTTCAAGTTTTCCATCTCCAAATTCACAAGTATGTCACTCAGTTAACAATTTCTGTGATTAAAGGAGTTTCTCTTTCTTTCCTTATTTCTTTAAAATACTGAAAGACTTTTTTGATAAGGATAATAAAAATCAAAGCTTTTGATTAATGTGATTTTTCACCTTCTAAATTCAAATAGATCAGTGAATTAATGTTAGTAGATACAAGGCCCTTGATGTTGCCGTTTGTCCATATACAACTTTCAGTCTACTCCCAGTAAAATTAGAATGCTGTGAGCTCCAGGGAAATTTTTAAACCCTGACAAGTTGCATACAGAATTCGGTGATAGGAGACCTGAATAGCATATTTGATCAAGTATTTGATCTTAATTTATTAATTTACAAAGCAATGCTTACAACTGCTCACATATCCAGATATGGCAAAATATTTTTTTTAATATTAATATATTGGAATTATTGACAACACTATTTTGTTCTTTCCAATATCATGTTCTGCTTTGCTTGGCTGCTACTCTACACTCCCTCTGATTAACTAATTTTAATTATACTCTTCTATGTGTTGGAATGTTTAATGGCCTAACATTAGTCTATGGTTATGCTATTAAGACAGAGTGATCCTCATTACTGGTTAGCTTGAGAAGCTGCCAAAGAATCTGCTATTAGTGATGAGAAAGGCTGTGACACAATGTTCTAGAAAACATTACAAATTCTAGTGTAATTTAAGATATTTACATTAGCCTTCTCCTCCTTCTTGAATAAATTTATTTTTAAAAAAATCTTTCAGGTTAACTGAATCATTTATTGAATTTTAATCCCTGGATCCTATCTCATACATATATTATAAATATCTTTTCTCATAATTTGAAATTAAGTAATTTTGAAGTGCAAAATAGAATAGTCAAAGTGGTAAAATATTTTCTGTGGATATATGGAAAGTATTAATGACCTATGAAGTTAGTTACTTAAAAAGGCAAAAATGCTTAAAGAAGTCAGCTGTAGGTTTCAATTTTTCAACCATTAATTCTTGGTGACATAAAAATAATTTCTAATTTAATTTTTTAAATAATTGAAATATTAACATTATTAGTCACTATTTTTTGGTTTGTGATTTCCAGTTCTGTTTTGTGATGTTTTTAGACTATAAAAAAGTTTCTTTAAGGCCCAAATTTTCTATTAATTTCTACCAAGCAAGTTTGTAAACAACACCATGTCAAAGTTAGGTGTTGGCTCTAGAGGCAGTTGAATAAGATATGAGGATAATGGTCGCTGGGAATAGCATAAGCATGGAAAAGTGAGAGGAACAGTGAGACACGTGGCAGCTGCTGGAGTGGTGGCATGTATTAGATGAGATGTGGCAGCGGATTGCTCAGCTGTCACAGGCATTTTGTTCAGGGAGCCAATGCACTGTCTGATTCCAACGACAGGTGGCTCCATGTCTTGCTGTTTCCCCAGCTTGTCTTGTTGTCTGCTTCTCCCAGGAGCTACTCTCTGGCATTCAGTGGACCATGAATTTGCCAGTGGCCAGAAGTGGACAGAAAACAAAGAGGGATATAGGCTAGAACTTGAGCGTGACTTTTTTTTCACCTACCTCTCTTCCCACTATCAGTTTCACATTATCTTGACAGTGCTGGGAATATGTACTGGGCCCTAGTGGGAAGGTGAAGGAGAAGGACGAGCAGAGAGGAGAGACAGGGACACAGCCAGTATGATCATCACAGCAAGCAGCTCTGGGATTTTCTCAGTCCTTTAAGTCTTGGGCTTTTTGGAAAAGATGGTGCTTGTGGGAACTACTTGTTGATACGGCTGAAATTAATTGTATCACCCTAAGAATGAGGACAATAGTTTTGCAGTGATGCCTTCAGCCAACCTGCAGAACAGCATGTTTGCATAAATACTGCTTAAGCTTCATCCCTATATCCAGCAGATCTTTACTCTGGGCAAGGCCTCTAGCAAGTTAAAACAGCTAAGCAAAACAATGCAATGGACCAGCAGCAATAACAGCAAAATTCATGACAAAGACTTGTTTATCATGTCTGGATTCCAGACTAATTAATCACATAAAAGCTGTCCCCTTACTCCAGGCAAAAAAAGGCCTGTGCTACTTACGTGCATACACATTATGTAAATTAAAGTGGTATTTTGCATCTGAACTAAGCTTTGGACCTACTAAAATCTACTACATGTCTGCCAGTGCAGTAAGGATGGGATGCTTTGATGTGTGGCAAGTTCGAACTGATATAAATTCTCTGGTAACCTTTGTTTCACAAATATAAAAGATGTTGTTGGAAGAAAGATTACCACTCCACACTTCACCAGCTTTTGTTAGCAAAACAGAAGTATCTGATGGGATTTTCCTATGGGTAAGGAACCACTGTAGTTCTTTCTGACTTCAGAGCCAAGAATACACTCATTATGACAACTCCCTGCCTTTCTCTACACCATGACCATTTTTAGTAAAACATTTCTTGTGTCCAATTCTGGGGACTGGATTCCCCAGTATGAGGGAGAAAATGTCATACTACAGAGAATCCTAAAAAGGGTCACCGAGGTGACTAATGGTCTGGAGTATCTCTGCCATGAGGAAAGGCTGAGAAGCTGAGATTGTTAAGCCTAAAGAGAAGGCCCAGGAGGGATCTTATCAATCCATATAAATACCTAAATAAAGGGCGCAATACCAATAGACTCAGACTCTTTCCAGTGGTGCCCAGTGAGATAACCAGAGGCAAGGGGCACTAACTGAAACACAGGAAGTTCCCTCTGAACATCAGGAAAGAGATTTTTACTGAAAGCTCTCCTGACAAATCAGAGATCATCAGAATGATTTATCACCTTTGTTGATAGCAATGGAGAAACTACAGTTGCCTTAATCAGGTTACAAGTTTCAGTCTGTCATGTTTTGAGATATTTCAGTTTCAGTGTTAGTAAAACATAGACGAACCTTTGAATCAAATGATATACTTCCCTTCCCTTCCCTTGTCATCTTGCCTTGCTTTGCCCTAAAACATACAGAATATTATATAAATGTGAAAATAATTTTTTACTGCTAGGGTGACCAAGACCTGGCATGGGCTGTCTGGAGAAGTTGTGGAGTCTCTCTTCTTGGAGGTATTCAAAAGGTGTTTGAATAGTGTCCTGAGCAACCAGCTGTAGCAGGACCTGATTAATCAAATTAAGCAAATGGACAATGTTGATCAGTATAATAAATATAAATTTTCAGTGAATATATTGAACTTCTGAAAAAGCATAGCACAGTATAGCCATATATAACATTTCAGAAGTGTTGTTTCTATTCCAAGTCAGTCTGATATATTTTCTTGTCTGAGACCTATGGGATGCAAGGTTACAAGAAGTTTATATTCTCTGATATGCTTCCGTAGGCTGAAATTCTTGCTTGATTTTAAATTATAAACATTAAAGATTTCTGGTTTTATAGAAATAAATAAGGGGGGGGGCCTAGGTTATGAAAAATAAATTCAAAGTGTTCACCTATCTTTCACAGATGCTAAAAGTGAGAGCTCCTTTCGAAAAGCCAATACATTTTTTATAGTTTACTTCATATCCAGCTTCATTTCAGTAATGAAGCTGTTTATTCTCTCTGGAGAGGCTGTAATAGACCTCTAAAACATGTCTTTCTCTATTATCAAGTTTGTGCTTGTAATGAGAGAAACTTTTTGGTGTTATAAAGTTTGCTTACAAAAAAGGCAATTCATAGAATATACTACTCATCCCTGGATGTTAGAGTCCAAGAATCCTAGTTGCAGTAGAATTTTTAAAAGCTGATGCCTGATCTAGTTTGTGAAGCAGGGTAGCTGTATTTATTCAATTGTTCCTTCCCCTTACAATGTGGCATTATAGAAACTCAGCTCCAGAACTTGCCTCTTTTAAAGAGTTAATCCATAATCCAGGGTTACTACCAGTGGAAGATTTAGTTGACTAATACATTTCCATGAAAGCCAAAATCAGAAGAAAACAACAAAGAAAACATACATTCTTTTCACCTTAACCTTCAGGTATTACTTGTTATTTCCCAATGGTCTGTTTTAGAACGAGGCAAGTAGGGGTGTTTAAACAGTAATTTCACTTTTGTTTAGAAGTGAGTTCTGGAGCAGACCTCCATGTTGTCCTAAGTACGCTCTTTGAATGGAACTTATCGAGAAGACAAATCCAAGTGTTTGCCTGGCACTCAGACAGCTGATGGATGTACAGTTCAAAGTGAAGTTGTTTTGAAATACTTTATGTGTATATCACATCCTCAGCACCAGCTGTTTCACTCTGCAAGCCCAGTCGTATTTATCTGCCTTACTTGCTATTATGGACATATTCAGTGAATCCAGTTCAGTTTGGGCACACAGTAACTGTACATGTGCAACACAGATGGCAAATGAATATGAACAAATGACTCCACATTGTTAAACATATCAGACTTATTATGGATACCTACAGAATGTTCAATAGGGCTGATCCACCCCTGCCTAATGGATACTTCTCTGGGTATTGAACAACTGTCCAAACAAACACAGCCTTTACTCCAGCTGGGATAGGTGGACTTCTAGTTAAGTAGTCAAAGCTTTTAGCTTTTAGCAAGAGACTTTCTTATCAGAGAAATGGAAATATATAAATAAAACTCTGCAAAAACTGTTGCAGAGGTTTTGTCCCAGCTGGCAACTAAGCACCATGCAGTCGATTGTTCGCTTTCCCCCACAGTAGGATGGGGGAGATAATCAGAAGAATAAAAGAGAAAAAACTCCTGGGTTGAGATAAAGACAGTATAATAGGTAAATCAAAAACAAAAGCCATGGACACAAGCAAAACAAAACAAGAAATTAATTCACTACTTCCCACTGGCCGGCAGGTGTTCAGCCATCTCCAGAAATCCAGGACTCCATCACATTTGATAATGACTAGGGAAGACAAATGCCATTGCTCCAAACATCCCCCTCTTCCTTCTTCTTCCCCCAGCTTTATATTCAGAGTGTGATGTCATATGGTATGAGATATCCCTTTGGTCAGTTGGGGTCAGCTGTGTCAGAGACTGAAATACTATAGTTTATGACTTAAATATTTTCTTGAAGGACTTTTAAAACTGTATTACAAAAGCTGCAGAGAAGACTACCACACCATGAATGGGGCCCTGACTGAGGCCTTACACAGCTCGATGATGAAGATAAGATAAAGTAATAACTCAGGGCTGGGGACATTCACAGAGCACAAGCTTAACACCTCCAAGGTGGAGACCACAGCCCCAGGGCTATCAGCTGCCAGGCTGGAACAGACCCTGGGTGGAGGGNTGCCATCAACATCTAACCTCATTTGGTTTTAATCTTGCTTCTGGGAATATTTTGAACCTTCTAAATTCTTTCTGGCTTATGCACAGAGACTTAGCTTTCATTGCTTTTCTGGGTTTAAACTGGATCATAACAAGCTGTCCTCAACAAATTCTTATGCACTCCCAGCTTCCTGGATGGTAGGGTGGTGTGAGAGGCAGAAAAGGCCTTGATGCTGCGTAATCACTTCTCAGCAGCAACCAGAATATCCCTGTATGATCAACACTGTTTTCAACACAAATTCAAAACATTGCCCCAGAGCAGCTACTATGAAGAAAATTAACTCTGCCCCAGCCCAAACCTAGCACAACTGTTCCTGGAAAACAATTATACAGTCTTAAACAGAAGCCACAGAATTATGTCTGTTTCCTTCAGGTATTTACACTTTCCTCCACGAGATAATAGAAAGTAAATCTTGTAATAACATTAATGGTATCACCTTCCTAGCAGCCTCTGCATGCTCTGAATAATCATCATTAAATATAACACTAATGTAATATTTAGCTGGGACTTTTATCAGCAGTCATGTATCAATACACAAAAAATCCAAACATAGTCAGAAAGAGTTGTCACACTGACCCTTGTTTCTGAAAACTTTTACAGGTAATTACAGCAACTAATTCATTGTCCTTTATCAATAAATTTTGGGCTTATGTCTACTGAATGTGAATTTTTACATTTATGTTTACATTTTTTTCAATTTTAAAATAACATAACGGCACTTTTTAACCTATTTAGTTAATATATCCTTTAATAGATTAAGTAGCTAAAACCAGAATTTTTGAAAAAATGTTAAAAAACAAAAAAACTTTGCTTTCTTTTGTTAATATAGCCAAAGACAATAATTGATTTAAGTAAAAGTATTTTAATTATTCTGGAACTCATAGGCATAAAAAATCACATAAAAAGTGTTCACTGAGATTATGGAGAAGTTCTTAGCTCATTAAAGATGTAATTTAATTTTACCAAGACACATTTTCCATATATATCACAAAGATAGTTCTTCTTCCTCTCTCAGACTGTATTTTCTTTTTGGAATGGATTTTTAACTGTGACATGTCAGCTTTAAAAGTCTAGGACTGAAAAGGCAGGAAATTTGGTAATATAAACTTGGTAATATATGTTAGTAGTTTGAGCTGAATCACAGTTTGGAAGTTCAGTGCCCAGCAAAATTACCTGCCATTCTCTAATTTGCTTTGACTTTCCTAGGGAAATTGGAACACAACCTCATGAGGACAAAGGTTTTCCGTAAAGGAGGATATTATTTACTACATGAAAGGAAGGCATAAGAGTTTCAGTTCTGCAGACATGAAGTGTGGGTCTGAAAACCACCAAGTTATTGCTGACTTGTTTTTGGTTCGTCTTTTTTTTTTTTGGTTGGGTTCCCCCACCCTATCCCCCGTAGTACAGATATAGTCAAATAGCTCATAAAAGACACACAATGGAGATTTAAATTTATTTCATGATGGATTTTCAGAGAGATCATAAAAGGGGAATGAAAGTCCTATAAAAGACCAAAAACATTAAGATATTCTCAGTTAAAGGGGGAGAGAGAGTAACAGGAAGGGAATGAGCCAGCATATTGAAGTCTGTATATAACTAACTGGTTCTCTCTAATTCCTACTCAACTCATACCGTTAGAGTAAGAAAATTTCATAAGCAAATACTTATGAAAGAGGACTTGTTGCAGCTGGGTTTTGAGAAGGCTTTTCAAGCAAAATCCTGTTGGAAACTACAGAAAGCAAGGGGAAAAAACTCCCTCAAACTGAGTATGTTTTTACTAAGTCTTCCCCTGTGAATTAGTCACTCATATTTCAGTTGGGTTTTGGGGCACTCCACCAACCAAAGCACTATAATTTGTGTGAAAAGGACAAATAATAGGTTTGCTAGGCTCACTTTTTCCTGTTCTATCCAGGGCCATGATGAAAAAGCCACCATCAATGTGAATCCTGTCTTGGACTTTACTGTTTAAAATCCTTTTAAAATAAACTGTCTTTTTGTACATAGCCCTGTAAATTGATGGCCCATTTAACATAACTTCATTTTTCTGTGAACAATCAAATATATTAAAAGTCATAGAACAGAAACATAGAATTTGGAAAACACCTCCAAGATCACCAAAGCCAATATTTGACCAAATGACACCAAATCCACTAAACCATAACTAGGAATAACTAACATAAACCAGTTAAAATATAAATTAATAATATAATTTCTCTCTATAAATAAAATTTCCAAGACTTTTAACTAGAAATTACTTAGAGATTACTTAAAAGTTAAATGCTTCTAAAAGTATTTCATATTTGCTATGTGAAATGGAAGTGAATTTTTAAAGTTATGTTCTTATTTTATTTATCATTTTATCTAGCTTGACAAAATGAAAGTTAACTGTTAATTTAAAGCCATTATAAAATGATGCCATAGGAATTATTTCTGATTTACAGCTATCTGTAGACAGAATGAGGTTGCTCCAGAAATGGCCTTAAAGGCAAAACTTGTATATTTTACCAGTTTATTACAATGGCAACGTTCCATCCCGACAAAATCCATCCAGCCAACTTCCTCCATTAACAGTTTCAAAAAACAAAAACCAAACAGAAAACAAACAAAACCAAACAGAAACAACAACAACAACAACAAAACACAACCAAAAACGCCCAAAGCTCTTTGTGGCTGAAGTTGAGAACTCAGGGTTTATAACATTTTGGTTGTAATGATCTGTGGCTTCTAACATCTTATGATTAATACACCTAGCAGAGGAGTCTCACACAACCTCAGCTTGTAGCAATTACTTCATTAAAGTAAACACTTTGGAATTCACACAAAGGTTAGCAGTTTAATAGCTAGAATTTTATTTCCTTCAGATTTTTTTTTCTCTGAAAGGAAGGAAGTTTATTTCATCTGCTACAAATATTTTGGGATTGTATCATTCTTTCTACATTTTTAAAGTGTAAAATGGATAAAATCATCATAATTGTTAAGAAAATGCCAATAAACCTTACAGCTACAGAATAACACACAAATGTCACCTTTCATTTAAAATGACTTTCGATTCCACCAAGTCACAAATACTTTATCCATGACTCTCTAAGCATCACTTTTTCAAGCATTTTTTTGTTGTTCTCACACATCTCCGTTTTCAAAAGAAAAAAATTAATTTTTGTCTAATTTACCATCACGTTGCTATGTTTTTTATAACCGTTTTCATAAATTACATTTCTATGATGCTATTCCTCCCAATGCGCAGCTTGTAATTATTCCTTCAGCGTTTTTTAAAATAATGTTTAAGTAAAAGTCTTAGTTACTCTGTGAATGTTTGACCCTGTATTAAGGCTTGATTTAAAAATGGTAGAGGATGGAGAATTAATTATGGATTGCAGAGCAAAGGCAGTGGGAAGACAACCTTACTCTGCATTGAATCATAGTGCTTTTTCTGCAATCCAGTCTGGTTTGCTATCTAACTAGGACTTGAAATGAATCTGAGAGGTCAATAGCAGACATAAGGTCTCCCAAAAATGCTATGAGACTGAAAATAAATACAAAACAGGTACATTACAGCAAAACCTGCAAGGATCTTCAGCAAATTTGAGATATTAAGAAATAATACATTATTATTCTTGCACATCAGTTATGCACATTCTTAGAAACTTTGCTTATCTTTGTTCCATGACTTCAAGAATAAGACATCCCACAAGTGGGCTTTTTTACTTTACAAAAAGCATAATGTACTACTTGCCATGCAAATATCAATCTTATGAAGATTAAATCTCCATGCGAAGATGAGATATTGCTTGTTACTGAAAGCAGCTGAAGACTAAAAACACTTTTCAGTTCTCTATAACATCAAGACCTTACATTGTGAAGAACTTTCAGGATACAGAAAGAAGATAATCTGAAAGGTAAATATCCTGAGTCTTCTAGTGTGTGCGAGGAGTGCACTTACATCTGCTATTTTTAATAGCAAATGCTATTATCAATCTAAATGAGCAATCTAAAACTGCTAAATTAATTTGGTAGTAAATGGATTATTTAATAGCTATTTTCATAGTGTCAGAGCACTGTCATCAGTCAATAATGAATTTCTGCCTGAAAACTATGGATAAAAGCAAAACCAGTATGTGTGAGCTGACATCTTAAGTACCTAATGTTAATTGTAGTTTAAAAATAATATCGTTAGCAGCAGCTCACGAAAGCAAAGTAACAGTCACCTTTAATAGCACATGGGCATTTAGAACAGTGGATGTTTTACTGCCTCCGTAGTTATATAACAAATGCCATTTGTGATTCACTCTAAAATTAACCAAGGTTTGTTCTGGTCTTCCTGGAACTGGTGGATAACATATTTATATATTTGTGTTGGAAAAAGAAGTATTAAGCATACTGTCTATATTAAAGTATACTGGCTATGTTGTGATTTTAACATATATCTTTTAGCCATCCAAATTTTTGTTCATGGTCTAGTTACATATCGAATTATGAAGCAAAGCAAAGACATATGTTTAATATTTAAAAAAAAATAATCAAATTATAGATCATGATCATCAAATGTCATATGCTGGGGTAGCAGTATTCTTCTGGCTACCTATACTTTTACAGATATATCTACTAGGAGATAGTTGCTCTCTGCACTTCATAAATAGAAAAAGTACTTTTAGTATGAAAATCTGTTCAACTTCCTATTTGAAATAGGTCATATTCATTGTTGCCTTGAAGGAATTATTTCTCTTCATTACGCAAAACACAATCTACTTATAATTGAAGCAATCTCTTCCCTAAAAACTATTTTAACTTGTAAAGTAAAGTGATTTGTGTTTTATATCCGAAGTCATTGTTTATCATGTTGTTTATTATACTTCTGAGAAATTCCAGAGTGGTATGATGTTGCCTAATGTATCAGAACCTGACTAAAGTGAACTAAACAGAAGTAAGGTAAAATTTGTTTCAATATAGTTGTGGGGTTTTGTTGTTTGGTTTTTCTTTTTCTTTTTAATTTAGAGTTACAGATTTTCTAACCTAAGTTCTTAACTTTCTGTAGGGAAGACAGGTAATTCCATTGTAAAGTAGATAAGATAAAAAGAACTAAATAAACTACATAAATGATACTTCTCTTCTAATAGAGAAAGACTAATAAAGTAGCTGACACTAGATGCTTGCATTTTAAAGTAGCTAAAATTAGATAAGTTGAATCTACTCTGGCAGGGGCTAAATCCACAGAATTAAGTTAGTGACATTCTATGTATGAAGATGAAAGTTTAGAAAATACAGGAATTGTCTCTCAAAGCTCTGTATTACGGGGTATTTAGGTGGATTCTTTTATCATTAAAGAAAATATTGCATGTGTATATCTGTATATTATACACACATATACATACATACACAGACATCTATATACATAAGTATATATGTATAATTTATCTCTCTATATTTATATACACACATATATGTGTAACTATTATACACACACACACACACGTGTATATATATATATATATAACTCCACACAAAATTCCCAAGAAATAGTAATACTTTCTCAACCAATGCTTCAACTTTTATGGAACTCTTTTCTGATTTGACTAGTTTTCTCTGAATTTATCAAGCAAGATAATTCATGAACTATGTTCTTCAAATAATTAATGCTCCAGATGCCAGAGGAATATGTATGATATTTTCTGCCTCAGCTGTATGGAAAACTAGGACTCATTTTTTGAATTTCACCAGAATATTTTCAACACAGGACCCCAGAGAATAGGAAATGTTCTTGTATAATGGAGGATAGGCTTCATTGAAGCACAAAGTAGCTTTTCTCCTTAGGATAGCTTTCCCTGGAGACATAGCCCTAGTGTGTCTAGAGTCTCCTTAAATCCTCTCCTTACATTTCTCTAACTTTCACAAAAGCAGAAAAAATATAATTTGCAAAATTCTAATGTAGCACTGATATGTTTAATGAACTGGTTTGTTTAATGAGATGGGATAGTTCAAGATTGCTAGTTTCAATTGTTATATGAAGTAAAATTGACATAGACATATGCTTCATCTCATTCGTTAGTTTCTACTTCTTTTTATTATAAAAAACTTCAGTATTTGACTGGATAGCAAAATTCTTCAAAACTTCAGCATTCTGGTAGTGGTAATGAAAGACTTTTACCTAATCTCAAGTTTGGTAATGTAAAGAAATAATTAATTTCCTTATTCTTTAATAAAGTTTCAAAACCAAAAAGTTGTGGTTTTCATATGAAAACTAGACATATAAAAAATTAATCAGTTACATCAAGGAGATTTTAATGTCATTTGGGTATTTTTTCAAGGCTTTGCTCCTCGACTGGAGCATGCAAGAGGCAGGATGTTGCCTGAATCAGCCAAAGGACTGTAATAGAGTCTGGAACATCATCTTCTGTGTAAGTTCAGTCTCAAGACTGTATTAGTCCATGCAGAAGAGAGGTCTTTAGTCACTCCGTTAGCCTGAAGTGTATATAGTACTTTCATTTTGACATTTCAGACAAGTTCATTTAAACAAACTTTTGCCTTATCTTGCCTTGTAGTTGTTCACTACGAGGCAATTTCACATACAACTACCAAGCAGAAATCAGAAAAATAATTTTGTGTTATTAGAAAGTGCTCTTGACAGAATCAGAATCTCGATGTGGCTTGCAGAGATGGATAGCTATGTTTTTGAAAGGAATTTTACTGTAAATTGTGGCCTTTAGCTATCCTGCTGACAGTTCTATAGAACAGGACGCTTCTTTCTCAAAGATATTTTTCCCTCAAATAAAAGATAAAGGATGTAATCTGTCCTTTAATAATCTTCTTCTCAAATTCCAGATACGTTGCTCCTGGTTATACATAAGCTACAAAGACAGACTAACCACATACTCAAATACTTGACAAACATCTGTATCAAAACTGCATGAAAGAAATACTTGAAAACTTTGATCTTCACTGAAGTGATAAAAACCAGTGTAACCAGAAGTCCCTAAAATGCCAGAAATTTCAACATCCTAAATAACATAATAATTGCAGTAACTCATGTACCTACAAGTGAACCAGTCGTAGTCTAAGTCATGATCAATGGGATCTGTTAACTCTTCTAGCTCTTCCAGGTGTTGAATGGGGAATTAAAGCTTCAGAACTGCTGTTCGCACAAAAGAAACCAAGTGAAACAGCTTTTATACCTGCACAGCAAAGCATAGCACAGCATATTTTCTGTTTAGAGCAGTAACATATTCATAGCCCTAAGCGTCTTCTGAATGTCAAAACATAGCCTAAATTTTAATATTTAACAAAATAATATTTCAGTGATCTCACTGAATCATGAAAGTGTTATGAATCTTCTATAAAAGGTAATAAAAACTCCTCATTTCTCAGTCATTTCAAACCTTTTAATTTAAGGAGGTTAGACAAGCAAGGTAATGGATTACTTCTATCTTCTGTTTGTTAAGTGAAGATTCAAATCCCAGCCACATTGATATTTACTGACGTCATGATCCGATTATTAAGATTCTCCAGAAATTCCTCTGCCCCAATTAAGGTGCAAACGAGACCATATGTCAGTGAAAATAGTATGGGTTTTATTTGATAGTAAATATGAGAGAGAGAGAGAGAAAGAAAGAAATAGAAAATAGGTGGGGGGACAGAAAGAAAGTGACTGTGACAAAATGAAGAAAATATCACCACTCTGTGCATCCCAATGATGTTCTGTCGATCCTCTCCAGCTGGTCTTCTTGCTGGTGAAGTTCCCTCCGAAAATCATAGAATCTGATGGGTTAATATATGCTCAGGCTAGGTAGGAAAACCCAGGCACCTCCGTGAGGGGGGATGGATTTTGCCATTGTCTCTTACGACAGACTCCAGGTTTGTTGCATCACGTGCAGTCCTGTGGTGCAAGGCTTCAGGGATGACTCTGGGGGGCACTTTGGTGGGGCCTTTGATGGATTAAGGCACCCCCTCAGCTGCCTCTCATGTGAAAGTCCTGTGGATGTGCCCTGTGGGGTTGGGGGTTCCACAGCTGGCCCGGTTTGTGTAATTGGAGGATGGGTGTTTATTGCCTCTCACCAGAGGTTGCACCAGGCACCCAAAACCTCCTCCTCCCCCTCAGCTGGGGGGAGTCTGTGTAAACCTGGCTCCTGTGAGCTGTGCTCTCCCCCCACCCCAAACGCAGCCGGCAATAGTTGCAGCTGGTGGCTTTGATCTTTTGTTGATGCGTACCTTTCCCTCAGTCTGAGATGACTGAACAATAGGTTTCCCTTTATCTAATCAGCAGTTTGAATTTCAGTCCCAAGTCCCATTCTTCAGGGAGGTTTCTTTGGTTGTAGCTTCTTTATAATGAGCAAAACTTTATATCAATGTTTGAGGCATGAACTATTTTCAGTCTCTGACAACTGGTGAGGGAATGATTGAGAACTATGGAATGAACTTCCTTAGCAATTAGGCATTTACTCTTCCACTCCAAGTGCTGTCAGGTTCATCTAATCTATTTATGAAAACCCATAATAGTAAGCACCTCATAAACAGTTGCAACACACTCTTTATTCTCAGTAATACAAAATAGAAGACATGTAACTTGTATAAGACATCACTTAACCATCTCCTGAAAGACATCTGAAAGCCTACAGTTAAGAGACTTAAGAACTTTGATAACATGAAACAATTCAGTCTCTTCTTCCACTGCTTGCCTTCAAGAAAAGGCTGGTGTCGTGACATACAGAAATTTAGCAAATCCAAGATCTGAATAAATAAAATCTGGGCAATAAAAATCAAATTTCATTGTGTATACTGAAGAAAATATAGGATGGTAATGTATTTTCTGATCTTGCTATGAAATCTACACAAAAGAGCAAAACAACCTCTACCCAGGATATTACTCTACTCAAAATATGGCCAACTGGACATGTAATACTCTGAGAGAGATAAAGTATATACTTTTCTGCTGATCATTTTTTGTACTGGAATTGCATTGGAATGATTTATTCTGATTTATATATTTTATGCTTCCAGAAAGATACTAGCAAGACACTGCATAAGACACATTCACAATTCACACATTTTAGGCACCTTAGGTAAGGGCATATGCCAGTCACCACAACCACCACCACCTCATACTATCCCTCCATTCCTCAAGGAATTTCCCCCTGCCTTCTTCATGTTAATCCTTTCGATTTCTTTGTACTTCATCTAGTGATTTATCTACTTGATTTTTTAAAAATGTGTCTCCTTTGATGCTGCATTAATCACCATCCTTTTTTTGTTACTTTTCAAAAAATTTTCCTGTAAGGAAAAATGATACTAAAAGCCCAGCTGTTTATCAGTTTTGGTGGTAGATGTCATGACCATGGGACTATTGTATTTAGGCATAGGGAAATCACTGAGTGACCTATCCTCCAGAGCACAAGATTAATCTCATCTTAACTTTTCATTATTTAAACTTTATCTATATTTTCAGCATAGGTGGTGTGTGGAATTCCTACTCTGCATGGGCTTTTTAAACCTCCACAGCATTGTGGTTACTATTCACTCTAAAAAATAGTTAATCTTATTTAGAGTCTGTGTCCTTATCTTTTCCTTCTTTCTCTTCTCCTATTCTTCATTGAGTCAAATTTTAAAGTATTCCTGTGTTTGCACTGAAGGACTGTGCTGTTTTTGGTTGGGATAGAGTTAACTTTCTTCACAGTAGCTGGTACAGGGCTATGTTTTGGACTTTTGCTGTGTTGATAATATAGATATGTTTTTGTCATTGCTGACCAGTGCTCACACAGAGCCAAGGTCTCTCCTGCTTCTTATCCCGACCCACCTGCGAGGAGGCTGAGAGTGCACAAGAAGCTGGGAGGGGACACAGCTGGGACAGCTGATCCCAACTGGCCAAAAGGATATTCCAGACCATATGACATCATGCTCTGCATAAAATGCTGGGTGAAGAAGGAAGGGAAGGACATTCAGAGTGGTGGCATTTGTCCTCCCAAGCAACCATTACATGCAATGGAGCCCTGCTTTTCTGGAGATGGCTGAGCACCTGCCTGCCCATGGGAAACAGTGAATGAACTCCTTGTTTTGCCTTGCTTGAGTGCACAGCTTTTGATTTACCTATTCATCTCAACCCATGAGTTTTCTCACTCTTACTTTTCCCATTCTCTCCCCCAGTCTGGTGTGGGAGGAGTGAGCGATGGTGCTTTGTTGACAGCGGAGGTTAAATCATGACAAGCACTTAACATATTTTCAACTATGATAAAATATTAAATAATAAGGATTTTTTTTTTATTATACAGCATTAAACTGTAAGACATTATCTTCACAGGCAGAAGAGTTAAAACTGGAGTATATTACCATTCATGTCTATATCAGAGTTATTGCTACAACAATTCTCAGAAGTTTTAATGCCTGCCTGAAACCATAAAACCTTTCTCTAATTCCCAAAAGAAGAAAGAAATAGTAACATTCTCACAGTCTCTTGAAAAAAGTAAAATGAAGCCATGCCTAACCTAAAATGTAGTTCAAAACTGGGAAATTATAGTGACTTTGAATTTTCAGTGATTCTTACACATTTTAAGAACTTCTCCAAAAAATTGCAGGCATTTCTTAGTGAGGAAACTCCATCCTGTTGAGAAAGGAAGCACAAAATATTTCTTCCTAGTGAATGCATATTTAGCAGTATAGATATCAGTAAAGATGCATATATATCAGTAAAAACTGAATTAACATAATATTTGTAGAGAAAATTTTGATACTAAGAACTATATGAGACTAAAGCATTAATTGTGTGTTATTATATGTAGTAAACAGATTTTCATAATAACTCCAACCCCTTCTAGCACTCTATTTGGTGAAAAACAGTATTATCTTAATATATTAATGGTGCACTGTTGAATTTATCAACAATGTCAAAAGCAAAGGAGGAGTTCATTGTGTGGCTCATCCTGACACTAAACCTTTAAGCTGTCTGTTATAGATTCCTCTCTAAGACTTTATAACTTCAAGGTTAAAAGTAGGCTTTTACTGCAAAAACTGTAATTTTTTAAGCAAAATAAGTTAATTTAAAAAGTGAGAAGCACTGTTTTAATCCTAAACCATATGTAAACCATACATTTCAAGAAGGTTCAGAAATAAAGTTACAAGAAATGAGAAAAATCCGAAACCTTTGAGTTTCTTTTCTATTGCCAATCTTTCTCATTAGACCAAATTTTTTGAATGTTTCTTCTAATGAGTATAATTCACAAACATATTGCTTCTGAAGAATTTAATCTGTTTCCCAAATTATTAATCAGACATTGATAGTCTGATAGGGTTACAGAGATGATTAAGGGACATACATAACTCCAATATAAGGAAAGAATGAGAGGTCTGAGACTTTTTAGCTGGGAAAAGAGAAGGACTATGGGAAATTTCATCAATTTATCTAATTACCCGAAGGAGAGTGCAAAGGCAATAGAACTAGGCGGTTTTCAGGGGTACACAGGGACCAACGGCAACAGACAGAAAATGAAACACAGGTAGCTTCCTCCGAACATCACAGTACTTTACTGTAAGGGTGACCAAGCACTGGGAGAGGTTGCCCAGTGATGTTGTGGAGTGTCCCTCCTTGGATGTATCCAAAAGCCATCTGGGCATGGTCCAGGGCATCCAGCTCTTTGAGCAGGGGGAGTTGGACAATATGTGCTCCAAAGGTCTCTTCCAACTTCAACCACTCTCTGAGTCTGTAATTCTGTGATTCTATTACTCTGTGATTCTATGAAATGAAGTGGGCTCTGTCCATAAATAGGAAGTACTCCTGGAGTCAGATGAGTTTTAAACTTAACAAGTACGTCTAAATTAAACATAAAGTATTGTCTTTTTATTAGTTCCAGAAACTGAGTGAGCAGGTGAAGCCATATGACGGTTCCATACCAGAACAAAATGCATGCACACTATTCCCCACAAGAGTCTACTTTGCCCTGAAAGAAACATTCAAGTATGGACAAAGAAACATTCAAATACAGATTAATATGCTCCAGCAAGTTTCTTAGATGCCTGCCTAACTGGGGGACTTGCACATGGACCTCCCTATGGAGAAAAAATGTCTCACAGTCTAGAAAACCTGTAGGACTGGAAGGAACTGCCTCTCGTAACAGCAAAAGACACGAAGGACCTGCCAGGTGCTATTGAGATCAAAATCTACACCCCATATTTCTTTTTCATTTTGCTAAGATTATGTCATTTATTGTAGCAGCAGCAGAATTGGCTCATTTTAACTTTGACTACCTGATTAAAACTTTACTGAAACATTATTATCATCTTCATAAATGTCAGCGATATTGCTTATATCATAGAACTAAACACAGCCTCAATCTCATCCCTCCCTGCCCTCTCAGTCTCTTATGCAACAGCTTTTGCTATAAGAAAGTTAATTTTAATGCCATCTCTGCTGGAACCATCTCCCTGCTGCTATGCTATAGCTTTAATTTAACATCCTCTTTAAATCAGTGGAGTGCTGGGGTATATGAGGGAAATTTGGTAGCACAAATTGTGTTCATCCTGTTCAAGAGATGAGTTCTTTCATCTAAGTTAACCAGGCTTAATTCAACACCTCTCTGATAAAGTCCCCTGCTGTCTGAGTGTGTATAGTGTGCAGGGGGAGGCTTTTCAACTTTACTTGGCTGGTATTTCAAAATAGACTTTTTCACCCTCTAGCATCAAAATGCATCAGCAGTGTCTGACCATTAAAATATAAATGATGAAAAGTGACATTATTTAAAACATCTGTAGCTCAAGCCTGATGTGACCCAAATGGTGCTAGTGACCTACAGTAATCTCAGATGTGTGCTGGTTTTCAAGAGGGTCACAATACATTTTCCAACACCACAGTATGAAGCCTTTCAAAGACACATAAATTTATCCTTTATTTAAACCAGCAACTCAAAGGGGCAGAACAGTATTCTTTGTATTTTTTTTTTTTACCTGAAATATATTAAAGCAAAAATAGATTTTGGGAAACCAAACGTCTATTTACAAACTTAAAAGAAGAAGCCAATACAACTAATGCTCCAGTAAATTTCTTGTAATAATTTAGTTGCTATTGAAACACTGGTCTCTGAATAGAATGTTCTAAACAGAGAGATGAATGACTAAATGTGTGTCTGGGGAAATAAAGAGGAATATACTGATATAGACCTAGGCTGTAAAATAAGCAGGATTCATCTATAGGACTTCAAGGGACTAGCTTGCTTTCTGAAATGCTAGAGTTATTATCTTTCATATTAATTCAGGAAAAAAATCCCAACAAATGATATTTGTAATGGATGATATTGGGTTACTAATGAAAAATTGGCAGTCAAGGGCAGAAAAGAGTTCAGCTGCACCATCTTAGACTCTTACTGTTCTAACTAAAAAAGTGCATCATGCATAAAGCTCTGTAAGCAGACCTAAGAAAATACTTTTATTCTAAGAATTTAGTTTATCTCTAATTTCAGAGCAATATCTAACTCAACCAGTTTTCCTCTTACTTACTAATTTATTAGTATCATTATTTTGCAATTCATGATGACAAAAATCAACAAATGCAAAAGAAAACCCTAGCTATTTTTCAAGACTAGTGACATGATTTCACCCTATGGTTTTGCAGCTGTTACTTGCAATACACTACACTTAAAATAAACATTTTTTTCATTATTATTTCAAATCTCACTGTTTTTTTAAGTACTACCCTTAGAAGAGGTAGTAATTCAGATAATAGGTAAAAAGTTCTTTTGTTCTTGTAATACAAAGGACTATATTGCTTTTACGGTTATCATAAATTTAACTGATATCTGAATAACTATTTGTTCAAAGGCTTTTTAACTTAAGCTTCTTGAATAGCCTTTTGCATAGTCCTTCTCCAGACATCCGAAGGGGAAATTCAACAGGCAACTGCTCAGCAGTAGTAATCTGTGACCAGGGAATGATCTAGCATGAAGGGCAAGAGGGCCCAGCTGCAAAAGGAGTAAACTGACTGGAGACAGGAATGCCAGAGACAGAAAGATAGTGTGTAAGGGAGTATTTCCCTTATCTTGGTGACATCATATTTGGGCAGCAGACCTTGGCTGGGGGATGGACCCAAAGCCAGGCTAAGGTATCCCTATAATGCTCACAGCATTTATGCTGGTGCAAGTGTATACAAAGATTCAGCTTATGACAAACCTTTGTAGACTACTTGAAGAACCACTTACAGTCACAGGGCTGTTAAATGCATTGCTTATTAATAGCTGTACTAGTTTGAAAATCAACCAGTAAGAGATTACAAGTCAGAATTATAATTTAATAGGAAAATTTAAATAAATGCAATGGTATAGGAACACTGACACCCAGCCAGACTACAGCCTGACACCCTGTTAGTCAGGGTGGTGGTAGCAGTCCAGATGAAATGGTTCTGTTGAAGCAGTGATCCTGTAGAAAAGGGGCTGGTCCTTACCTGAGAGCCCAGTGATAGCCACATCCTCCAAGAGTCCAGTAGGTAAGAGCCCCTCATGCTGTTCCAAACCCCAGATTATATCCAGGTGGGAATGCTTGGGTCCTCCCCCTGGGCGGAGCATCTCACAATGGGCTGATGCGGAGTCATGTGGTGGGTCCTTGATTGCCCATTAAACAGAGAGCTCCTGGAGGGAGTTACCAGGGATGAGTCATGGTAGGAGATAACAAACACTGCCCCACCTGCTTTAACAGCTTGTGAAGATGATAATAGAATTCATACTTTTGGTTACATCTTGCATGGTAACCTAGGACAATGGTTCAAAAGAGAAAATATAGCACAAGTGTGTATTTAATTATCCTCAAGGGTTACCATAAAAATTCCCCAACATTTCTAATTGCCTTGTCATTTTGATGAGATAAGCAAAAATAATGGGGGTTTTAAAGGTGTTTTTCTAAGGTTTCTGGCTTTGATGCATAAATATATGTCTGATTTTTTTATTACTTTTTTTTAAACTTCTTTCCTAGGGTGATAGAGAGATACACAAAATGCAACTGTTGCGTTAAATTAGCTGTTTAACCACTCCCAAATACATGCTGATTTTAATAATTTGCTTCACCTGAGAAATTAAAAATCCTAGGATTCTGTGCCTGTTTAGGACACAAGGTATAGATCCAAATTCCCTCATATGAGAGGCTGGAAATATTGATGTTTCAAGACATTTTGGTGCGCATGTGTGTGGGGAAAGGGTCAGGTTGGGCCTTTCCCTGGTGAGGGAATGCCCTGCTCCACATCCCCCATTCCTACAGCCTGTATCCCAGCCCGGGAGTGGCTGCCAATTCCTGCCACACTGGAGGCAATGCTCCACACCTGCCCCTGGAGCTCCTAACCCAGCTCCTGAGTGGCCAAATGACCGGAAATCCCACCTGGGGGAAGGGCCCAGGAAGGCCAAGGGGTATTTAAAGTTGAACATGAGGTAAGTGTGTGTCTCGGCCCTACTTTCTCTTGTAATTTGTTATCAGCTGAATACTGCTGGAACCCAGGAGCTGGTAGCTATGTGCGTCCTTTCCTATATCTTTTGTGCTTCTCTCTCTTTTTCTAATTTCCTTTCCCTGGAATTTTTGAATGACTTAAAATTGAATGGGCTTAGAGTTTGCTGAGTTGAATGGGACAAAGTAATGCTTTGAGAAGTGTTCTGTGTTGATTGAGTATTGCAGTAACCCTTTTGCCAAAGTTCTCTGTTTTTCTGAAGTTGTCAGTTAAGTTTTTCTTGTTGTTTTACCTCTTAAGAATATCTTGCTAATATTTCTCCCATGCATCTAACTTGGAATACATGTACAACCATAAGCCCTTTTAAAAGTCTTGCTGAGTGAGTTTTTTGGGGCCTTGCACCTCACCTTGATACAAGGATGCATTTTTAATTGGTTTTGAGGAACAATATTGAAGACCGAGAACCTGCCGCCTTTGAGGAAGGAGCTTGTTCGTGCATCTTCATTGAATGGTCAGTGGTATGGAATGAGATACTTCTTACAGAGTGATTTACTGTGCAGAATACATTCTATTTTTTCATGTTCACTAAACTCTCACTATAATTTGCAAGAAAAGCTGACATGAGTTATCAAGCCAATTTATTGTAAAAATGAGCCAGCAAGAACAAACCACTGCCCCTGGCAGAATGAGTTACTGTCTCTTTGACAAGGCAGACAGTTCCTTATGAATTCAGCCTACTATCAGTTGTGAAGACATCCTCCAATGAGCTTCACAGTCTCTTTCCTGCCTCTGCTTCTCCCTGCCCTCTATTTCTTCTCTTGCAACTTTCCTAATTCCCTTTTCCTTCTCTTTTCTTTCTCCTTAGCCTCAAATCTGTCCGAAATTAGGTTTCACTTAATGAAACAAGGCACTTAAGATGCCTAAGCCAACAGTCAATGAATTGTCTCACCCATTTCAAACTCTTTCTTCTTCCTATGCCAGAAAAGAATATATGCTTGTCACAGGACTGTGAAAATCACAGATTCAGGTAAGAGAAAAAAAGCTCTTAAAAATGGATGTTCCATTTAAATGCCTAATTTTCAGAATACTTAACTTTTTCTGTTTGTTAGTATATATTTTAAATAACTTCCTCTTGGATTGGTTGCATTAAAAAACCAAACAACAAAACACCGGGGGGAGGAGAGAAAGGTGAATCTTACTGGGTAATTTAATGAAACCAAAATTAAGAGTCCAGAATTGTGTCAACAAAAATTCAAATAAATTATGTCCAACAGGTGACTTGCATTTAAACATCTCCAAGGAATATGTATATGTTAAAAAGCAATAATTTGTTACAGAAACTGCACTCATCTAATTAAGTAGATTCTTCATATGTTTTAACCTCTAAAAATAAAGCAGTTGCCAGCAAACACAAATGTATATATTTAGATTATAACATTCAGATTTCAAGAAATCTGACTTCATACAACTGTACTTACATTTAATTCACTTAGGAAAAAAAGTAACTACTGTGTGTTTATGGGACCAGACAAGTATATACGTCATCCTAAAAGTTGTGCTCGTGTAAAGAAATCATACTTGGTCCTGAAATATTCATTTCTTCTCCATCTTTCCTGATTTAAGTAACTTTATTTTTTTTTCTGGCTGTGGCCAGATGCTTTTCTTAGTTGCTTAATTCTGTTCTGGTACTATGTGGAGAACCTAGAGAGTATATTCACACAGCTTATAGGCAGAGAAACATGTTAGATGTCTAGATGTCTTAAAATGTTTTTCAACCCTAGTTAAAGCTTTTACAGCCTACAGGTAACTGAATGCTTATATAAATTCTAGAGTCATCAGATTACCACAACATGTTTTGCAATTATCCACTTCCTTTTTAAACTGTGTTCCTGTAATTCATTATTATATTTTTTCCCCCTTTGTCAAATGCTTAGGAATGGAGGGTTGTTTCTTGGGAAAGACCTCCAAATATGAAAGTTTTACCGGTCAATGTTCAATTCTGTTTGATTCTAAAGGTGAGTTTAAATGAAAACTTATACCATGGAAATTAACTCTGACACAGAAGGAGCAGTCAGGACTACATGTGAAGTGATTACTATAAATCTGACAATAGCAAAAATAACTTTGGTAAGATGCACATGCAACTAAGTTCACAAAACCACATATATGTGAAATGCTACGTTTCACATGGCTACCTAATTTGTAGTTATGCCATGCTTTCTGTTCTCAAGTATCTTGGCTGAGTAAAAGCAAAAATCTGAACACAAAACTGGAGCAACCTTACCTTAGACTTTAAATCGAGCACTGGGTTTCCAGGGAATTGTGTAGAAACTGTCCAACCTCTAATTCATATTTTTTTGTCTTCTCTTTTATAGACAGAAATCCATTAGGGACTTCACTACATGCAGAAGAAGCTGCATTTTAAAAAGGCATAGTTCACCCATGATGCTGATACTTTGAATTTTAGTTCTGTAAGAATACTCAGATGGCAACACTCTGGTCCCAGTGATTCATATTACTTGAATTTTTCATACTATTCATCAGATTTGTCTTACTGCACCTCAGCTTCCTTTGTTGTTGTGCTCTCATTTTATACCATGAGAAGCATCTGCAAAAGGAACTTGTAACTGAACTGAACAGAAGGATGTAACTAGGTGGCATATGCCTGGGGACAGAGAACTGTTAGTTGTATGAAACTTCTTCTACAGCTTATTTAAGTGTCTAGACTTCTTGTAATGGGACTAATGGTAGGCTGATGAGGGAATTGTCTGGTACTAATTCACAGGGAGATTTTAATGGCCAGTCTGTGCACAGCTGGTGTATCTGATCTGTGTGTAAAAGTTGGAACACTGTCCATTGTGTGGACAAAAGGTCCATATATATATGTATACATATGCATATACAGAGCCAACAACTGTTAGTGCATTTGATGTGTTAAAGGTTAAATAGCCAGAATGATCCGATTCAGAAAAACTTCCCTAAAAGTTGGGGAGTATTCTAGTATTTTGAATCTAGTATTTATCCTTTATCTCTGCTTATTATGTTTGCCTTTCCATATTCCTTTGTGTCCTAAGACTGACAGCATCATCTTCCTTGAGGATGTGTCTGCAGCAATTACAGCAAGCTTCTAGCCCCCTGTGGCTCTCCCTGCAAGGTAGAAGATGACAGTGGTGGGAATTTCTTGTCCTCTCTTCTGGGGCCCTACTCGAAATTCAGTGAGTGTGTTTGTCTGCTGCCCTGGAGGCTCCTTCTGTTGGCCCCTGCCTGGATGGCAGCACTTTCCAAATCAGTAGCAGAATCCATTGAGAAGTGACAGTCATGTGAGTGTGGAGAAGTTCTCCAATTCATAGCAGGAGATACTGTGAAAGGTAATTCAGGTTTTGTTCATTTTTTCCTCATCCATCAATCTGGGTTAATAAATAACTAATTAAACTCAGGTTTGAAGCTGCAGTGCTCTTAGAAGTTCTTCTTATATTCCCTGAACCTTGAATCTATACGGCATAGATAGCTTCAACATGATGAATATTTTACAACCTGTGTCAAAGGTACTCAAAACACATACATGTCTAACATACAGAAGTTCCCAGAAGGTTTAGAAGGAACAGCTCCTAATTTCTGAATATGTCTGGAGTTTGTGTGCCTTGAGGGATGTACAGAGTCTACTCAAACTTGAGGAGTTTTTCCTTATCTAGATGAATGGTACAATCCAATGGGAAAGAAACAGGGAAAGATAGGGAAGTCAAAGGTTATCCTGACACAGAGTGCTTTTTTTGGTGTGTTTTGTTTTGTTGTTTTTTTATTTTTTTTTAAACTGGGTATTTTGAGAGATATAGACAAAAGGTAGTAGATGAAGGATTTTGATTTGAAGCTACAATCCCGAAATACACCTGAATATTGTTTTCGGTGAACAAGCTTCTTGTTTGTATGAGGTCTTAGCAATTAAAAATAATGTTTTACCTCCAACCAGTTTTTATTTTTCAGCTAACGTATATGTCTCCAGAACTCTGTTTAGAGTTATCAGTATATTGATAGCAATTACTTTAGTAACTTCTATGACACTAAATAAAGTATTTCTACTTCAATTACCAGGGTGTTTTTATAGTTAATGTATAATGAAATTTGCTTTCTCGTTTCAAATGCGAACCAAACATAGGTACTAGTTTGATTTATTTACACTCTTTACTGAAAGTACTTCATTTGTCTTATTAAAATTATCTTTTTAAAACCTAAAAAAATCATTCTTCCATAGCTTAAAAAAAAACAACCTCCATAAAAAACAGCCCTAAAAAACCCCTGAAAGACTATATGGGTTTTTCTTTGTTTGAGGGTTTTTGTTCATCAGCATCCATCACTTTGTTCTTTTTCTTATTGGTGGAGACGCCTAAATAAGTTTTTGCATCTAGCTTTGAGTACAATCCATTGTCTATTTCTCAGACACAATTCATTTTTGTCATCTTGTGCAAGTTCATATACTGAGAAAGAAGAAACAGTCATGAATGAAAACAAAGGAACAAGCACAATATTAGGCACTTACTGTTCTCCTTAAAGACCTCCTTTTCTGTGTTCCTTCTCTGACTAGATTTCTGTTCTCTCCCCAACTTTGAAAAGTATATAGATAAGTGTCTTTGTGCTATAAGGCCTTTAATAGGTTGCCTCTTTGTTGTGGATGGATTGACCCTTTTCACTTGCAACAGGGAAGTTACAATACATTTATTGATATAAATCAGCAACTTAACGAAGTTTAATGGTAAACGTGACAGTAATTTAACAGGGTTAGATGGCCAGGTACACTAGATTATATTTACTGCAGAAAGGACAGGGTCAGACAAAACTGTCAGGGACACCCTCCTGTTGAGACAAGCAGTTCAGAAAGGCATCCCTTACACCTTCTCAGAGGGGAGTTTCCATGTGTCTGGATCTGTACTTGATGCCAGACTTGTTAAACTCTTTATGTCACAATCAATCCTTTTAGCTAAGATTTCAAAATTTGAGTGCACTTATTCTAATTCACTTACCTAGTATGTCAGCAAAAAGAACTCTCTCATCCTCAAGGAGTAACTTTGACATGTGTCCCTTCTCAAGGGGAGGTCCTGATGTACAGCCCACTTCTGTGCCAGAGGACTCAATAGGCCTAGGGCTGTCCACTATTTATGGAGTTATTAATTAACTTATGGTCATATTTGCATGTTGACTACAGATAGTAGTTTATTCTGGACTTGTCTTGAATCAGCGCTTGACCAGCACTCTGGTTAGGTGAATTGCCTAGATCAGGCCTTGCTCTTGTGTTATCTGTCTCACACAGATCTACTTGGAGTCCTAAGCAACCACTATGACCATGTGCACCCAATTACAACTGCTGCTGGTGGTTACCTGAGCAGGGTTATGGGAAATACGGGTGAGGCTGGGGTGGAGGCACACCATCAAATTCATAACAAAAAAAAAGGACAGATATTTATATCACACTAGATCTTCTCTTCAAGTGAATGTTCAATAATTTGTGGCAAGTATAGTACTGTTGGTGTTGCAGTACAATGAAGATGGGTCAAAATGGCACAGAGTATTTCAGTATGAATTTCTTTACTTCTCTAATTAATATCTGACCCACCAAAGGTCTCTGCCATAAAATAATACTTTTCCAGACTTGTAACTACTCTAGTAAGAGTTGAAGAGGTGACAGGGCTGAAATAATAACCAGTATATGATAATTTTAGCTAATGAGGGCTTATGTACAGAATGTGAATGAATAAAGTTGTCAGTCATAGGTTACTCACCTTCTGTATTATACTGTTAGACATTCACATATTGCTGATGGATAAAGTGTTCTTTCACACTTTTTTTTTTTTTAAATGAATTATTTACAAATCTAAAGAAATAATTTGAAGCTACTTTGTTGGACAAGAATCCCGCAGGTTTCAAATAAAATATAGCCAGAATACATCTAGCTGTATAGTGCAATTTAGAGTTATTATATAGCCAGATAGTGAAATGAAATTGTATTTTCTGAATTGCAAATAAGTTTGAAAAAGTGAATAAAGAAGCCATTTATTCTTGTTCTTTAAAGTGTCTCCATTAGACACAATAAGACTATCAAGTAAATCATAAGGCACATATAAAAAAGTTGTGTTAGAAGTTATCAACATAAAATTATTGGTGTTATTGACACAGTTTCTTCCAGACCTGCATGATTTTTTCATTATAACGGGTAATTAAAAGCATTAGTGTTCTAAAATTTCAGATGTATAAGATACCTTATCTCTTTCTATTGCAACTTGGCTCTAGAGAAAAAACATTGACATTATTTACCTGAATCATTAGTGTTAGCATAGATTTTCAAGTTAAATACTTTTTTTATTTAAGGGAAAATGGCGTTTCTGTATTTTTTTAATTCCAAAAGTTCATCAAAGTTATGTATATAGAAGCCAGATGCTGTCGTATTACATTGCACAGCTGAGAAATATCTATACTGCTTAATTTAAATACAAAGTAATCTGTGTCTATTTATTCATGATATTTTCAGCTGTCTGTTGGTCCAATGCTGTAAGATTTTCTAGAAATGAGACTACCAGTAAATTTTTCATGCTTTTGAAGTCCACAGAGAAACTCCAGTTGACCTCATTAGATTAAAATTTTCACACTATCTCTTGTTTTATCTTGAGATACTTCAGTGTCAATGTTAGTAAAACAGGGGAATCTCTGAACTGCATGATAAATTTCAGGATTGGAATTTTTTTTCCAGGGGGAAAAAAAAAATAATGTTATATGGATTGGGAAAACATATTTTACTGTGAGGTGGACCAAATATTGGCACAGGACACCCAGAGAGATTCTTGAGTTTCTGTCCTTGGAGCTATTCAACAGCTGTCCAGAAATAGTAATTTTTCATGACATGTGTAAATGCATGTTGAGGCATAAATAAAAATCAAATTGGTCCCTCTCAAGGGGCTAACGTATTATCTACAATATTGGAAAGGTTGTGGCAGACTGGTGAAGTTCCCGCCAATCAGAAAAGAGGAAACACAACTCCCAGTTTTTAAAAAGGTAAAAAAGGAAGACCAGCAAAACTACAGGACAGTCACCCTCACCTCTGTATGAGGAAAGATCATGAAGCAGATCCTCTGGTTTACAGCATAGATGGATAAGGGAAGAGCGATGGACATTGTCTACCTGGACTTGTACAAAACATCTGACACTGTCCCATAGGATGTTTGTGTCTCTGAACCGGAGAGACATGGACTTAACAGATCAACCACTCAGCAGACAAGGAATTGGCTGGATGGCTGCTCTCAGAGTTATGGTCAATGGCTCTCTGTCCGTGTGGAGACGACTGATGAGTGGTGTTCCTCAGGGATGAGCAGGTCTCAAAAGACCACCTCAGTGTTGCAATGTACAATGAAGATGGGTCAAAATGGCACAGAGTATTTCAGTATGAATTTCTTTACTTCTCTAATTAATATCTGACCCACCAAAGGTCTCTGCCATAAAATAATACTTTTCCAGACTTGTAACTACTCTAGTAAGAATTAAAGAGGTGAACAGGGCTGAAATAATAACCAACATATAATGTTGACACTGTCACTATTGACCATCTCTGTCAGTGACAGGGGCAGTGGGATTGAGTGCACACTCAGCAAGTTTGCCAGTGGCATTGACCTGTGTGGTGCAGTCGACATACTGAAGGGAAGGGATGCCATCCCAAGGGACCTTGAGACGTGGGCCCATGTAAACCTCACAGAGTTCAACAGGGCCAAGTGCACAGTCTGGCGTCTGGTTCAGGACAAGCTCAAACATTGGGTAAAGAATAGATTGCAAGCAGCCCTGAGGAGAAGGACTTGGGGTTTGCGGTGAATAAGGTCAACATGACCCAGCAATATAGTTTTGCAGATGAAAGAATTAACCACATCACAGGCTTCATTGACAGAAGCATAGCCAGCACGTCAAGAGAGCTGACCTCTACTTTGTCCTTGTGAGACTCCACCTAAAGTACTACATCCAGCCCCAACATAAGAAGAACTGTTGGACCGAGTCCAGAGGAGGGCCACTAGGTTGTTTACAGAGCTGGAGTGCCAGTCATGTGAAGATAGCCTGAGAGACTTGGGATTGTTCAGCCTGAAGAAGGCTCTGGGGAGACGTTCTAGCAGCCTTCCAGTACCTAAAGTGAGCCTACAGGTAATCTGAAGAGGGACTTTTGACAAGGGCATGTAGTGACAGGATGAGGGGGAATGCCTTTAAATGGAAAGACGTCTGGTTTACTTTAGGTATTGGAAAGAAATTTTTTACTATCAGAGGGGTGAGGCACTAAAGTTGCCCAGGGAGGCTGTGGATCTTCAAGGCCAGGTTGCATGGGGCTTTGAGTTACCTGGTCTAGCAGATGTGATCTCTGCCCATGATGGGGATGGGGTTGGAATAGGATGATCTTTAAGATCCCTTCCAAACATAACCATTATATGGATATTAACAAAGAGGTAATTTTGAAGGCCTTTGATCTATTGTATTAATAGAAAGA
Organism: Ifrita kowaldi; assembly: GCA_013398055.1. Lineage (NCBI taxonomy): Eukaryota > Metazoa > Chordata > Aves > Passeriformes > Cinclosomatidae > Ifrita > Ifrita kowaldi. Next base: position 420,549 of record VZRS01002372.1, read on the forward strand.
ATGAAATTTAATAAATATGGAAGAAATTCTTTTGGGAAAAACATACTGAAGATAATTCAAAAAATGCCTTGTTATAGTAACCAGCAACCTTAAGGTAAAACAACAGTTTCTGAAAACCCAGTTTGTTTATTTTCATATTTGTCTGTCTGCAATGAAAGCAGTAAAAGTAGATTAAAGATTTAAAATAACTTTAATTTTTCAGGACTGTGGTGCAGTGAATTGAACATCGTGGCATTTGCCTTTTATTTTAATGCATTTGTCACTGTCTTTGCCGTTCACTAATGCCTGCCTGAATCCTAAATGTTCCAGTGCATATGTAAATGCACATGTTTATGCTATTTTGGAAGGACAATAAAGTGTTTCTCAGATCTGTGAATTAATTTATTTAATATGTATGAAGGTTTCATCTAAATTCTGGTCATGAAGATGTTTCATGTGAGGCTTTTTCTGTGATCATTTATCTTATCCATGATTATTTTTAATAAAAATTAAGAAGATTTATTTTTCCTTTTGTTAAAATGCATTAGCAGTCAAGATACAGCAAAATATATGGCTGAGAGGTTTTTAATTTGTTTTAATCTGAGTACTAATAATTGAACATTTGAATGAATATTGAGACTTCCATCTTAATTTTTTTTCAGTGGATTATGGGAACTGAATTGAAAATTTTCAGTTTAGTATTAATGTTTGTTACAATTGAGTCTGAAGAAAAAGAAAAAAAAGAATAGAATTTAAAGTACTGGTTGACACCATAAGTACTTTGACACCAGGGTCTACTGTTTTGTTACATTAATATTATGTAGAGTTAAGAGCATCTTCTTGAAACTCATTCAGTTCAGCCAAAGGCTGAGTGACCTTTCACCATGGTACTCACCCCTCTAATTGTAATTGACAGAACAATTTCCTAGTGTCCATTATATCACAGAAGACTAGGTATAGGCTATTTGTTACTCGAAACATGATTGGAACACTTGTAATTGGCAAGTCCACCTTACTAAAATCTATCCCAGTGAAATGGTTCTGGCAGATACATTTCTTATGATAGTGAGAAGCACTCACTATCATGCATAAGCATATGCAAAGAAATTTAAAAAATATTTCCTTAGATCCCATACTTCATGAAGTATCTGGATATTACTGTAGCTTCAGGTCAAAAACTAGTTGGATCCAGATTCCTTCAATTAGGAGCATTTTGCACTAATTTATGGCGACAGAGTGACAGAGCTTTCTCTTTTGGATGCGAACTCCAATTATGCATTCTGATAAATGTAGATAGTTTTTAATGCAATACAATTAATATTTCATATGTGTCTGAAGTAATCTTTATATACTTAGTTGAAAACCATGGCAGGGTTAATAAGCATGTTACTGTCAAAAAAAAAAAAAAAAGAATTTTTTTTGAAAATACAGTTCTCACCTTTATTAATTTTTTTTTGAATTCTGGTCCCATGATTGTGGTAAATGTGTAAGACCTAATTGACAGTGGGAAGACTAAATATCTTCCAGATGTCAGCCTGGGATTTGTTCTGTTGGGGAGCTTGTCAAGAGTCTCTCTTGGGGTCAGGTATAGGACTGTGTAGAGATAAGCTCATCAAGATTCTCACAGTGCCAAAAAACTGGGTGCCACTTGTTGAAGTGACTTACAGCCTTCCTCTCTCTAAGTTTCTCTGGACAGTTCATTTACCTTTAAATTACTTCCCTATTTTTGTCTATTCCTTTTTAACTAATGTTTAAGAAAACCCAACTCAAGCTAGGTGCTACAGGGCTTAGCTTATTTAAATTATAAAAAAAAATCCAATTAGTTTGAATTTTTAACTTTTTTGTACATTTCCCTATAAGACACTAGTGTTATTAAATATTGCTAAAAGCAACTTTTTTTCCTGGTATATCCTTACAAAAATAATGCAGCTTGTGACTCTGCTGATTAAAAAAAAGTCTTATGTCTTCATAGCTAAGTTATGTTAGGTCATTTTGTTTGTATTCTGTTGACCTTCTGTCTCTGCTCCATAGCTTGTAAAAAATCATGTGTTACCTGAATATTACTTGAAATTAAATACAATATTTTCTCTTTGCGTGCTTACTTTCATAGAACAAACAAACAAAATATCCCCCCCCCCCAAAAAAAAATCAAATATCCAAAAAATGGCTCCTTGATCCTGTGATCATTCCTTACCAAAAAATTCCAGTTGAAATTGTCACAGTAAAGCATTCCTATCAGGTTGCAGGAGGTGCTTCTTTCCCTCTCTTCTGCACTGGTGAGGCCACACCCGGAGGACCATGCCCATGTCTGGGCTCCTCAGTACAGAAGGGAAATTAATATATTGAAGAGAGTCTAGAGGAGAGTCACAGAAATGTTTAAGAGCAAGGAGTATGAGGAAAGGATGAGAGAGCTGAGACTTTATCCTGGAGAAGGCTCATGGGTAATCCTGTGAATGTGTAATTAGCTGCAGGGAAGGTGCAAAGATGATGGAGCCATGCTTTCCGTGGTGCACAGTGATAGGACCAGAGGCAGTGGGCACAAACTGAAACGCAGGAGGCTTTCTGTGACCATCAGGAAACACTTGTTTACTGTGACTGTGACTCAGCGTGGGAACAGGTTGCCCAGGGAGACTGTGAAGTTTTCTCCTTGGAGACATTCAAAAGCTCTCCAGGTATGGTCTCAGACAGCTGGCTCTAGGTGACCCTGCTTGAGCAGGAAGCTTCTTCCAGCCTCAAGTGTTCATGATTCTGTGAACAATGTTGAAGGAACATAACATAAATTATATTGGTGGCAATAATAATAAGTTGACAGGAATAGTACTTCTAGGTTCAATCCCATCCTACTTGAAATTCTAGGCTATAAAAGATCATATGTGTTCTCAATCTCAGTTTTTAATGTTATGATCAAGTGACAATATTTTCACATGATCCCCATGTCATTAATGCATAGGATGAATAATGCTCCTGAAATGTATCACATTTGCATACTTAGTTACTCCCTTTTCAGTACTACCTACATTTCTTCTCTCACAGATTTTTGTGGTAAAAAAGAAAAGGTATTAGGGAAACAAAGACTATCCTTCTTTTTAAGGAGACTGAATCTGATTCTGAAGAATGTAATATAAACACATTTTGATAAACAGAGTTCTTTTCTGAAGATGATGAATCAACATCTTCATAAATACTCAGTAATTTTATATTCTTTCTGTTGAGAATATTCAATAGAAGACACCAAGACTTAAATTTACAGATTGAGAGATGGTGAGAGCTCACAACTGTTACTAAATTTAATTTAGTGATATATTTTGAACCTGTGAATTTCTATGTGAAAATTCTACGTGACCAGGAAAAACATCAGAGCTTCTCTGCTTTGAATTTGGCACCAAGATAAGCAGGTATTTAATGTCTTTTGCTTCACACACTCTAAGCGTCTTATTTGTATAGATGAAGACTGTAGCACTACTTAGTTTCACAAATATGTTGCTGAGATCAATTCAAGCATTCAGATGCTGTGGTCAGAGCACATCAGTACATTCTCAAAGACATATTAATTAATTATTTGAAGATTAATAATTTTACATTTAATGAATAATTTGGACCACATCTAAGGAATAATCCTTGGAGATGTCTGAGAAGAAAAAAAGGAAAATGCAAATAAATTTTCATTCAATGCACGTAGCTTGGATGTGCATTAAAATGAGTGTGGAGTCATGCAATTAAAAACCAACCAATAATGTAAATGTCAGAGGGCATAGAACTAATTTGCTTGAGTTTAATTCTGACATTTCATGGATACTAAATACAGTTCCACTATTTAGTGCAGAGTATCACAAAATTTTGGGAATTGTAATTGCTAAGCATCTGGAAATGCAAAATTTCACCGTCCAAAAATTACAAAGATTTCAAATCCAAATTTTGAGGAAAAAATATGCCTCATATTTATTTAAGATTTTTTAAAAATTGTATTTGTCTTTTCATAAAAAACATTAATGACTTTATTTTGATTTTAGAGTTATTCACTATTATTATTTTATTAAAATGAGAGGACTGGATTATGTATTAAGATAATAATAAGCATACATATTTGAACTATACGGGCTGCCAGCTAGATACAAACACCTGCAGTGTTTCTTGAAGTTTTTAGTAAATTTTAATTTTTGTTTGGGGATTTTTTTTGTGTGTGTGATCTGCTTTTTGCAAAGTACAATGCAAAACTTTTATTTTCAAGATGGAATAAGGAAGACATAATTGGAGGTTTAAAAAATATATTTTTAATAGTGCTTTCTGCAAAACAAAGGCAGCAGCTTGGTTTTTATGCCATCCTGTTTTTGCATCGTGAATGTTTTGCAGTCAAATAGAGCAAAGATGAGAAGACATTTTTTGAGAATTGTAATAGTCTTGTTTGTCCTACAAGGAAGTAGGTATCTTTCTCTGAAGGCTACTTCTGGAGGCTACTTCTTCCATTATCTCAGTAGCCTGTGAATATTAACTACCCAACTGAGTTTAAACAAGAATTTTTCTAATTGATTCATAGGAGATATTGTTTTCTGTAATTAATTCAAAGAATATTAATCATAAACAAACTGAAAGGCAGTCTCATAATATTGATAATATTGAGAATACTTGCTTTGACAACTAAAATGGTAAGTAGAAGAATCAAACCAGTAAAAAACTGAGTTACAGTCCATATCTTTCCAGATTTTTGAAAGATGTCTTTCAACAAAAAGTTACTTCAAAAACCAGAAATAAAGACTTCTTTGAATGCTTGATTCTACTGATGTTTCCTTAATGCTCCATGTCTTCATAGTATCTCTAGGAAGTTAAAAAAAAAAAAAAAATCAGGACCTGCAGTTAAGTGAATATACTAAGTCAGTCATGAGGAAATGGAATTGGTGGATTCACCAGAAAGCATGCAACCGGCACCACTTAATCATAATGATATTTCACAATTTACATTCCCAAACCTTACAAGTGATTTGAGACAGTCTAATTTTGTTCTGCCTTGAAGCACTTTCATTTTAGTCAATAAATTCCATGAGATTCCCTAATGTAGGGCTCAAATTGAATCTTAATTACCAGGCTGATCTGATAAATGACAAAATTTCAACTTTTCCAAAGTGTCATATAGTATGTGAACCTCTGCTTTCAATTCTACATGGTAAAAAATCCCTTAAAACTCAATTACAACTTGACTTGTGAGTTACTTATCCTTCTGCTCTGGCACTACAATCATAAGTTTAGTGGTGTATACTTAGTCACTGGGAAAGAATATTAAAATGCTGGTTTACCCAGTCATAGTCTCTCTTTGCCTCTCTTCTGCTGTTCATATTCTTTGCAGCTATAAATGTTAACATGAATATTAATCAACTATGCTATGTGTTTTTCTCCAAAAATAACAAAATACTATATATGTTTTCCAAAGAAGTACACAATTACTGAATTCCTTTACCAATAGAACAGTACAAGGCAAGGAACAGATTTCAAAGAGCATTATATTTAATACAAAGTAAAGTAAACAAGCATACCATACTACTTAGCTAATTTTTCTATGTATTAAGTTTAATCTACACAAGGTCCTGGTACTTTTTCTTCAATATTTATGTGATAATCTCCTTTTATCTTTTTTTTCTTTTTTTTGGTTTTGTTACCTAATGCCTTACTAAAAATATTTTCTTGTTGCTCATCAAGGACTTCATCGTATCTAGTAGAGAGTCCATCCTTTGCATTCCTTTTCACTTGTTTCACTGGTCTTCAGATTTCTTTTCTTTTTCATTCTAATTTGTGTAACACTAAATTAGTTCAAGATGAGTAATGACGGTTTTGTTAAAATTTCAGATAATTATTAGTTTTCTTCCCTTAAAATTTTACCTGACACAAGTATCTTGTGGACATCATTAACATCTAAGTAACTGTGCCTTCTGCTCATTCTTTTAAATATTTCTTATTTATGATATGCTGTTTAAGCTTTTAGGAATCATCATCTGCAACCGTAGTTATATTGGAGCTTTATAGAGAAGAATTGTTGAAATAGAAATATTTAACAAAAGGCAATTGATGAAAGCAACAAAATAAACCAGTTGATTTAATATAATAAAAGAAAGTAACTGTAGATGGAATTTTATGATCTTTGCTTTATAGAAGTTTAAAAATGTTCTGCTTTTTAACTATGACAAGTAGCATTTTGAGTTTATATCTGTTTAATACCTGCTGCTGCCATTAGCAATTTTCATAACCTTTAATTAAAAAAAAAAACAACAAAAGCAACCCAAACTAATGCCCTGAAATTTTATTTACTTTGTGACTTCACTATAGTTGATGTCCAATATAATAAATCTTTTCTTTTTATCTGAGTTAGAATTTTGTTCTTACTAATGATGTCAGCTTCTTGAAATTAAGGGTATGATATGATTTCTCTTAGCTAAATGTAGCCCTTAGCATTACATCCTTGAAGGTATCCCAGGGAGCTACTATTCGCTCTGTAAGCTGAGATATTGCTATCCCTTTGCTACGCACTTGCAGCCATTTTCAGTCCATGTGAGATTATCTGCATACATATGACCTAAATTAATTTTGACTCTGCCACTTTGGAGAGAGGTGGCCTTTAAAATGAACTCCTTGGGCATTTGAAATATGGCTTACAGATTCCAGAACTACCATTTTCAGTTGTCTGCTGTTCTCCAGAGATCTGAAATCATCCTAAGCACTCTAAAGCATTTATCTTCAACCTTCTTGGCCAATTAGAGAAATAATTCCTCTGCTTGCTCCTATCTTGGTCATGCATGTTTCTCTACAAAGTTTTTCTCTGAACAACATGTATTTCATTCTCTCTGATTCATGGTTGATACATCTATATTGTCAGTGCAGATCACACACATCGAATTCCTGAACTTAATTCCACTGGGCATTAATACCAAAGCCTGATACCTTACTGCAGAGGCTGCCCAGGTATCCAGTATGGGCAGAACCATGTGAATGAAATTATTTAGTTAATGACAAAGTCCAGCTTTTAAATAAACATCATAAATAATTTTTAAAAACCCTCTCTTTTGCTTTAAAGTTTTCTGATATAATGATATTAGATATCATGGTTGGTTAATTTCACTGTGTACTTTGACAAGCACCTTCTCTTTTAAACAATAATTTATTTTCCTAATGCAGAACAGAGACTCCATGGCAACAAGACACTTTGAAGCAGAAAAGGTATAGGCAGAAAACACAGATGGTCTGTTTTCAGAAATTCTCAAAATTAATAGGTAAAAGCACAGCATGTGTAAAGCAGGGTCTAAAGAATTTTGCTTTGTTTAAAACAGCATAATATAAACATGAAAGAAGTCCTTCAAATGTCAGTGGGTCAACTCACATTCAGCAAAATACAAAGTCTTGCAATTTAATGGTAAAGCTTTTATTATGGTTTTATTAGGAAAACACCAACTATCTCTACCTGAATATGAAACACTAGCTGAAATGACAGGATTTCACTCTCACTGAAATCAGAGGCACCTTTATTCACTGCTGCTCTCTAGGATGGGTATGAGCAGGACTTGCTGTTCTGTAAACACACCTGAAGTCCCAGGTGTTCAGCCTTCTCCAGGAGAGCTGGGCCCCATCACATGTAATGGTGCTTGGGAAAACAAATGCCATCACTCCAAAGGTCCCACCCATTTCCTCCTTCTTCCCCCCAGCTTTATATGCTGAGCACGATGTCATATGATCTGGAATAGCCCTTTGATTAGTTTGGGTCCCCTGTCTTGGCTATGTTTCCTCCCAACCTCCCATGCAACCTCAATGTCCTCGCCAGCGTGGCAGTTCAGAAAGCAGAAAAGGCCTTGGCTCTGTGCAAGCCCTGCTCAGCAATAACAAAAGCATCTCTATATTGTTAATCCCATGTGCAGCACAAATCAAATCCACATCCCATTCTACCCCTTGGGAAGAAAATTAACTCTAACCCAGCCCCAACCAGCACAGCTTGTCATCAACTCAATCTTAACCAGCCAACTTTGCCTCTTATGGGGGAGATATCTCACAGAAAGGTAAGGCACAGTCTGACTTTCGTACAGGTTATCAGTGTCTCAAAAGTCAGACTTAGTGTAAAATTCGTCAGTCTATATTTTGTACCAGGCTTCATTAATTATGAAAGAGAGATATGAGCCAAAATTTGAAACAGCATTTTTCCTTCTAAGTTTTATGGGAAATAATGAGGAAACAATTTCTAGAAAACAGTAAGACGAACAAAAAGGTATTTATATATACATACACACATAGATAGATATCTCAGCATATGTGTATGTTGCTAGATTTTTTTTTTTCAGAATGGAAAATAATTAGTAAAATGTATAATAATTATTGACTGTAAAATTAAATTTTATCTTCATTGTGATGGGTTAATACAAGCCAACAGCCAAGCAGTCACACAGCTGCTTGCTCACTGCATCCTGCTGGACATGTGAGAAAACTTTTGAGTTGATGCAAAGACAGCTAATGGATGCAGGAAAGTAAAAATAAAAAAAAAGAAGAAGGAAATGACAGGCAATTCCTCACCAACCACACAAGTAGATTGATGCCCAGCCAGTCTCCGAGCAATAGCCACCTTGGGGGACAACACCCTGCTCTCCACTTCCTCTTCTTCTTTCTCTGCTTTAGGTTTTATTGCTGAGCATGACATCAAATGTTATGGAACATCCCTTTGGACAATTCAGGTCGCAGTCCCAGCTCTGTCCCCTCCTAATTTGCCCATCCCCAGCCATCCCTCTGAGAAAAAGATAAAACCTTGAGCAAGAATAATGCAAAAATAGCAAAACATTAGTGTGTTATCAACTTTCAGTTTTATAGACACATGTCAAAACCAGAAAACTATAAAGCTAACATGAAGCTAACTCCAGCCCAGCCAGATGCAGTACACTCATAATTGCTTCTCTTTGAAAGCAAAAAGTAAATGGGCTAAAGAATGCTATTATAGTTAAAGGATGAATTTAGTTTTTTTAATTTCAGTAATCTTGTTCCTATCTCGTCCATATTTTAGATAAGAAGGGTTGTTGGCGTTTTTTTTAGTGCTCGTATTTTGTTATAAAGAGCGTGTAGCCTATATTTTTAATCCAAGGTTCATTTCTTAGATAACTGTTAGAAGCATGGTCACAACTTCATTCATTTATTCCTTTAAATTATTTTCTCTACAACATATCCTTATAATTAAACTTGAGAAAACTCTTGTTATGTTCTTAGAAGTAATAAAATAGTTCAGAAATATACTTTAGAACCACAACTGAATTTTTCACTTCTGTGCTCTGACTAAATGTGTTACAGAGAGTATATCAGGCTCAAGAAACTTAATTGAACCCAACACTCCTTCATATTAAATATCATTTCAAATGTTTTTATTTTTGTACTTGGAAGAACTGTAAACTAAAGTCCATTACTGTGGAAAGCTTTTACTATTGTATACAAAATGTGCAAAAATAGCTCAAGAGCAGAGATGAATTGATAATTTCTAGCTTTTCTATAATACAAAAAGCAAAACTAATAGAGGTTTAATATTGCTTTATATATATGAATGAAAGAAAAATTACATTTAAAAAACATAAAACTTCTACAAAATAAATATGGGCTGACTGCTATGACAAATAATTTTATCTTAAAAAGTCCCAACAAAACAACAACAGTAAAAAAATCAAGCCCGAAACATTTAAAATTGGATAGGCATCAGATTTCCAGGGAAAACTTGAGTAGTCAGCTCTCAGATAAGAGCAAATGAGAGCAGGTTTTTCAGAGTTTTGTGCACCTGGGTCTTGACAACTTTCAATAGTGAAGGCTGCAAAGAATCTTCCACTGCTTGATTATACCCATAGAGAATAGATTTTGGTTGAACTGATTCTCATAAACTTTCCCCTCACCTGCTTTTCTCTCTCTTTTTGTCTCAGAAAAATACATAAAATGACCATTAAATCTCTAGATAATGAATTTTGCAGTAATGAAGTTAGTTTCTCATGGAGTATTACTGCTTCTATACCCCTCCACGATCTTGTTTCTCCTAAGAGAAAATGAAGCTCAGCACTATTCTTAAGAAAATGAGATCTTCATGGAAAATGCAATGAGATCATAGGAACTAAAAATGAATGTAGCCATTATCAGTGAGGATTAATAAGATTTTGGGGAGTGGCTTTAGCTCCATATTATCATAATTTTCAGTTTAGAGGTATTGAAATAGTGGATGTCAATATGAGACTTACCTAAGGTGCATTTGTACTAGATGGTTATGTATTTAATTAATGAAGGAGTTGTCTACGGACATACATGTAGTGCCATTTTTGCTGATATGGGATAGTCTGCCTGGTCTCTGTCACTACAGAAGAAGAACTTGCACAGCTTTTCAGTTGACAGATGACACGGTGACTGTAATTACTAGCAAGTCACAAAATATTATGGGGAAATGATAAAGTAGATTACGGGTCATTATTTCAAACTCTGAATATCAGATTTGATTTTTCCAAAGATAGTACTCAGCTAAACTGATCAACGAATTTAAATCTAAACATGTGAAACAATCATTTGTTCGACTTACATAATTTTTTAAAATTCCCCTCTTAAAAACATCTCATTTTTTTATAAATTTTGTGTACTCTGTATAGAGTAGATAGAGCAATACTTATTCATTGTTGCTGTCAGGAACTTCTGATTCTTATGTCCTCTCAAAATTCTTATGCCTCACTTCACCATCATACAGGCCATGATAAGCCTCGCCTGAAAATACCTTTTGCCAAGAAGCCCTGGATCTTCTTTTAAGCTCAGGGACTCTACCTCTGTTGGTAAGATTGCTGTTCATGCCTGTATTGGGACAAGACTTGGCTCTGGCTCATTTCGTGGAGCAATCCTGCTCTAGCTATTCCCTTTCAGATAAGCAAAACCTCCCAATGGAGGACAATTAAGTGAAAGCATTTTAAAAGATCTGAAAAGAAAGACAGGAGAGCTTATAAAATGTTAAAAAAATGAACTTCTCATAAAATGAGATCTTGAGACCAAAAGTAGCAGACATTGCATGGGAGTTAGCTTTCATGGGCTTAAAGAATTAGTTTCACTCATCCACACACAAGCATCTAATGACAGCTCAAATAACCCCAGACATCTATAGCACCAGAGCAGGCATGAAAGAGATGGCACAGGATCTATGGTAGACTGCTACCTTCCAGGCGCAACAGCTGAACATACAAAGTGTATCCTAGGACACACCAAGAACCTATGTATAGAAAACTGCATAGCCTCTTGGTGCAAACCGTGTGACTGCAAGAGAATTAGCTGTGTCGACTCCCACAGAGATGAACTAATCAATACACTTGATTGACTCATCTCACCCTAAAATAAACAGCTATTTTAAAATAAATGTGTAGCTCTCCATTGACTTTACTGACTATGAGATCAATTCATTTGTCAGAGGGTTGTAGTGTAATTTGAAACTCTCTTGGTTATCTGAGAAATCTGCATGAGGCTTTCAGTATTGACAGAATTTAAGGAGACCCATGCCCTTCTGAATCAGCAGCTGAAGGAGACGTGAGTAGGCATAGGAAATTAAATGGAACTATACTCCTGTACTTACAGAACTGAGTTGTCCTAGATCTTTACCAGTCATAATAGTACCTTGATGCCTTACAGTGGGATACACTGTAGACACCACCCTAATGACCAGCTGACATCCAATTTACACTCTGAAAAGCACAGACACTCTAAAAAGCATAGACATCCCATATATCTTATGGACTAGATGATTGGACGGTGATATGAATTGAGAACTGGCTGAATGGCAGATCCCAGGAGGTCATAATCAGTGTCACAGTGTTGGAGGCCTGTCAGTAGTGGTGTCCAGTACCATTTAACTTATCCATCAATGACTTGGATGAAGGCACAGATGCCTCCTCAGCAAGTTCTCTGATGACAAAAACCTGTGAGGATTGGCTGATACCCCAAAGGGCTGGGCAGCCCTTCAGAGGGACCTCAACAGGCAGCAGACATGGGCAGAGGAGAACGATCTGAAATTCAACAAAGGCAAATGCAGGGTCCTGAACCTGGGGAAGAATAACCCCCTGCACCGACACGGGCTGGGGCCCGACCTGCTGGACAGCAACTCTGTGGAGAAGGACCTAGGGGTGCTCGTGGACAACAAGCTGTCCATGAGCCAGCAGTGTCCTTGAAGGACAATGATGTCCCGGGGTGCATTAGGAAGAGCTTTGTCAGCAGGTCAAGAGAGGTGGTCCTGCCACTCTGCTCAGTCCTAGTGAGGCCACATCTGGAGTGCTGTGTCCAGTTCTGGGCTCCTCAATACAAGGAAGACATGGAGCTTCTGGAGTGGCTCCAGTGGAGGGCAACAAAGATGATTAAGGGACTGAATCATCTCTCTTATCAGCATCTCATCTTGAGCATATAGTTGGGCCTATTCAGCCTCAAGAAGACATGATTGTAAAGGGACCTCAGCAATGTCTATATAAGTATCTGAAGGGAGGGTGTCAAGGGGAAGCATCTGGGATCTTCTCAGTGGTGTCAAGCAATAGGACAAGAGGCAATGGGCAGAAACTGGTGCACAGGAACCTCCATCTGAACATGAGGAAGAACTTTACTGTATGAGTGACCACCCACTGGAACAGGTTGCCCAGAGAGTTTGGGGAGTCTCCCTCATGGGAAACATTCAAGAACCATCTGGACACAGTTCTGTGCCATGTGCTCTAGGATGGGCAAGGAGGCTGGCTTAGATGTCCCTTCCAACCTTACCATTCTGGGATTCTGTGATTTGCTCTGTTTTAATTAAAAATATGATTAAGTTGCTCTCATGAACTCCTCTCATAATATTTGAAATATCCTGGGGTACCTTACCTGGAATCCAATCATCAGTCCAGAAAACTGATGATCTCTCTGAGGTCTAGTGTAATAGCATACAGCCCCATGCGGATGATGTAAAGTGTTATGGCAGGAGGCAGGAGGCTTTTGATCAACTGAATCTACTTCCATATCTTCATCTGATGCAAGAGAAGTGTAGACATCGCTTATTTGCATATGAAAAGATTGTTGATACCTAAATTTATGTTTCTGAATCTAAGTTTTAATCCCACCCTTAAAGTTTTTTTTATTATATTATATATATTATATATATTATATATATATTATATAGTCTATTCTATTCTATTCTATTCTATGCTATTCTATTCTATTTTTCTTCTTACTGTTTAGTAAGGAGTTTTGCTTTTCCTTTTGGACCTAGAAAGAGTATATTACATGTATTATGAACCTGAACCTCTGTAATGAACTAGCCCCAGACTTCAAAATATTAGTAGCAGTAGTAGTAGTAGTAGTGTAGCAGTACTATTAATTATTATTTCTAATGTTTTAATGGTATTATGTATACATTAAAATTATGGATTATATCAGCAGTGTAAACATTCTCAGAGTTGTATCACAGTTGGCTCACTCTGCCACTAAGAGACGAAGAATGTTTCAGTGATTTTCTAATGAAAAACATTTTCTGTTGATCTCTTTTAGTTTCCACTGGCATTTCTCTGCCTCGGGTGCAACCTGTCAAGAGGAATTGCTTGACACACTTATTAATAGCACTAACAGTATGCCTAATGTGATACAATTAGCAGATGTAGTAGACTCACCCTGTGACTGCTTCAGGAAACTTGACATCAAATTGTAGCTCAGAACCTTAGAGGCTGTGTGAAACTTATTCAAAAGATATAATTAGAGGGTTTGGGGGTTGGGGGGGGATTGGTTTGGTTTTATTTTTAGAACACTTAATTCTGTTCATTATTGGTCTCTTTTTTCCCCTTATCTCAGAAATTTTGAAAACAGAAGCCAAAACATGAAACAGAAGAANGCTCCAGTGGAGGGCAACAAAGATGATTAAGGGACTGAATCATCTCTCTTATCAGCATCTCATCTTGAGCATATAGTTGGGCCTATTCAGCCTCAAGAAGACATGATTGTAAAGGGACCTCAGCAATGTCTATATAAGTATCTGAAGGGAGGGTGTCAAGGGGAAGCATCTGGGATCTTCTCAGTGGTGTCAAGCAATAGGACAAGAGGCAATGGGCAGAAACTGGTGCACAGGAACCTCCATCTGAACATGAGGAAGAACTTTACTGTATGAGTGACCACCCACTGGAACAGGTTGCCCAGAGAGTTTGGGGAGTCTCCCTCATGGGAAACATTCAAGAACCATCTGGACACAGTTCTGTGCCATGTGCTCTAGGATGGGCAAGGAGGCTGGCTTAGATGTCCCTTCCAACCTTACCATTCTGGGATTCTGTGATTTGCTCTGTTTTAATTAAAAATATGATTAAGTTGCTCTCATGAACTCCTCTCATAATATTTGAAATATCCTGGGGTACCTTACCTGGAATCCAATCATCAGTCCAGAAAACTGATGATCTCTCTGAGGTCTAGTGTAATAGCATACAGCCCCATGCGGATGATGTAAAGTGTTATGGCAGGAGGCAGGAGGCTTTTGATCAACTGAATCTACTTCCATATCTTCATCTGATGCAAGAGAAGTGTAGACATCGCTTATTTGCATATGAAAAGATTGTTGATACCTAAATTTATGTTTCTGAATCTAAGTTTTAATCCCACCCTTAAAGTTTTTTTTATTATATTATATATATTATATATATTATATATATATTATATAGTCTATTCTATTCTATTCTATTCTATGCTATTCTATTCTATTTTTCTTCTTACTGTTTAGTAAGGAGTTTTGCTTTTCCTTTTGGACCTAGAAAGAGTATATTACATGTATTATGAACCTGAACCTCTGTAATGAACTAGCCCCAGACTTCAAAATATTAGTAGCAGTAGTAGTAGTAGTGTAGCAGTACTATTAATTATTATTATTATTTCTAATGTTTTAATGGTATTATGTATACATTAAAATTATGGATTATATCAGCAGTGTAAACATTCTCAGAGTTGTATCACAGTTGGCTCACTCTGCCACTAAGAGACGAAGAATGTTTCAGTGATTTTCTAATGAAAAACATTTTCTGTTGATCTCTTTTAGTTTCCACTGGCATTTCTCTGCCTCGGGTGCAACCTGTCAAGAGGAATTGCTTGACACACTTATTAATAGCACTAACAGTATGCCTAATGTGATACAATTAGCAGATGTAGTAGACTCACCCTGTGACTGCTTCAGGAAACTTGACATCAAATTGTAGCTCAGAACCTTAGAGGCTGTGTGAAACTTATTCAAAAGATATAATTAGAGGGTTTGGGGGTTGGGGGGGGATTGGTTTGGTTTTATTTTTAGAACACTTAATTCTGTTCATTATTGGTCTCTTTTTTCCCCTTATCTCAGAAATTTTGAAAACAGAAGCCAAAACATGAAACAGAAGAAAGCAACTTATTTTCATAGAAAGATAATAATGAGTAAAAATATTTTCCAGATTTAAATCTTGCTTGATAATACTGGCTTTTGCACACACTTTTGAAACTTCTTTGAGCTGGAAAGGGCAAAGAATTAATTGCAGCTACAGAAAATAAATATAAATAATGACTCTGTCGGTAAAGACTTTGATGTATATCTTACCTGTAGCCATTTAGGGACAAACACAAGTGATCTCAGATGATATTTTAAAATGTTTTAGGGAGTAGGAAGCATATCTTTTCTACAAGAATGAATAATAACAAAGTTTCCACAAAGCAATAATGAAATCTGAAAAGTATGAGGCAGGGTATGAAAATGGGTAAGTGTATGGGTCAGAAATACAGTGAGTGGTAAAGCTTTATAGCCTGTTTTCCTATGCAGGCAAAGTTCTCACTGAGACAAACTGAAAAAATATTTGCTTCAATAACAGGCACACAGCTGGAGAACAGGTGAGTGGCTTGCCCATGATGTGATAGGTTTTTACCAGACTAAACTAGAAAACACCACTATAAAAGACTCTGTGGTCCAGGAGGAATCTTTGCTGTTTGTATCTGACATTTAAATGCCAGCTGTCCACAGCTCCCTATTTAATACAAGTTGATGGAGAGTAAGACAGTGGAAAAAAGTAGTGAAAGAAGCAACTATACTGGGAATTGAATACAAGCTGTTCAGACATAATTTGCCCTGGAATTTGGCACTATCTTGATTTTGTGAAGATTTATTTCTCCACTAAATTAAGCATAACCTGGAGAACTAGAGTCATTTTATCTAAAGCCCAAATTCAAATTATTTTACTAGAGCTGAAAAATACTGGGATAGAAAACACTAAATTTCTTAAATGCACTTAGTCTGTCAGTAGTCAGCTTATCTGCTGATTTTTAGTTTTTAGATTTCTGATTTTTAGATATTTATTTAGTTTTAACTTATTTATCAGTGTAGTCTGCTTTAGTATTTGACTCACCTGCTTCTCTTTCTTTTATATATTCACATCATTTGTTATTTCTGAATATCTTGCCTCAGTGTCTGTAAACCTTTTTTCTATAAAATCTTATGGGTTAAGAGTGATGAGATTTCAAAATTATGTCAGTAAAAGCAAATGATAAAATACAAATATTTTGAGATCTCACTTTTAAACAGCATACATAGATAGAGGATACCAAACACTCACTAGAGTGGTAGGGGAGAATAAAGAAAACCACACGAAAAATTAATGTTATAGATGTCATTGTTCTAAGGAATAAATATCTTGAAGAGTGGGAAAACGAAAATATATTTAAATGTTTAACTTGTATAAGTAAAGAACAAGGTAAGTTATTACCATCTGTATCCTGGGGATTTGGTTCAGAAACTCAGACCTACTTCAGAAGTTGCCAGAATTCCCTTAAAAATTATACTACAGAAGTACCTCCTCTCTTTTCATACCTTAAATGTTAAAGAAAATGAAGGTATTAATGTAATAGCAATAGACTTTAAATAATACATGCTTTCAATATCCTAAAAAAAAGAAGATAAATTATTTCTAAATAATTAAATGTTAAAAATACAATCCTATTAAAAAATGTTAAAAATACAATCCTATAGTTTATTTGTTAAGAATAATTCATCCTATACTCCACAGATTTGACTCTTGGTAAGACTATGTTTTCTTTACATCCTTAGAGTTTAAAAAAATCCATACTGTTTCCTCTTATGCAGCTGTCTGTGTTCTGCAGTCTTCAGAATTTTCTTCAGAGGACAGAAAAAAGAATGTTGCTCCTGACAGGCAGCCCCTGACCTCAGAATCACACACTAGACTACTATAGTGTTTCTTAAGCTTATGAACAAATATTTTGATTTACAGAAGATCCATAGACTTAGCATCTTAGCTGATTCCTACCTCAAAAATATTTTAAGAATTTTTCAGAAATAGTTCACTTTAAATAAGGAATGAATATCGACTGCTGACCAGCAAAATAATCTATGGGAATGCAAAGGGGTAATATTAATACTTAAATCTATTGGATGAAAATGATTTTGTGTTTCTTCCATTCCTAATTCCTTCTCTTTAACAATATCAAAAGGCAAACATACACAGTGGTGTTATTTGTTCCACTGAGGTTCCTTTGTGCCAAGATTTTGGTACAAATATTTGATATTTCATCATTAGGAAAAAAACCCAAAAAACTTGGCCAGGCTTACAAAACGAATTCCAAATTTGAAATTCAATTGATAATTTTAAGGAGAAAATATTTTACGTCTGAAATAATTGTTATCTTTTTAATAAAAATGCTAACTTGATTACTACTGTAGGTAAAAATTTCCTCCATGTTTTGATATGTCTTTAAAAAATATATATTTTAAATAGTAGAAGAGCCTTCAATGTTTCAATTCGTCATTAAATAGCCATGCATTTTATATGCAGTTTATTTCTGCCATTAAATTACTGTGTCTGTTTCAGTGATTTCCTTTGCCTTTATGACTTTGGCCTGAAATAAATCCCTAAACCCTGAAACTTATTATATTCCACATTCAAGTAAATTTTACTTTTTATTTATATAAATGGCTCATCAAAGAGATTTTTTCTATAGTAATGCACCAAATAATGATCCATGAAGTTATCAATCCCAATTTTTAGAATTTTCACTAACAAATTTGCTTTATGCTTTTAACTTTTTCTCTCCTTCCACAGCACTCATCAAAATATGTGCATATTGTACTTTAAGTACTTTAGAAAATTTAGCATCAGGAAGTATTAATATTAATGAATTATCACCAAGAGATTATGAAAACTTCAAGAAAATAAAAATAAAATTGAAATCATACAAGCAGCTTTAAAAGCCTGAACAGTTTTTGTTAAAGTAATTTAAGTCAGGGCTGCATAAATATGAGGTATCTTATATTGTGAGAAATTGAAGCAATGGGATTGATGATATGAAAAGTAACCACAAAGTAAGTGGAAGAAATAAGAAAAGGAAAAAAAAATCTGCCAGTCATCTGAAGTTCCCTTCTATGGTTTTCATTCATGTCAGCTCCAAAATAATTCACAAGGGACTGCAGGAAGACAGTTGGATTTCTTTTTAGTTCCTCCTCCTGGCTTCAAAGAATTATGTAAAGAGAGTGGAGGTTTCCTTCTTTTCTCATTGTCTTTGCTGCAGAAACTCTCATCTCATCTGCACAGTCTCTGTCAGTGAAGGTTCTAAGTGACTTACACTGCATCCTGCTTCTTAACAACAGTATATAATAGCAGGCACAGCAATACAGAGGGGCCGAAATACTACATAGCTTACAAGACATTCAGAAGACAGAAAAAAAAACCCAAAAACATTTGAGAAAGTAAGATGCAATCCTTGTGAGGAAATTGTATCTATAGAATACAGATGGGAACTAAATAACAGGGGAAATTAAAAGAAATAGAAAAAGAAGAAGGACAAAAACAAAATCAGAAAAAGCAAGTCAGTCTGGCTCAGGAGAGGGAAGGAAAAGCTGGAAGAACAAGGGAAAAGAGAATTTTGTCTGTCACACAGTAATGAGACTAAGGATTCCTCTATTTCCTTCTGATCCACTTTTATTACTGGCGGCAAAGCAAACTTTGAGAAATTGTGTTTGTTGTTTTTCTGCAAGGACTGTCTCTGGACAAGCATAATATTCTTGTTTTCCTGCCCACCATTTGACAGCATAGCTGTCACACAGACTTTCAGGCATCAAGGTAATCCCCTGGGTGTGCTATGATGCAAAAATTGTGCTTTGTAAGACGGAATATGGTTGAAAGACATGCTATTACTGTGCTTAAGCCCTTGCTTCACAGCAAGAATGGTTGAGACTGGAAAGCACTTGTGCAGGTTTTCTTGCCCACACACACGTTCTTGCCCCTCCTGCCATCCCAGTTGCTCAAGCACAATGATGTAGAGCAGGCTGCCCAGGACATTGTCCAGTTGGGTACTGAGTAGCTCCAAGGATGGAGAATCTGCAACTTCTCTGGATAGCTTGTTCCGGTGTTTGACCACTCTCGCAGTAATAAATTGTGCTCTTGTATTCAGGTGGATTTTCATGTGTTTTAATTTGAGACTCCTGTCACTGGACACTGCAGAGAAGGATATGATTGCCTTATTTTTGTTCCCACTGACCTGGTTGTGTTTGGGATAAGATGAATTTTCTTCCTGGTAGCAAGTGTAGGGATGCATTTTGGATTTAGTATGAGGATACTGTTGATAACACATTGAAAACTGACGTTTTAGTAGTGGCTTACCCTCAATCGAGATGTTCTCAGTTTCCCATGCTCTGACAGTGAGGAGATGCTTAAGAAGCCAGAAGAGAGCATGGCCAGGACAGCTGACACGAACTGGCAAAAGGGATATTCCATACCACGGAATGCCAGTATATAAACTGAGGGGAACTGTTTGGGATCCAGAAATTGCTGCTCAGGGACAGGCTGGGCATTGATCAGTGAGTGCTGAACAGTTGTATTGTGCATCACTTGTTTTGATTGAGTTTTATTTCCCTCTCTCTCTTTTGTATTCCTATTATGATTATGATTGTTATTATTTATATTATTGTGGTTATGTTTTCCTTTATTTCAATTATTTAACTATTCTTAACACACAGATTTTATCTTTTTTTCACGATTCTACTACCCATCCCACTGGAGTGTGGGGTGTGCAATGTTGGGGTTTTTGTTTGGTTTGTTTTAGTTTGGCATTTTTTTTGTCTATTTTGTTTTAAAAGCAGGCTTATTCAGAGATTGTTTGTTTTCCATGCTTTAAATCCCAAAGATAACACTTGAAGTTCTCTTAAGAACTTTGCAGCTGGGATTCCTAGAGAGAACACACTCCTGGAGTTTACATTGTAACTGAAAGGAAACATGAAGGGAGGTGAATAATGAAAATAAACAAAAACTTTTGTCATTCTTGCTATATATATATAGAACTGAAGTTTCCAACATCATATGAGTAGAGTTAACCATATAAAGTTTTAATAACAAATCCTGGTAAAAAATAGGATAAATTAAGTATTTAAACTGAAAATGCAACGTATTGCTTTTCTTTTGTCATTTTTTAATAGCTCCTTTATGGTATCTAATTCAGAGCTACTACATTTTCAAAAGAGTCGAAATTAAATATCTGGATACTCAGAATCCTCATCTGAGGCTAGATTTTTCGGTAGAAGGGTATAACTGGTGAGGTGTTGGGTGGACAACTGGCATATGGGTGAGTCTTGAAGAGTTATAGTGAATGGTGTTACATCAGGCTACCATTACCATCCTGTCATCAGTGGGGTTCTCCAGCGCACAATTTTAGGGCCTGTGCTTTTTAATGTTAGTGCAATTTGAATGTAAACTAAGAAAGTTTGCTGCTAATAGTGAGCTAGAAAGAGCTATCGGAGTCCCTTGAGGTTAGAGAGACCTTACAGAGGGATCTGGGTAGACTGAAGGTCTGGGCAACAACCAGCCATATGGTGGTGTAATCCTGGTTATAGATACAAACTGGGGGACAAGAGGCTGAAGAACAGCCCCCCAGAAAGAGATGTGGACTTTCTGGTCAACAGGAAGTTGAATATGAGTCAGCAGTGTGCCTTGGCAACCAAAAGGACCTACCATGTCCTGTGGTGCATCAGGCACAGCATTACAGCCAGGCAAGGGAGGGGATTGTCCCGCTCTGCTCTGCTCTGGTGTGGCCTCAGCTTGAGTATTGTGTGTACTTTACAGGCACCTCAATATAACAGGTGTGTCCAGAGTATGTTCAGAGGAGGGAGACCCAGATGGTGAAAGGTCTCAAAGGCAACCTTTAGGAAGAGCAACTGAGATCACTTGGCTTTCTCACCTTAGAAAAAAGAAGGTTGATGAAGTGCGACCTCATCACAGTGAAACTTGCTTAAGGGGGACATTGGATGGGGAGATTTTCATCCCATCTCCCTGGTGACCAGCAATAGGATACAAAGCAATTGCATGAAGCTGTCCTAGGGGAAGTTCAGATTGGACATAAGGAGAAGGTTTTTCACTAAGAGGGTGGTCTGTCACTGGAATAGGCTTCCCAGGGAAGTGGTCACAGCACCAAACCTGTCAGAGTTCAAGGAGCATCTGGATGATGCTCTTAGTTATACAGTTTAGTTTTAGGTGGTCCTGCAAGAAGAAGGGAATTGGACTCTATGATCCTTGACCCTTATACAAAACACCTTGAAGATGGTATGGTCCAAGCTCATATGAAAATCTTTTCAAAGCATTACATTGAAAATACTTTTTAAGACGAAGATTCCGCATAAAATTGAAAACTGGCATGGAGAAACAATCATTACTTTACAATAATACAGGCAGTATTTAGAAATTTAGTCTGCTTCATTGCACAACTAGGTAAAAGGTATAGAGGGTTCTGTGCTAATGTCCTTTGGCTGGTGTGAATGAATGATTTATTAGAGAATTATGCCTATGAGAGTGAGAGTCAGAAAGATTACGTGTCACATATCTCATGTTATATTTGCACTTAATCTGCCTCATCCTGCTGCATAATTTATAACCAAAAACTTAGCCAGTGAATAATGTTGTAAAGAGTTGCAGTAAAATAAAATTTAAGCTGTCAAAATTTGTTACCAAATTAGTGTAGGAATAGGGAAATAAATCACATAATATGTAATTCATTAAGTCAGTGACAATCCAAATGAGTGAAAATGTCCATTCAGTCATATTCTATGGCATCACAGTAAAAATGAACCAAAAACCTCAAACCAAACCTACAAAGTTTAAAATCTAGAAAACCTAAAATTATGTAGGCATTGTTTTCTGATACTGAAATGCAATTAGAGCTTTTATTTTACAGAAAGGGGAAACTACATAAGTAATTGTAAATCAAGTTGGTACTTAACACTGTTTTCAACTCTGTCTATCCAAAGATTAATATACATTTTGGTTTTGGCTCATGAACTCCAATTTATACTTTTCAAATCTTTCAGTATATTAATCACAAGGGTAATTTATAATCAGCAATATCATTATTCTACTAAATGAGGTATTGAAACTCAGCAGCTGTATGAGAGTCTCTTATCCATCTACCTTCAGTTTTTTAATGTTTCCAAATACCAACAATAAGAGAATTTCAATTAAAGATAGTGCATGAACAGGGGTTTTTAGACCAACTTTATCACAAGCAAGAACACCCAATGACATGCTCACCTACCAAAATTTGCTAGCGTAAATGTGAGAGTAGATATTGTGAAGTCTGAAAAAGCTAAATTTCAAGAAAAAGGTTTAAGAAACGCAAGTTTCCGCTTCGGATTATGGAATAATATTCTAGTTTGTGTGACTACCCATTCTTGCTCCCTTTTTGTGAATGTGGGTAAAAGATAAGAGTGCTGGTATATCTAAAATAACTAGTTTTCTAAAACAAGTTAGTCAAACAAAATATGTGAATATTTTCTGTGAACAAGTAGCATGACATTTTTGTTTGTGAGAAAAATCTCAAAGAATGGGCTGTCTTTATAAATAATTGTAGTGGTTTGACGCTGCTTAAGCGCCAAGCCCCATGAAATCTATTTTTTTTGCTTCTACAATAGTTGAGCAGTGAAGGGGAAAATAAAACTCCATTTTTCATAAGGTGAAATAAGGATTATTGAGGAGAATGAAAAGAAACTTCATGGCAAAACAGGCCCACACTTAAACAGTTATAGTACAAAGAAAATTTATTACTAACAGAATTAAAAGCAAAAAGAAATAATAAGAAATTAAAGCAAACTCCCAGAACACTTTTTCCTTCCAGTACCATCCCTCTTTCCACCAACCCGCACAAGGGAAACAAAACATGGAGTTTGGACAGTGTTTCATTTCGTAAGAGTCTTTCTTTATGTTTAAGGAAAAGAGTTTCTGCTGCTTTAACGTGGTTCAAACTTTCACAGGCAGCAGCCCCGCCTGAAACTGCTGCAGTGAAGAAATCTCTCCCACAGTTTAGCAGTCTTCTTGCAATTGCCAACGTGGGCCATAGTGGTTCATGGGGTTTTAATCTTTTAAGGATGAGCTACTCCAGCCTGAAAGCAAAGGCTTTCTTCTTCAATCTCTAAAAACCTTTCACAACATCTATGGGCTCTGGCGTTGAGCACATTTTCATGAGCTGCGCGTGGATTTCTGTGTCACTTCAATGTTCTTCAATGAATTATAGAGAAACAGTTTGTAATATTACAGTCCTCATCACAGCTTGCAAGGAGAATTTTCAGCTCTGGTGCTAAAAGCATCTCCACTCTCTTTTCCCTTCCCTTCCCTCACAACTGACCTTGGAGTTGCCATGTTGGCTTCATCCCATGTGACTTTACTTTTCCTTTCTCTCTGACCTGGAAGATAGTTGGTCTTGTCTGGGCTCTGCATCGGGGAAAATACTTGCCATGTTTCTCATTGCTGGCTGCATGGTCTTTTTATCAGTTTGGTGAGAGCTGTGCCGGCTGGGGGGAGGTGGCTTCAGACGAAATCTCGGCCACACGGTCCCCGTTCATTTAGGGGGGGG
>VZRS01002372.1:444585-478762 GCA_013398055.1 Ifrita kowaldi
TTATTTTACAGAAAGGGGAAACTACATAAGTAATTGTAAATCAAGTTGGTTCTTAACACTGTTTTCAACTCTGTCTATCCAAAGATTAATATACATTTTGGTTTTGGCTCATGAACTCCAATTTATACTTTTCAAATCTTTCAGTATATTAATCACAAGGGTAATTTATAATCAGCAATATCATTATTCTACTAAATGAGGTATTGAAACTCAGCAGCTGTATGAGAGTCTCTTATCCATCTACCTTCAGTTTTTTAATGTTTCCAAATACCAACAATAAGAGAATTTCAATTAAAGATAGTGCATGAACAGGGGTTTTTAGACCAACTTTATCACAAGCAAGAACACCCAATGACATGCTCACCTACCAAAATTTGCTAGCGTAAATGTGAGAGTAGATATTGTGAAGTCTGAAAAAGCTAAATTTCAAGAAAAAGGTTTAAGAAACGCAAGTTTCCGCTTCGGATTATGGAATAATATTCTAGTTTGTGTGACTACCCATTCTTGCTCCCTTTTTGTGAATGTGGGTAAAAGATAAGAGTGCTGGTATATCTAAAATAACTAGTTTTCTAAAACAAGTTAGTCAAACAAAATATGTGAATATTTTCTGTGAACAAGTAGCATGACATTTTTGTTTGTGAGAAAAATCTCAAAGAATGGGCTGTCTTTATAAATAATTGTAGTGGTTTGACGCTGCTTAAGCGCCAAGCCCCATGAAATCTATTTTTTTTGCTTCTACAATAGTTGAGCAGTGAAGGGGAAAATAAAACTCCATTTTTCATAAGGTGAAATAAGGATTATTGAGGAGAATGAAAAGAAACTTCATGGCAAAACAGGCCCACACTTAAACAGTTATAGTACAAAGAAAATTTATTACTAACAGAATTAAAAGCAAAAAGAAATAATAAGAAATTAAAGCAAACTCCCAGAACACTTTTTCCTTCCAGTACCATCCCTCTTTCCACCAACCCGCACAAGGGAAACAAAACATGGAGTTTGGACAGTGTTTCATTTCGTAAGAGTCTTTCTTTATGTTTAAGGAAAAGAGTTTCTGCTGCTTTAACGTGGTTCAAACTTTCACAGGCAGCAGCCCCGCCTGAAGCTGCTGCAGTGAAGAAATCTCTCCCACAGTTTAGCAGTCTTCTTGCAATTGCCAACGTGGGCCATAGTGGTTCATGGGGTTTTAATCTTTTAAGGATGAGCTACTCCAGCCTGAAAGCAAAGGCTTTCTTCTTCAATCTCTAAAAACCTTTCACAACATCTATGGGCTCTGGCGTTGAGCACATTTTCATGAGCTGCGCGTGGATTTCTGTGTCACTTCAATGTTCTTCAATGAATTATAGAGAAACAGTTTGTAATATTACAGTCCTCATCACAGCTTGCAAGGAGAATTTTCAGCTCTGGTGCTAAAAGCATCTCCACTCTCTTTTCCCTTCCCTTCCCTCACAACTGACCTTGGAGTTGCCATGTTGGCTTCATCCCATGTGACTTTACTTTTCCTTTCTCTCTGACCTGGAAGATAGTTGGTCTTGTCTGGGCTCTGCATCGGGGAAAATACTTGCCATGTTTCTCATTGCTGGCTGCATGGTCTTTTTATCAGTTTGGTGAGAGCTGTGCCGGCTGGGGGGAGGTGGCTTCAGACGAAATCTCGGCCACACGGTCCCCGTTCATTTAGGGGGGGGTCTCCGGCCACGCAGCTACTCACAGCTCTGGGGTGGCTTTTTTTCTCAGCAGCTTGGCCTGGAGGGGCCAGGGACAGGGCCTGGAGGCCCCCCTCCCCCACCATCCCTTGATGGGAAAGCAGGAACAAAAGGCAAATTCCCACGCTTGCTCTTCCATTAGATAGGTAAATCGCAGAGGCATTACCAGTTCTGTCATTGGGCCAGCAACCTGCCCGTCAAATCAAGTTTTAAACCCACCACAATAATAATGACAGTATATGTTTCAAGATCTTTATTTTAATTGGTGGAGAGAATTAGGATTGATTCTGTAATCTATGTAGGTATAGTTCTAAGGGCAAATTTTACTTTAGGATTGTAAAGTTTTCTATACTGACTGTAAAAGTGAGTTCAAACAAATAGTTTAAATGTAGGTTTTTATTTGGTGAAATTTTGTCATAGGTTGTCAGCCTACACTTCTATTGGTAATTGTAATTTCTCCCTGTTTTTCTTCATAAAGTCAGTCAAATTTTCAAGATTAGTTCAGCTTTGCCTTTCCTTTCTTCATTTTATCCCCTGTGAATTTTACTGCCACATCATTGCTGAAATAATGTAACGTCATCTTCCATCTAGTATACTTCTTCAATTGGAGCAGACTTTTATTCTGTTGTATTTTATACCTTAACTCTTCTTCATGCTTTTTCTTTCTCTTAGACGAATTTTAACTTGGTTAACTGATTAGAAACCAATAATCACTACAAATAAGCAATATATATAAATTCCAATTCAACAGCACTGCTCAGTGACTATTATTATAATTTAAAGTAGATGACATCTAAACATCTATTGTCAAATAGAGTCTTCACCTGCCACATCAAAAAGGAATTTCAACATACTGCCTGACTCCTTATTTAATCTTTATTACAAAAAATATCACTAACTGACAGTCTTTTCACCTACACTTGCCAAGAAGCAAAATTGATAATTTTCCAGCCAAAGGGAGCAATTTTTCATTGCTTTATAAAATTTTTTTCTCTCATGCTATTTTTGTTCTGAAGAAAGCATGGCAGTTAGGATCTTATTGATTTCCTTCCTCAATGACATGTAAATTAAAGGGAAAGGCCCAGCACAGAGAAAGAAAAAAGTTTAACTTTTCCACACTTCCATTTTTTTTGTTTTGAGTGTCAAACAATTTGCTCTGCATCCATCAGAATTCAAGAATTCTCAGCTGTTTATTATTTATTTGCCTGTTGATTTATTTAAGTCTAGTGTCTCCTTAATAGATCTGCTTTATCTTTTGTTTTCTTTCAGTGTCCAAACTGATAACAAAAGAGGTCCAAAACACTGGTTGCCTTGGATCTATTTTGGTCATGGATAGCATCCCATGTGTCAGATTGGAACTGTCTTAAAAACTGTCTAAATTTGGAACAAAAAATATTAAATAGTTTTCATGAGCAGTGATCTAGCAACCAAGCTTGTGCTTTTTTACTCAGCAGTAAAAGTACAGTATCTCCTTCCATTTTGGTGGTTTTTTTTAAATTTTAAAAGATATGGTTTGTCATATTCTGGCATAAGTATTTTTTAGTGTGTATCTGCTATTTGTGTATTCTTCATACTTGCCTATTGTTATTCAGCATTTAACAAGAATATTTTTCACATTTTATCTTAGTTTTTTGAGGTTTATTTAAACTATTTTCAGCATCACTTGTCTCCTACAACTCTCTCTGAAAAAAGAACAAAACGAAGTGTCTGTTTTAATATTCAGACATTTTTTTCCCATGTTCATATTGAATGTCTGCAGAAACTTCCACACACTGTTAGACAACACCTACTGTGAGTATACTGAAGAACATGATGTAATCTTTTAATTTAAGAGGAATTAACTTTTGAATTAATATTTGGATCCTGATATGTTATAGCTACAGAGAGGCTCTATTTAAGTCATTATCTCAGTTCAATTTGTTTCTGGGTATCACAGTTAATCTCCCCTTCTTCTCCCTCACCCCCTATATATATACATAGATATAGATTTTTTTTTAATTAGAGACAGTATTTTTAAACTGTATAATACTGGCTCAAAAGTGATCTCAAATAACACATACTAGAGAAACATGTTTTGCAGTAGGCCGTTTTTTCATCTTGTCTTTCACCATCCAACTACGATGTCAAATCAGCCTGAAGGTGTGTTACTTTGTCAGGTTTTCTAACTAAAAACTACTCTGGATTTTGTTGACACAATGCAACATTACCCAAGGGGCTTTCAACAAGCCCTTTATGTACACTGGACATTTTTGAATGTGTCTGGCAGCTAATCCTTCATGCATGAAACCAAAAAACTTGCTAAAGTTAATAAAATTTTAACTAGCACATTAGAGGAATTTAATATGTAAAAAATATAAAAATTATAAAATATAGAATTTATTCTTTAAACCTGACATTCTTATTTTTAATATACATATTTCACTTATGAAAGTCAGTATTCCACCTCACGTTTGGAAGTGTGAGGTGGAATTAGTCAGTATTCCACCCCACCCCCCATTTGTCTCTATGATCCTCAAGAAAAAAATTGTATTTAAATATCCAACTTAAATTTGCAAATAAATTATTATAAGTTTATATTCTTCTGTTTTTGCTGTTAAGATGAGAAAGAAGAAAGCCAATTAAAAAACAAGAGAGATAACACAGACTTTGAATTATCAATTTGTTCTTAAATTTAGACAGAGACAAAGCACTTCTGTATTGATAATTTTACTGATTTGAGTTCAGACTCCTGAGTTATGTTAGATGAAATTATATTAGCCTCAATTTGTAATGACAACTGCCAATTTTTATTCTTTTGTATGATCACATAATGCAGAAACAAAGATACAGTTTCTTTTTTTTTCTTCTTAAAGTTAATATTAATCTTCAGCTACAGTTATATTTGAACTCCACTTTATTAAATTACTTCAACTTTATGGAACTCAGCTGTCCTTACAAAAACAACCCAGTGCACTTTGTTCAGATATAGCCCCTGCGAGGGGAGACATATTTTTACATTACAAGAATACAGAATAAGATTATTTTCATTTGTTATATTGTTCATTTTTTTGACTTGAACTTCCTATGTATATTTTAAATTTATTAAACTGAAAAAGAGATATCTGAGTATAATTGGAAAGAAAGACTAAAAAAAAGCTCAAACTAAATCAAGCCAAAAAACCATTCAGAACAAGCTAACTTTATACTATACTATTTGTTATGACACGGTTTAAACCGGAAAAGCAAAGAAAGCTAAGTCTCTGTGCATAAACCAGAAAGAACTTAGAAGGTTCAAAATATTTCCATGAATGAGACTAAAACCAAACGAGGTTAGATGTTGATGCCAAAAAATTGATGTATTTTATTTAAGAGTAGAGAGGAAAAGAGAAGGAAAGAGGAAAGAAAGAAAGAAATAGAAAAAGAGGTGTGCCTGGTGGTTGGGGGGACAGGGAGAGGTGACAGGGGTTAGGTGGAAGCATTTCACCCATCCGAGGGTCCCAACAATGTCTCGTTGCTCCCCTCCATCTGACCTGCTGGTGGTGAGGGTCCCCTGTCGCTGCCGTGGCTACGCCACCACACGCCGCCACACCACACGCCAGAGAGTACAGAATTCCATGGATTAATATACACTTTGGGCCAGGTGGGAACGCCCACGTGTCTCCCTTGCAGGGGCTGGCTTGACACACTGTCCCTTGCCACACTGAGGGTCTGTTGCATCATCTCTGGTGCTCTGGTGCAGGCTCTGGGGACCCCTTTGGGGGGGCCCCTGTGATGGGCCATGTCACCCCCTTCTGCTGTGGATGAGCTTCACCCCCACCCCCGGGTGAGGACCCCTCAGCTGGGCTCCTCTGCACAGTGGAGGATGGGCAGCCACTGCACCTGTGACCAGAGGCTTCTCCAACACACCCAAAGCCTCTCCTCCCTCCACCCAGGGTCTGTTCCAGCCTGGCAGCTGATAGCCCTGGGGCTGTGGTCTCCACCTTGGAGGTGTTAAGCTTGTGCTCTGTGAATGTCCCCAGCCCTGAGTTATTACTTTATCTTATCTTCATCATCGAGCTGTGTAAGGCCTCAGTCAGGGCCCCATTCATGGTGTGGTAGTCTTCTCTGCAGCTTTTGTAATACAGTTTTAAAAGTCCTTCAAGAAAATATTTAAGTCATAAACTATAGTATTTCAGTCTCTGACACTATTACAGTAACTTTTACAGGATTAGACAATCATCTCTGAAGATATTAACCCATTTTCTCAAGGCAATTACAGTTGAAAATATTCTAAGTTCTATGGGAAGTAATTTGGCTCCAATAAAGCAGTTAAATTCTTCCTCTAGAGAGCTGCTAATAACAATGGGACTTTGTCAGGGATGTGTGGGGTTAGTCAGTCCATAAAAGTCTTTTTCTGACATACAAATTATTGCACTTTTAATCACTGGTTGGAATACCAGAGCACTTAAAAAATTAGAATTTAGTCCACATCTCATTGTTATTAATTTTGTTAAAGTGAAAAATAATAATAATCCCCTCCCACATTTACCTGTGCATATTTTAGGTTTTGCTGCAAGTTCTAGATATCAATTTTGATCATATTTAATTTTTTTATATTTTTAATTTTTGGTCCAAAGAAGCTTAAATTCTTTGTGGGGCTAAAGACAAAGATAGTTCACCACAGTAAATACACATCCGACGTCTAGGATTAATTAATTTTCACAAGATGAGTTTTGCCACATGACAACTATTAGAGGAACCCCTGAAGCTGTGAAGTGCCTAGGGTTTAGACAGATAACATCAGTTCAGATGAATCCCAACCTGACAGGTGTTTGTTAGGGACCAGTGAACACAAGCTAAAGTTTAATTCCAGGATGTAGAGCTCATTATAATTCATGTCTGTCTAAATAAAATCAGATCAATGCTTTATAAATATCTAAATATGAAAAGATATTTTCACTTACAGAAGTGTGAGAAAAAACAATAATTTTAAAAATAGAAAAAACATGCAATTTGTTCAAATGAAGAAAAATTGTGTGCGGTTTTGGTTTTTTGTCCTTAACATGTAATTTTGGATTTTTCTTTAAAAGTTTTAGGGTTCCTTAATATCCCTAGCAGTTATTTTTAAACATGACAAACACTAAATGTCTTAGGACTATGTGTTTAAATATGTGTTTAAATTGCATTAAGCAACTTTTTTTCAGATCTCTTGTTAAATTACTATTTTATGTACCAGCAGCTACAACTTATAAACAAATAAACAAATATATAAATAAGAGTGAAGATCACTCTCATTTTCACTTTCAAGGAATTTATGGGATTAGAGATCAGATTAAAGGGGTTGCCACTGTAGTAAATTTTAATAGATTTTGGATTTTTTCTTTTTCCCTAATTTTTACACATTTTGACTTTAAGATTATGGAGATTTTCTTAAAAAATATATTTTTAAAAACTTAAACAATACAACCAATAAAGTAAGAAGAAGGTAGCAAAAAAAGTCAGATCCATTACAAAACATAAATCAAATCGTAATTTCGTTTCTTTAATGCATGCCAGTATTTTGGGCTTTTAATTTTCATCTTTAGATGTGTGAAAAGAACAATTAGACCCCAAGATTATTTTATTAATTAAAAAATTTAAAATACGTTTCCCCTTTCAGTGATTTCTTGTTCTCCCTATACTCGTAATGTGAATGAACATTTTAAGGTCACTTAAAGACTCACCAGTGAAGGTATCAGCAATAACAGGTTTTATATAAAAGTGAGAGTACAACGAAGTTCCTTGGCAAGTTTCACTCTACTACTTACCAGATGGTTAAAACCCAGTGAGGAACAGCAAACAAAAATCCAGATTCAATCAATCTAAATGAAAATAAAGCAAAACTAGCTATGCATAGGCTGGGGTGGGCAAGGAGAGCAGGGAAAAGCATAGGAAAGGGTAAGGATAAAATACATGGCCTAAAAGCCCAACAGCACTTAACTTATCTGAACTTAAACTCAACAGCATTTAACTTAACTTAATCGATAATTTAAGTTAATTTAGCAAAGAATAAATATAGAATTTGCCACAACAGTAACTTACTTACAGGCCTAACTTACTTACAAATCCAAAGTAATTAAGAATCTAGGAGACCAGCATTCTTAGTACATGTGATCTAACATCTTCACACTCACATGCAGACAAGTGAGTTTGTACAAAGAGTTTGTACAAAGTACCTGTGAAAATTCCCCTTGAATTCAGTGAAGAACTCACTTCAGATGCCTCTGCCTCGTCTCAACAGGCAAAAGAGTTGGGTTATCAACTCAGGATCCATCATCATTCAGCAATCCTCTGAGTACAGCAAACTCAAGGGTTCTCTGGCTCTGACATGCCCCACTCAGAGGGACTTTGCTGGTCACAGCTGCTGTTGTCCAGGAGAGCTCAAAGGGTCTCACTTTGGACCACTCTTTATAGGGCAGCAAGAGAGTGGGTTATAGTCACAAAAATTTTTCATCCTGGCTGCAATTCAGGTGGGTAAGTTTCCTTGAAAATTTTATAACAAAAATACTATTCCATGTGGGTTGATATTCTGGCAAAAAATAAGTCTCCAAGGCTGTTCCTTATAAAAAACAGCAGGAGCTCGTTAGACAACACAAGTGCCTGGGAGCAGACAGTGCTTCTGAGAAGCTCAAGAGGAGCTCAGCCCAGGTGCTGCTCATCAAGGCTGAGGCCTAATGAGCATTTCTTAGATGACAGTGTTACCTGGAAGGGGAGGGATGCACTGCCACAACTGGTCAGATATTTGCCTGATGTCATGGTCTGGAATGTCACAGACACACTGCTGTACTAGAAGTTTCTAAGACAATGAAGACAACTGTAGATCATATGGGACTTAGGCACCTAAATTTACAAGACACCTACCCCATAGCTGAACTCAACATGAATCTCAGAATAAAACCTTGACAGCCAGAAAAACATAGGCATACACTTGAAATTCTGTTGTTCTTTATTGTATTCTGCTGGGGAATCTGACCTCCTTTACCTTCCAAAGAAGGTTCCAGAATTTTTCTTCAGGTCCTGTGCCTTATCTGCTGCACCAGATGACTAAAAAAAAAATCCAAAAATGCTGAAAAAAAATATCAAACATATACACACATATATAACAGACCTATGTTGTATTTGAAAAACACAGAAAGCATAGGGATCTCACAGCGTAAATGTGTTTCAGTCAGTTTGAGGTTGGGAGCAAATCCAATCCTCTTACCTAAAAGGACACATTAAAATAGGTCATGTTTCACAGAACAGCAAGAAGGATTGATAAAACTAAGATTTGCATGTGGAATGGTGAATAGTCTAGATCTTCTCAGCCTGGGAAAGAGAAATAATAACAAAGATATGACAAAAGCTTTTAAGTGATAGAATTAAAACACATGAGACATCTGTTCACAGGCTCTTCCAGTAAAAGAACTCCAGCCACCAAATCAAAATCCAGGATCAAAAGAAGAAGGTGGTATCATTTCATGAAGAAAATAGCAGACCTCTTTCTGCTTTGCAAAGGACTTTATTTTTGCTGGGAATTTAAAGAAGCTCGAGGAGAAGATAGACTAGACTAATGGTTGGAAGAGAGATCCACTGTAGTTTTACCAGATAGAAAAGCTAAATGTTAGAAAACAGAACAGAAAACAGTCAGAAGCTGAAAGAGTATTATGAGGAAATCTCACAGAGAATTGCCAAGTTTTCAGCTTTGCTTGAACATCTATTCATGGACACAGTATGAAACAAAGTACTATGGATGAACAATATGTATGAATCACAACTCACAGTTTAATGCCATTCTTCCTTTCAACACTTTCTTTGAATTGCAGATAGAGTAATTCCTTTTCTTTCATCCCAGTGTCATAGGCACAATCATCTTGAAGATCATAATTTTTGCTACATTCTTGTCTCTTGGCAACATTACTAAGAATGAACCAGGCAATAGAGAGGGAATATTAACCTTATAGGTTGATAAAGATTGATACATTTGACAATTAAGAATTCTGGACTTCCACTTATGTTACCCAGATGTATTTAAAAGTCATAGAAGAAAAGAAGGTATGACTTGCAAGAGAGCTATCAGAGGAACTTTTCCATTTATCGAACCACAGAAGGATGAGAAGCACCTGTCTTAATAGATACTGTCTAGCATTTCTCAAAACATGTGGCTGAGGTTCTATAATGAATGTTTAAAGTATCATAGAGCAATAAGCCTAAAATTAAGAACCCAAATCCACTTACTCCCCTTCCAGAATAATGATCTACCAGTTAAGCTGCAGAGTCTGTTCCCTTATTTTGGCGTATGATTTTGAACTATTTTCTTTGACTGCAGCTAATTTACTAGCATGTCTCTACTTCTTTTGTTCCTTTTGCTTTTTCCTGAGTAAAAACCATGTGTAGTCCCACAAAATTTACAGGATGTTCAGCCTAGAAATGCCAAATTCTGAGTCAGTGCTGTAAATTTTCAGTCGGTATAGTCAGAATTTTCCACAATGTTCATGGCATGTATAAAAAGAATTAAAATGTAAATGTATTTTGCAAAAAAAAATGGTGAGACACAGGAGAAGGTTACCCAGAGAAGCTGTGAATGTCACATCCCTGATAATGTTCAAAGTCAGGCTGAACAGGACTTCAAGCAAGCTGATTTCATAGAGGGGGTTCCTGCCCACTTCAAGGGGCACTGGTAATAAACTTAAAAGGTCACTCCAAATGCAAACCATTCTATGGTGCCAAGATTCTGTGATTCTATTGCCTGACTATGGCTTTCCTAGTTAGCTCAGACAGATGAACCACAATACCAGGAGATAGTCAATGTCCATAGCTCTTACTGAGGAATTTAATCTTAAACAGTGGAGGTTTCTCATGGTCCAAAAAACAAGGTAGTATATGGCAAGTTAGAAGACAGATGTTAGTATAGAAAATGAAATGTCAAACGGCTGTGATATCTAGAGAGAGGAAAAAATGAAAAAGAGAACATGAGGCCAGACAGGGAAGTTGTAAAAAAATTCTCCACTGCTCATAAAATTAAGCAGCACTTTGGTGAAAACAGGATTCATAAATGAGAGTGCTACAAGTATCTAAGATGAACAATGAAAGCTAAATTGAATATTTGTATATTACCACGTGACTTCAGAATAGACATAGGGTAAACTTTATCAAGAAACAGAAAATATTTTCAGCAAGAATTTATTTTACAGTAAAAAATTGTCAGTTTACAATACTTCTGTGAACCTTTCCCTTTAATATAGGACTTGCCAAACACAGAGTGTTTCAACAAGTATTTCTTAGGCCTCTTTATGAAAATTGTTTGTGATTTTATTGAACAGTAAATTCTGACTACATATTCACCTGTAATATTCAGAACTTGAAACCCAGATTCTATTGCATTTCACAATAAAATTCCAGGGGATAAAGAAAACAAATATCTGACTAACAAAATTCTCTTTCCCAGAAGTAAGTCTGCATGGGCAGACTTTTCACAGAATTTTCATTAAAGTCAGTCAGTAGTCCAACTCTGCAGAGAAAAAAAAAAAAAATAAAAAATTCCAAAGAAAAGTACATTGCAATTTGAAGCAGTATTTTAAACAGAA
Source organism: Ifrita kowaldi (assembly GCA_013398055.1). Lineage (NCBI taxonomy): Eukaryota > Metazoa > Chordata > Aves > Passeriformes > Cinclosomatidae > Ifrita > Ifrita kowaldi. Next base: position 455,849 of record VZRS01002372.1, read on the forward strand.
TGTCTATGGACTTTAGTGGAATTTATGAGTAATTTTTGAGTAACGTGTAATTTTGACTGTTGTAATCTGCTTGTGAATATGTCAAGATAATATACAAGTGTTGAAGTTTACTGAGTTCTTACTTAACTCTTCTTAAAAAAAATTCCATGTAACTCAAAAAAACCCCCCCAACTTATTTATGATTTCATATATATTCATATTTTGGTTTGATTCATATAACCTAAGGTTGGTAGAAATATTTTCCAATGACTTATCATTCTGTAATGCAGACTCAGGGTCAGCTTGCTTGTGCTTTCTTAGCAGAACAATTATTGTGCAGTTCATAGAACATATATAGAGATTACTCTACAAGCAGTGAGGAATTATTCTTATTTCTCATGGTACCATTTTTTTCCACAAATGCATACCCAGTACTTTATGACTTCAAGAATAAAGCAGTCCTCAAAACATTAAAAAAACACCACCACAACAAAAATAATCAAAACACAAAAAGCCCTAACATATTTTAGAAGATTCTGAACATCCATTCCTTTTGGAAGGAGTGAACTCTCCGTGGCTGAAGTGAGCAGCTCTGGTGACAGCATGATGTGCAGCACTTTTGTAGAACAGGAGGTCACTCTTGCCCACGGTACTCTAAACCACTCAGTCCACCACTTCCTTGGTTGATTTTGCATCCTCCTCCTCCCTGTTTTGTTCCTAGTTAAAAATCTTCCTTATCTGCCTGCCAAAATGCTTTTCCCCTACTTTAACAGGTGGATCTTAGGTCACTTTCTAGCAGTCCTCAGCCCTCAAAGGCATGATACCAAAACCCAAATCTCTTTTGTTCACACAAACTCACGAACTTTGCAAACAGATGGTGACACACAGGATAAATCTACTCCTCCTCAAGCCCTTCACCTGCAGCATTAGGCTCAAGTAGGAAACCATTCTTGTTCCTTGTCCCTAGAGCCAATCACCATTATATGCTCCTGGTCTTCCCTGGTATTATTGTTGGTGCACATATGAAAGTATCAGGGCATTATAGTCCAAAGGCCAGACGAGTTTTGACAGCCTCCCCACTATGTCCTGGGTTCAAGCTTCTGGCAAGCAGCAAAATGTTTAGACAGCTGTTCAAATCAGCAAATATCTACTGCATCTCCTTGGACAGGGACTCTCCGACACTGTCACTCATCACTTCCTTCTAGTGCTGAGGCGGTCTGAAGCTCAGCTGGTTCAAAGGCTCTGTTGGACACCTGCTCCAGCCCCTCCTGTAAAATTGGGGCATAGGACTTCATGTGTAGATGCAAATTCGTAGCTGATGTTTGTTGTGTTTTACTGTGGGAGTATTGATAGGGTTCCTTTCATTAACAGTGATTGGTCTAATTTAAAAATGTCTCAACTACTCAGACTTAGGTAACAATGTATCACCTGCAGCTGCAGTTGACGTCTTACACCTCTTGCTCCACTAATTAATCTCTGGTTGGTTTAGACTCCCCCCATTCTGCCCTTGAGAATCCAATTAATAGAAGTACATTTTTCTCAACATGTAAGTAAGTAATATAGAAACCTAACATCATGGTAAATAACCACTTAATAAATAGAATCATAGAATAATCTGAGTTGGAAGGGACCCATCAGGATCATCAGCTCCTGTTCCTGACCCTGAGAATAACACCACGTGCCTGGGAGCATTGTCCAAACACTTCGTGAGCTCTGTCAGCTTGGTGCTGTGACCACTTCCCTGGGGAGCCTGTTCCCGTGCCCAACGAACCTCTGGGTGAAGAACCTTTTCCTGATATCAAATCTGAACAGGATATTTAGACTATTTGATGCTTAACCTTAGAGTTTTCTGTTTGTAGCTTTTTGGCTTAATACGTAGTATTAATCAGGCATGTCATTACATTAATTTGTAATCATCAGCAATTTCTAATCAACTATATCTTTGTACTTAGCAAAAATTGAAGAGTTTAAGTAGCAGGGAACTACAGGGGTTACCTGTGTGGGAAGAGACAGTGAACTGTGAAATGACAGTTGCATCCCATTCCAAACAGCTCAAACTGTTGTTAGTAGCCCATCATGCACTAAAACTTCAGAGCATCAGACAAGCACACAGCACCCATACTCAGATGTATTTCAGAAATAAATTTGAAACTGCCGGGGGCTGGAGACACACTGCACATTTTTGGAGGTCCTGCTGCAGATTCACTCAGGGAGGAGAAATCTGAAGCCAAAAAGGTCAGATTTTTTTTTTTTTCATTTATTCCCCTATCAAAGATTCAAAATATATGATGCATTGGCTTACTCAAAAATAAATATCATGGTACTTATCAGCATGCACAAACTTCTGAATTCAGTCCCAAGTACCCTATTACCCTACCTGTTCCTCAGATTTTTTTCTTGCAGATCATGAAGTACAAATGGTACATAGAAAATTGTATCCTCCATGTGATTCTGTAATTCCTGTTTGTTGCTTTATTTTCATTCATATGTTTCAAGCATTTACCATGATATTAAAAATATTTTCAAAATCTGCTTGTATGTATCATTCGCACAAGTTGTACCAGCAAAATATTAAGACAAAGTCACCTTCTGTCTGAGAATACAAAATATGAAAGTGTTTTTATTAATTGATCGATGAACATCAGATTTAATAGTTTATCTTTTTTTCTCCATTGTCAGCTCTCAGTCTTTGTTTTAAAAAATTGTATTCCCAGACTGCAGAAGTTTCACTGTTAACAGGTACACCATTTTAAAAAGTTTCACAAACATATGAAAAAATAGTTCCTCCATCTCTCTGTCTCTTTCATTTTTATTTTTTTTCAAACAGTTTATACACTTCAGTGATTCTTTCTTCCTTAGACCTTTTTCAAAAGGCAGGTGAGGACTTTCTCAGAAACATGTTTTCACAGGGAAATGTGAAGTGATTTGGAATTTAACATGTTTTCAAAGGAAATTATTTCAAAGGTAAGTTATTCTATATTTGATTAAGCAACTTCAATCTATAAAGCAATACTGTTATCACAAACTCAGTGAGATTCTTTAGTGGGAGATTAAAGAAAGTTCCTTTGAAATTAGAATGGATACAGACTTTTCATGCTGAACATTTGATAAATTTGTGGATGTTAATTACATACTTGTTAGAGAATAAATTTGAAAATTTTTCTACTTCTTAAATTTATCTGTCTGCATTTGCCTTTCTGCTTCCAACTTTGAAAAATTTTAGATTTGTGTTCAACCACCAGTTTCCTAAATTACCTTTAACCTCATATGTACTCTATTGTATTTGTGGTTTTCTCTTCTCTTTTGAAAGGATCCTATTATGAAAGTACACAAGACTGTCAATGTCCCATGTGAATTATATTATATGTCCCATGTGAATAATTTTTTGTTTTGCAATAGCATCTTACACTTGGGAAAAGTAAATTTTTTTTAACCTGTCTATTAGCCTGTCTTTTCAGCTTCTCTATTTCCATGCCTATGTTGTTTCCAATAAAATTAGGAGTAGATGAAGAGAAAAAAATAATATATGAGTTTGTCATATAAGAGTATTTTAGTAACTCAAGAACTGGATCCACTGCAGTAATTGAAACACTGAAGTGAAATGAATTCTAGATCGAATACAGTTCAAGAATATACAAATTCATTCATCTACCTACAGAATAGGAGCACAAGATGTTGTAGAAAAAAAATTTCTAAGGGGAACTCTGGATGTCCTCAATTTCTAGGCTTTTCTTGAATTTTTACTCCAGAAAAAATCCCCAAAACAACAAAAACCAAAAACAAAACCAAAAACAAACAAACAAACAAAAACCAACAAAAAAAAGCCAAAAAAAAAAGCCAACCAAACAAAACAACAGCAACGGCAAAACCCAAAACCAAACCAAACCAAACAAAAAAAAACCACACCAAAAAAACCCCAAAGTAGAACAAGGACCTGGAACCCATCACACCTACTGGCTTCCTAATTGTTCTTTTTATAAATGCTTATTTATTGATGATTTCCATCTGCTGTATTAGAACAGATGCTGACCAATATTTGTGATGAAATTCTTTCATCTCTGCCTTTTTTTGGATAATGTCTCAGGTGTTTCTTTCATCAAACACTGTCAAAGGGTCAGTGGTCCTGTATCTGACAAAACTGAATTTGTTGTTGTTAGTGGATATGTCTCCAGATTATTTGAAGTCTACTTTTTCATAAATCCACTTCCTGTCTTTGCCCTGTGATAATAACTTATAACAGATCACATAGATGTTCAAAGGCTTTGGAGAATAAGTACATTTTAGAGTTACAAATTCAGTGGGTCTGAGTCTATAGAGAGGTTTTGAAATTCCGGCTTTATGCTGTAGCAACTATTGAACACATATTCCCGTTCTATTATACTGTATAAGAGGTTGTTACTACTGCTGCTATCACGAGCAGATGAACTGGAGGATGAAAGGAAGAGTGAGAACAGAAAGAAGCAGAGTGGTGGCAGCAGGTGCCGCTTCCCATTTTTCCATCAGTTTTCATTGGCAGCAACATCCTCCTTCCGGATGTTGTAGGGACTCAGGCACTTGCTGCTTAGGCAGCTGCCCTCCATTTTCTGAGGAGAAGAAAGAAATTAGGCTGTATGAAAAGCTCTGCTGAAAAATGGAATAAATCGCTGATGCTGTTTATAACTCTGTTTGCCAGGATAATATGCAATTCTAAGTCCAAAAACAGCATGAGGAAGAAATATCTTGTGTCCCCTAAAATAACTTAGAAATAAAAAAGCACTGCAAGAAGTAAAGGATCAGCTTCAAATCATGTAAATCTGGGGTAGAAATGGTGACAGACTTCAATTCTCACATGGTCTCATTCTTGTTCTTTGACTACAGGTCAGAATCATGGTTTGCGAAGTGACTACTACAACTCCATTAGGAGGCTGAATATATAAACAAAAAGCCCAGAGTAGTGATAGAATATTTTCTGTGTGAAAGAAAAAACAATTGCTCACAAAACATGTTCTCTGTCTTTAGAATCAGTCTTAGTATGGTCATGTTTCTTAACTTTCTAACAGCCAAAAATATTTAGGTGCAATAAAAGTTTACATTAAAAAAAATGAAATTGAGTATCAGTAGCATGGATAATGGGATGGCATGTATTACCTTTCCCACTAAAAAATTACTAAGGATCACAAGTCAGAAAAAAATACTAAATATGGCATAGGGAGCCAATACAGTTTTCAAGGAAACATTATATTCTTGCAACAAACTACGTTGCAGAGCATTGCAAGCTATACTGCCAAATGATATACAGCATGAAATGCCAGTTAATAGTCTAAATTTCAATAAATATAATGATAGAAGTATTTAACAATCTGAAAGTGCTCCAACATATACACTATTTAGAATTTCTTTCTGTATTATAAATGTGTTAAATTCATCAATAACTACAAGAATAAAAGTCCTTTACCACAATCTATTCCTTTTGATTCAACTATGTTCAACTGTGTAGAATTTGCCACATATACATATAAGAAATATGGATTAGCAGAATGAAAAATAATGAAAGTTTTAAATATTTACGAAATTTTTTTTTACATTTTATTGACAAAAACACAGAAAACTAGGTGTACAAATTTTGAAACATCACAAATAATTTTTCCAGTTGAAATGTTTTAACGTAAGTACACTAATTACTTGAAAATAACATTTGGAAGCATTATGAGCTGTCAAAATATTGTTTTGAAGCAGTAAAATTTGCTTAACAAATTACTGTCATGTAGCAAGCAGTCTCTACACTGAAAGCACTTTTGCATCCAGCACAGAACATCAAATGCTGATATTGACAACAGCAGCAGAAAAGGCAAACTGAAGTGCTTGTATCTCAGACATGAACACCAGCTGCCATAATGCAGAAATAAAAGTGACTGCACAGTGTACAAGGGGATGTGTCATTTGGAAATGTCTGCAAATGCCAATTTGACTGGAAAGTCAAGTGTGGAAATTTTTCCAATTTTCTCAGCCAATCAGACACTGGCTTTACTCCTACATATGTGTTAGTGCATATTGTATAATTCAGAAATTCTCTTGAAATCTATTTTTATCAGAAGCAGACTAACATTTATGATGCTTTTCAACAGCATTCCTGAAAATGCTTTCAATTTAAAGGATACTGTAAACAAAGAAAACTTCATAATAATAAGAAAAAATGCCCAGTACACATTCTTGTAAGTAAGAAAATTAAAAGCAAAGAAAACTCAATTAGACACAGGGATTTTCTGAACTCTATAAAACTTGACTGCCTTTGTTTCTTAGTAGCAATACTTTCCCAACACATCTGGGCGTTGTGGGTGCAGGTGTGCCCAGCTGGATAAGCTTTTTGACATATTGTATGAAGAGCTCACCAGCCATGTTCTATGCAGGGATCTAAGTAGGAGATGATGCATGATACTGAGTCAGAATTAATCACTGACACCAGCAGAGTGACAGTCTTACCTAAAGTCCTTGCAAGCAGCAGGTAAGTTAGCTTCCAAAACTGAACTGACAGACTTGGCTGATTCACAAGACATGGGAGACCGGATTCTCATCTCTGCTCAAAGCAGAAGGAAGAATCTCCCTCCTGTTACCAATGTGTCCTTATGTAATAGATAGGATGCTCTGGACCTGGAAGGAGAAGATGCCACATTAAGCAGTCGAGACCAAGGAAACGACAGTGTTAAATAGTTGGTACTGACGCCTTTTGCTGGTCTTAAAATCAAGAATCAAACATTGTTAGAAGGGAAAAAGGGATTTTACCTTGGTATTTATTTTAAGGATCCTTAGGTGCACTGCGTCCAGGTGGAGTGCGCTGAAATGCACACCGCAATGCACACACACGATAGATCAGGTATAACATTATAGGTGTTACTAATTAGCATATCTATCAAAGATTCCCCAATGAGAGGCTTGAGCGAGCCCCCCTCCCTGAGGAACCTTCCCCTGGATGGTTCTATCTTAGTTTACAAAATGTGTTCTGGAGAGGACATTGGTGTCTGGGGCACACTGATCCCTAACTATGAAGCTTCGAAAATGTTTAGCCTCCTAGCTTGACAAACAAGTCCAAGAATGTAGGCTAAAAAACCACTAAGAATACAGAAGTTATAAAAAGGTATAAAAGGGGTAAAAAAGAAAAGGCAAAAAATCATCATGGCATCAGTACAATCAACCATCCACGTTAGTATGAGTACCACCAAAAAAGCACTAAGGGTGTTAGCAGTTGGAGACTTGTCACTGAGAGGCCCTGAAGCACCCATTTACTGTCTGGCCGACCTCTCTAAATGAGTTTGCTGCCTACTGGGGCCTGCAGTAGCAATGCCACAAAGGGGCTACCAAGCCTAGTAAAGTCAGAGGTCTATCATTCACTCCTACTCTTTTTCACAGGGTCAAATAAAGCTGCAATGAGAAGACTGCAAAATATTGAAAGGGACTTCATGTCCCTCAGAAAGAAGTTGAAGGGATCAGGATCACAGGTAGTGTTCTCCTCTATCCTCCCATTTGGAGTCTGAGACCCAAGAGGAAGGAGATGCACGGATCAGATGAATGACTAGAGTGGCTGGTGCTGCAGTCATGGTTTGGAGTAGTGTGATCTCAGCTGCACCTTTGAGAGACCGGAGATGTTGACAGTGGATGGGGCACACAGGACCAAGGGGTGTAAGAGCATTTTGGGAAGCATTCTGGGAGCATTCTGGGAAGCAAGCTGGCTGGACTAATTACCAGAACTTCTAATTAGTTTTGGCAGGGGAGGAGGTATACTGCTGAGTGTCACAGACAAACCAGGAAACACCAACTCTTTGGGAAGCAGCAGAGATAAATTGTCCCAAAGGAAATAGGGAAGGCTGCTCCCATTAGAGAAGGCTCCTCCCAAAAGGTGAAGAGGCTGACAGCCCAGGGGCAGTGCCTCTACACCAACGCACAGGGCATGGAAAACAAGCAAAAGGAGTTGGACACCATGATGTAGTCAGAAAACTATGACCTAGTTGCTGTCATAGAAACATAATGAGATGAATCACACAACTGGAACTGAAATAAGAAGAGTGCTACCAATAAAATAAGAAAAAAAAGGCATTGTTTGCTTACTATGGCAAATTGAGGGAATAGTAGTCAACTCATACTGATTTTGAATTTTGACTTTTCATCTGAAATAAAACTCAGTTTTTCTTTATGTTAAGTCTTGCAGCTTAGTACATTTGCTATGTGTAGGAATAAGGTCAGAAGAGAATAAAAGCAAAAGAAATAATCCTTCTGTATATATCTTTAATCTCATTGCACAGGAATTACTCAATGCATGAGTAGTAGTATCAGTCAGACTGTCACGAAGATTAAAGAATCAAACTGGAAAGGAATAGATGGTGTTGTCTTGACACAGACTTCCCTGAAATTCAAAACATTCAGCAGTATCTCAGTGTGAACTATAGCTGACTTGACTGTTTCTTTCCTGGATGTTGCTCACTGACTCATGTTCATCTTCTGAATTCCTTAGCCAAAGTACAAATAAAAGAAATGTCATAGTCTTCTACAATTTAAGACAGTTACTTCAAGTCCTGCACATCAATATTTAAACAATAGAGGAGATACTTTAAAAAATTGATTTGTAATGCTGCATCTTGACTGCAAGGAAGAATAAAAAATTGCTAGTAAGTTTAGAAGTCAAGCAAAATAAGAAAAAGGGTAATATTCAATTAACAATTTGTTAACAGGATAGAGTTCAGCAGATCTACCATAAAGCTGAATTCAAGGCACTATTTTACTAAGGAAGTTTCAGGCTAAACTCCTTGAGAATGACTGAATAATTTGGAACTATTACTACATAAGATTCTTGCCGGAGTACCATACAGACCCATGTAATAATGGTTGATTCTTAATGTAGAAATATTTTGAGATAACTTAATTTACAAGAGACAAAAAGGATAGTTCAATTCATACAGAGAAAGAAAAGATGATGTAGCAGGCAGACTGAGGGCAGGCACAGAAAGGTCAGAAAATCGGAAGGGCAGAAAGTTCAAATATAAATGTGTGTGATGGCTATAAATGTTGCATCAGGGTCAGGGGATAAGAATCCACCTAAGATATTAATATCCTGTTAGTATCGTAAGTGGCTCTGCATTCCTGTTGCTCTTGTTAGTTGTGTTAGCCATCTGTCAGCTGCTTTGACATGAGAGTGATTCAGGAATAACCAAAGTTTGTTTTCTAATCGGTCTGAATGGGTTTTGGTGCATCAAGTTGCCTTTTGAACTCCTTCACATAATGCAGAAATGTTCTTTTTTCTCCTTTTCATTTTTCACCTGAAATTTTATGTCCTAGTTTTCAGCTAGGGTAGGGTTAATTTCTTCTCAGTAGCTGTTCCAGTGCTGTATTTTGGATTCAGAATGAGAATGGTGTTGATAACACACTGACGTTTTGTTTCTTGCTAAGTTTTGTTTATCCTAAGCCAAGGACTATTTTTTCCTCCTTGTCTCATGCTCTGCCAGTGAGGAGCTATGCAAAAGAAACTGGAGGGAGCACAGCTGGGACAAGTGAACTGTTCAAAGGGATATTCCACACCATAGAATGCCATGCCCTGTATATAAAGTGGGAGGAGTTACCCAGAAGGGTAACTTTTGGCTCTGCTTTTGAGAAGGGGGTCTGGCATTGGTCAGCAAGTGGTGAGCAACTGCATTGTGCATCACTTTTTTGTTTCCTGTTTTGTTATCATTGTTATTATCATTTACTTTTATTACTCTATTTTAATTTATTTTCAATTATTAGACTGTTATTATCTCAACATACAAGTTTTACTTTGATTCTTCTCCCCATTCCACTGGGGTGAGGTGGGGAGAAGGGGGGTTGGGAGAGGACCACGTGGTGTTTCTTCTCCAGCTGGTCTTAAAACATCTTATTGGAGGGTTTCTCTTAAAAAATAATTTTGCTCAACCGTATGTCTCATATTTCAGAATTATTAAGTAAACCAGCAGTAAGTTACAGGTGCCACCTTATCTGGTTTATGATTCGGGCAAATTTTGTCCTATTAGGACAAAAGAAAGCACATAAACAAGAAGCTTAAATTCAATGAAATATAATCAACTGGGACATGATGAATAAAAAAGGTCAAGGTCTTGGCAGTTAAGATTTCAGGAGTATGCTTGTAACTCCTAGAGCAGTTACTTCCTTTACCAACTGTCTGGCCTTGAATTGTGTCACTGAATATGTAGTATATAATATGTTATGCACTTAAGAATGGTATTTCAAGCCAGGCTAATCGCTGCTACAAAAAAATCCAATGTACTTCCCATGAATGTAGGAGAAATTTCCCACATAACTAAGTTATGTTTTCACTGGAATATGAGATCCTTTAGTTTCTGGAAATTATATTCGGCTGACCAGATATATGTATACACATGAGATTTTTAAAATTATTTTTCTAGACTTATTTTAAAACCAGTGGAAAAAGTACAGTCATGTTGAGTCCATGAATTCTCTCATCTCAAGGTAAACTGAAAGAATAGGTCAAAAGTGCCTGATTTTGCCACTGACTATTAAAGAGGACTAGTCCCAACTGCAAATGTCTGGAGGTAAGATGAATCCTATTTAGTTGCCTGCAGAGGACTGAGTCATGCTTCCATGTTTTCACCATGCCCTTATAAAAGTCTGCCTGTTATTTCTTCTATCCACTACTCACAGTAGCTGTATCACAGCTAACACCAAGAGGACTAGCTCTTGGTATATTGGTTATGTGACATGCACTCGTTCCTTGATAAAGATCCCTTTCCTGTAAATTCTAGGAACCAGTTTGAACATGTCTCCTTCAAACCAGGAAAACGCTTAAAGCATTGGAATGTGTCTCTTAGAGAATTTTATTGGTGGTTGGAAAAGTAATCATTTGTTCATTGAGCTAACCTAGGGGAAAAATTCTGCCAGACAGAATTGTATGTATGTATGTAAAACATAACAAAACAAAAAAGCCTTATGGGTTATCCAGAGATCAAGGAAGTTCTCAAAGGACTTTAAGAATTTGTCTCAAATTTCATTTCACCAATTTGTAGTCTATCACAGAGATAAGTCACTGAGAACAGTTACAGAAGGACAGAATTGAACCTCAGAATCCAACGCTCAGCATGGCAGAACAGGTGGCATAGCGAATATATTTAAATACTTTTTTAAGGTCACACAGAGAAAATCTGAGCAGCGGCTTTCTACTTTAAAAAAAAAAATTGAGTGTTCCATCTTCAGTGTCATTAGCAGCCCTGAGTGTATGTTAAAAATTTTGTCTTTGCAAGAAACATCAATTTCATTAGAAATTCATGTACAGTTTTCTGCAAGGCTAAGATTTCTAACAATACCCAATTTCCAAGATAAGATCTATTAACTGAAAAATTCACAATTACTTCTAGGAATAGGAAAACCTTTTCTTAAAGGGTAAAAAACACATAGTAATTTTTTAATATGTATAATGTGTGGAACGAGGAATGTGAATGATTTTGATTTCATCCTTTGCAAGCTTCATCTTTCTCCATTATAAGTTTATTGTCTTCAGTCATTAAAGTGAGCCCTTTAAAAAAAATTTGTTAAAACATAAGTGGTTCACATGCAGACTAGACCTGGTCATCATATTTTCTATTTTTTAATTTAATCCAGTGTTCCTATACTCATATATATCACATAACTATTGAAAAAAATAAAACCCAAAACCACAACCAAAATGAAACAAAGCTAACTGCAACATTAGCACTATTTAAAATGTCTTATTGCATTCAGCACTGTTCTGAATACTAAATTACACCTAACTGTTCTATTACAGCCAGCTCAGACAAACGATCTGGCAGCGCACGATGGTGTTAAGTGCAATCAGGCACTTAGCAGCACTGACATCAGATGCTGGCATCTTTTGTTTAGAAACAGCATTTGATCCAGAAAGAGCTAGCTGTACTTGCAAATTTAGTGCAGTAATGCAAAAAATTATGAATCTTAGATTACACCTGGAAATTGGATGTCCTCCAACAAAAACTCAAAACTAAACACTTCATACATTTTGCAGAAGGATTTTGAAGCCAGTGAAAAAGGATTTCTCTTGCCTATCTTGACTTGTAGTTCGTGGAGAATGTTTAATGCCCCAGTGTGGACTTTTCTTTCATTTGGTTGGTTGGTTGGGTTGCTGGTTTTTTTTTCAACTGCCTGCAATCCTCAAGCAAGATATCCTGTTTTTCTACTAAGCCACACATCAGGAGGATGGTAGAAATCAGTGCTACATTCATAAAGACAATTTTCCATGTAGAAGAATAAGGAAATAGAAACAACATTCACTAGAAGAATACCAAACAAGAGCTGTAGTTAGGTCAAGGAAATATTAAAAATGTAACCAAATTAACTTTGAAACTCTGATGGCTTATAAATCTGTCATATGACTCTTGTCCTTGTTTACATTCCACTTCCATTTTTATTTCTTCGTGGTTTCATTTGACAATGCACTAAGTGTTCATATTTCTTCTTATACAAGCCCTTCCTGTTCTATGTATGCTTGATTGAAAAAACACTTCTGTCTGAAAAAAGTACATTAATTAATTTTTAATTTTTTTATTACAATTGCATGTTATAATTAAAAACTTAGTTCACAGTGTGAAAGAAATATAAGTATTGTTCAAATTTTAAGAGCTTCTCTCTGCCATACCTAGGTTAATCATCCCACATTAATTTATTAATAACAACCAGGTAGTTAACAGAAGTAAATTTCAATAGATGACTTCTTTTAAAAAATCTGTAGAAGCACAACATGCCATAGTGTGTAGCTTCAGCCTCACAATTTCATGGATACCAAGATTATAAATTAAATATTGCATTGAGCTCCGAAATCTCATCAAATTAACATGATAATAGAAACTTGCATTACGCATCTTTAAACTCAGTGATGACTTATTTATATTTTACTTCCTTGGTTTTATTATGCTACAATAGAGTAATACAGTGAATTTTCCAGGATGAAGTATTTTTTTTCTGTTTCCCTTGATTTTATGCTAACATATTTCTTATATTTTCCTTTAGCATTATCAGCTGAAAGAGCAGATAAGCTGTCACCAGTTTGCATCAATTAATTTTCTATACCTTTTTTTTTTTCTTGAAATATTTCTTGCAGACAGTACCCTAGTCCTCTATATATGTGTAGATATCTATAGGTATCAGAAATATGTAGGTATATCCTACATATTCAAGTACATATTTTTACAGTTCAAGACTTCAGTTACTATAAAGGAAATACAGACCACTTTCAGTCAAGTCATATCTGTTTCTCAAATGGAAGAGAACTGGCACACTGACAGCATTAAAAAATATTTTGTCCTGTCAAGATGCAGCATCGTAGGTTTGAGAGAACAGTCCTGGTACAGATCTTTTTCTTCCACTGTAAGGAAGAAAAATATTCACTTTAGGCTTGCAAAGTAAGGAGAGAAGGCATTAAGGCCCTATTTAAAGCAATTTCAAGTCATCTTATGGCTTTTAACAAATGGTGGGGTTATTTTATATTGCAAATACATTAGACCTGTAATATAACAATTATTTTAGCTTTACCACAATCAAATACATTAATACATCAAATAGCATTTGAGGCATTTGGCACACATAACTACCATTTGAAGTTAGCAGGTTTTGCTTTTTTGTTTTGGGATAGCCCTTGATGGAGGACGAGAAAAGCAACACTGGTAATCCAGTTATTACTGAAGGAATTTATACTGTACTGTGACTAAGCTTCAGCTGAATTCACTGAGTGAGCTGAATTGCTCGCTGAATTCTTCTGGCAGATCAAGGATGAATCTGTCCATTGCTCTTGAAATCAAACAAATTGTGGATCTTAGACTGTGCTTTATTTTGCAATACATTGAATCACTTCTGTTCTTTGCGATGTGATATTCCTTAATTAAAAGAATTATAAGCAGCTCCAAAATTATAAATCAGATATGAGCTACTGTAAAATTGCATAGCAGATTCAACAAATAAATAATCTGCTTATTTGTTTCCTAAAGCTATTTGTCTTCTTAAACTGTTGTGAAGAGTGGATGTCTGAAGATTAGATTCTTTACAGTGGAACTAATACTTTTAATTTGGACATACAGAACTCAGAGCTTAATTACTTAATTACTTGGGAAGAATAACTGAGTATTAATTAACAGACACTATATAAATATTTTAGTACATTTCCATGGCTATTCGATTCACTCTGCTTATTATCTTACAATGTGTGCTGGATTTTTTACATCTTTTTCTTAGGTAATCAAAATTTTGATAGCAACAACTGATATAGATACAGAGAATCTAAGATGAATTTTGTAGTGTATATAAGTGGTCAAGCTAAGTCTACCATTTTTCTCGTAGAGTGAGCAAGGGGTCTGAAGAACTAAATCACATGATGCACTGTCACTGTATTTTTAGAATTAGGATGTTAACCTGACAGGTACTACAAATCTCCAACTCTGTATTTGAAAAAGAACCCTGGTTTAGCTCAACAGACTTCAGATATGAAACCGAAGCACCTGAAATTGTCTTCCAGGAAGGCATTCATGACCTAGAAAAGGGGGTCATGAAAGCACACTCCAAGATTAGCTTATAGAGAATAATTCATAGAGAATTCACCTTAATTCGCGTAGTTACTAGAGAGAAATACACTGCTCCAAACTAATACTCAGAGGATGCAAAATTACATTCCTTCCATGAATCATCTGCATGACAAACCCATGTCTTTTCATTTACTACAAGGATTATTTTGATTGATGCTTAAACTCTTAGGAAAGCAACAGTAGGTTTTTTATGAATATTCCAATAGTTGCCTTAAGCTCCTGCTAAAACTCAAGTAAAAACACTTTCAGGAATGGGACATCCACAACTTCAGCTGTTGCAGTGCTTCACCATCCTCTGAGTAAAGAACTTTTTCCTAACATCTGATCTATACCTACCCTCTTTCAGTTTACACCACTGTGCCTTGTCCTGTCATATCTGCCCCTATAAAAAGTCCCTTCCAGTTACTGGAAGGCGGCAGCCTCCAGGTTTCCCCAAGGCCTTCTCTTCTCCACGTTGAGCAACTTCAGTTCTCTCATTTGCTCAGCTTCTGCAGTCAACTTATGCTGGTGTTTGGCCACTCTCACAGTAATGAAAAAGAACTGTTTTCATATAATGGAGTGGAATTTCCTATGTTTAAGTGTGTGGCCTTTGCCTCTTATCCTGTCACTAGGTACGGACCAATGAGAAAGAAGAGTCTGTCTCCAACATCTTCATTCCCTTCCACGAGGTATTTATATACAGGGCTAAGATTTTTCCCTATTTACCTGAAGGGAGGTAGCAACTGATGACTGATTAGCAGAAACATTTTACTCTTCAGTCAGGGAAAATGACTGTAGCAATAAGTGTGCAATTTCCTGTGTGAGAAAAGGACTAACAAAAGCAGGTATGGATAGAAGTTCTTATAACGCTTAGAAGTTGTCTTATTACACCATTCTTTAAAGATATGCTTTGGAGTTTTCATGCAGAAAACTACCTTTCTACTTTTCGGATGGTGGTGGAGAATACGTTTCATCTCACATTCAAACTCAGGTCTCAAATGTTTTGTGGGAAAAAAAAAACCAAAAAAAACCCCCTAAAACAAAACAACACTAAAAGAAACAACCTAAAACCCACTACAGGTCTAAAGATCTAAAGATCTAAATCAATGTATTATATGTGCTACTAATTAAAAACAAGTAAAACTAAACCTATGTATTGTGGACATTATTAACTCACATTTACTCTTTTCCCTTCCTTCTTATTATCTGAATTATGCACTTGCAAAGCCTAAGCTGGATCTTTCTATGAAAGTTTCATCAGAAAGCAAAGTCATATTTTGATTCCACACTCTATTTTAATAAAAAAAGTATGAAGTAAAACATTACCATCGCAAAATCCCCCCAAAACCCCCAAAAAACAACAAAAAACCCAGCCCAGAACCATAATGAAAAAGAATATATAAGAAATATAAATGCTCTGTAGTAAAATGGGATTCTCACAAGCACAAGAATGAATTTTGCTATTCTCTGTTTATGGTGATTTTTCTGCACTTTATCTTTGGTTGCTTTCATAATGTCTAGAAAAGAAATTTGCAAGCTTTTTTTTTTGCTACCTTTTTATAGGTGTCATTGTAATTAAGTTCTTAGTTGTTCTTTCTGTCAGGGGTCACTCACTAAAAGATGTTCAACACATGACATACAGTCATAGACATAGATTTTTGTCTCTGATTTAAACTTCTGAATTCCCTCACTGTTGCAGACTCTTACAGGTAAAATGTGTTTTGGCTTATTTTTTCCAAGAAGTAATCAAATGTTTATTTTGAATGTTTTTAAGCTGAGGGCTTTTGATCTCCTAAAGGTCTTTGATGATTATGAAAGAATTTTTCACCATGGAGTTTGCAGTAACTCTCCAACTGTGTATCTGCAATTTCTGATAAAGTTATTAGACTGTCTTTGTTACACTCCTGTTCTTATTCCATACTGTCATGGTTTCAATTTTATTTAATTTGTTTTGGTCAGTATCCTAATAGTAGCAGCTAGTAATTTTAAATATCAAAAGCTAAGGTAACATATGACTCAAATGACTAATTACAAAAGGACTTGCTTGTAACTGGAATAAATTCAGTTTAGAGAGAATCCTAGCCACAGAATAACTTGCTTGTGTTTGTACTGATGCTTATTCAAGAGGGCACTTCACTGCCAACAGCACAAACTACAGGAACTCTCTGCTTGCACTGTGGCGCTGTTGGCTTCATTTTATAGCCATTGCAAGATGCCTTGATGAAGAAGTCATGCTGTCCTGGTTTTTCAAGTATAACATTTGAATTTCTAAGCTGACCACCAACAGCTGTACTTTCTGCATGGATGGTTAGCACAAGGGGATATAAAACTGCTGGCAAATCCAATCCACTCTTGGAAAGCACAAGGTATCATGGGGCATGTTTAATGTGAACCTTGCTAGTTTTTCATCTACATTAACATAATCCGCCTAAAACCGTTGTTAGTAAAGTTTAAATGGCTATAATTAATTATATTGACTCAAAGTACTTCTGCTCCTACCATCTGTAACTTAACTGAGTGTGCTATTATTTTAACTTTAGTTAGTAAGCCAGTACCTTCAGATTTCTGTCACTAACCAATAGCCATAAACTGGATTGCCTAGTGTGTCAATGTTACATGGCATTCATTAATCACATGCTTATATAACACTTACAAAAATTACTGATATGTTAGAAAGTATAACAGGTTAACACTATGACAATGAAATCCTAGAGAAAGATGTTTGCTTTGTGGATTGTTAATTTAGGTTTTGGTTTGTTTGTTTGTTTGTTTGTGGGGAAGGGGTTGGATGGGCTGAAGTTTGATTTTTGGGTTTTTTTTTCCTGTCTACCATTTACCTGTATCTCATTTCTCTCCTTCCCTTTGGATAAATAGACATTAAAAAATCACATTTAGCATCTGGCATAAAGATTAATTTCTTAAGGAAAGCATGCATTCATGCTAAATCAAGGGTTGAAGTGATGTGAGAGTCCTCCTGAGATACCAAGTTCTCTCCTGTATTTGCACAATCACAACATAATATTTCTATCTAATTTCTGAGATTTAAAAGACAAATTAAAAAATATTCTCACTTACCTGCAGCCACCTTTCTTCCTCAGAAGCCTGGTTCAGACTTTATTGTGACACTACTTCTGGTCAGAACTGTAACTAACAATTAACTGGTTTTATTAATTTATGCCATGTAAGTATCATGTATTCTACAAATAGATACAAATCTTGCAAGCATATTTTTTTGTGGACTATAAAAGATCCTAAAACTAAACAGGGAAGACAAAGAATAATACTGCCCAATGTTTTGGGGTTTTTTTTCCCCTCTTTCCCCCCTTCTTTTTCAGTTGTTCTTGCCGTGGGACAGCAGAGCTTCATCTGTGCACAGATGAAGTCACAGTTTCTACTTACGTGTCTAAATAATAGTTTAAAAATTATATATATGGTTATTTATTTTTGCTCTTTTTTTTTCCCACTATTTCTAAATCTGAATACTACACTTTTGTAAAATCCTACATTCTTTTTCAGTTGTTCTTGCCTTGGGACAGCAGAGCTTCATCTGTGCACCAGTCACAGTTTCTACTTATGTGTCTAAATAATAGTTTAAAAATTATATATGTGATTATTTATTTTTGCTTTTTTTTTCACTATTTCTAAATCTGAATACTGCACTTTTGTAAAATCCTATATTTCAATAAAAATTAAAACATGGTCAATATTTACAAGATGGTTGTAAAGGTTTTGTCAGTAGACACTGAGGAGGTAAAGGTCACAAAATTCCAACAGTTTTCAATTACAAAGGGTCTTAAAACAAGCAACAGCAAACACAAATCATTGTGTGGAATTCTAGAAGCTCAAAGAAACTTAATTTTCTCATTTCCTATTACTATTGTGATATCTGTATCTGTATCTGAGTAAACTAACTAAAAAAAAAACAAAAAAACCCACCCTACTAACTAGTTTTCAAACTCTGTGTTTGAATTCTTCCAATTCTTGATTTCAGCTAATGCATGCCAGATCTAGACATATGCAGCATCTATATAAATCAGATCCTATCAACAAATTCTCATAAAAATAAAAGGAACTGCCCTTAATGAACATTGTTTTGTTATTAATTAGGGAATGATTCAACAAGCTTTGGATGAGTTTTTAAAAATGTAGGCGGGAATTCAACACATCTTGTTAATTTAAGGTATATTGTATATACCATTGAGCCTATTATTCATCATCATCATCATATGGATAATATTCCCAGACATGAGTCATTTTAATTAAATGCAGCAATAACAAAGATATGCACATTATATCTTATCTATATATTCACACTTCGCTCATTTGTACAGTTTATCAAAGAATCACTTTGCCTACTTTTTATCTTAAGTGGACATGTAGCTGCATTACATTTTTTATATGGCAATAGAATATTATTTTAAAGCTGTGCTATTATCCCTGTCTTTATCCTTCAGCAAAAGAATCAGATAAAAAAGGATAGAATATAATAAAACATTTAACAAAAGACTAAAGTTACAAAGAAGGTGAAATAAATTGAAGGTGTAGCAGTATACATCTTTCAGGACTGTGAGAAAAATCAGACAAATTTCTCGCTCAGGAATCTTACGTTTTCTCTTAGAGCATGGTCATAGTGAGATTATCATTGTTAAACATGTTATCACTGGAAGTGATAAAGTTTTGTTGGATATCTGAATGCAAATCAAGGGAAAATTACAGGATGACTGAAAGCAAGTATTCTACTTCATGACAAGATATTAAAAGGACCAGAGTGCATGTTTTCGTGGTATGAAACCACAATCTTTCTCATGGAAAATTAAACATGATGATCTACCACTGATGGTCAGATACTTTTCTGACAATATTCTTACTCTGGACTCTCTCTCTCTCTCCCTCTCTCTCCTTCTCTGCTTATTCTGAGACTTCTGTCTTTTGGTCCTCACAGAACATCTCCCCATCCTCAGTGAGTGCTTTAAAATCCATACTCAGAGGACGTGCACCATATTAATAACACATAATCTGGATAACTCACCATCCCACACCAAGTCGCTTCAAAGGATCTTGTTCTATAAAATTACCTTCTGAAGTCTCTTAATGTAATCTAGACCATGTTCAAGTATGTCTCTACTGAGGCATAAATCAAGTTTGGGGTCTCTGAATCTTCACAGTGGGAATGTAGATTTTTTTCTTTTCTCCTCAAAGCCTCTGGGGAGGAAGTGAGTAACATTTCCGTGTGCTCACTTTACATGAACACTTTACTGTTGTGCACCCTTAATAGTTCACAGTATAGTACCAAAATAGTCTTGTTATGTTAGCCTTCTCTCTCGCTTGATAGGGAGACTAGTCTCAGGTTTAAGTTTCTTAAGCTGTGTAATTGTCTATCACATTTTCTTCAAGCTGTGACTAAAATATCCATTGAGGTCTAAAATACTGTTTCCACAATAGCAGAAACATAGCAACCATGTAAAAAGAAGTCCAACAGAATTCAGAAAACGTTGTTCAAGAGGAGATAGTGATTTACTAGACAGCTATCTAAATATGAATCTGTACTGAATTCACAAAAATATAGTTTCTGTTTTATTTGCTTTCTAATTTTGTGATGGAAAGAAAGCTTATATTTGAAGGACAAGCTTTAATGTCAATGTAAAGCAAAGATGCCTTCAAGAATATTTTAATAAGCTTGTCATCCAAGCATGCCCTCCTGTTGTATTTTGAAAATCCAGGACAATTAATAGTTCTGTAAAAAAAAGATTAAGAAATAAGAAGAGTGAGAAAATTATCAAATATGGGTAAAGTTAGCATAAATAAATTTAACTAGCTGCCAGATTTACTAGGGGTTTAAAATTATATTAAGTCTATTGAGTTTGATGGTGGCTGTTAAAATTATATAATTATAAAATTACATATTTTTAACAAATAGAATCCTTGAGTTATTTTTCTTCGTAATTATAAATCTCTAAATGTCCTTCTAACTAATAGCTGTGGAAGAATGAGGGAGCTTAAGCCATATTGATCCACATGTCACTGCTAATTATATTAAAATCAAAGGAAGACAGAAGGACAGATCATCTTTCTGAAGAGCATGCAGATAGACCACAGAGGATGTAACTTCTGAATTTTTCTTAAGGCATGAAAAAGCTTGCATTTGAGCCTTTTTAACTTCAGTACTTATCATATTCTTGTGATCAGAATGTACAAAAAAAGGATGATGATAAAATCCTTAGTAATACATTCATTAATCCAGAGGTTATCCCTTCCTCTTACAATCCCCTCAAGCACAGCTTCTGTCTGAATTTTAAACATGATGATCTCGGAGCCTGACCCAAGTCACACATTGAAATTCAGTGTATCCTGAATAATTCATAGTATTGATGCGCATTGGTGTTTAAAGTAAAATAGATAATGCTTAGGGTCATGAACCTCCTCTTCATAAATACATTGGGATTGCATAAATGTTAGTTGAGGACTCTGATACCCAGACAGAAGAGCAGTCAATTCTAATTCTGGAGCTGCTCAGACTTTTATCTCGAGTCAAACTCCAGTGACACATTGCCTTGGGGTTTCGGATGTGCTTGATCATTTACCTTGTAAGCTTGCATAGCAGGTTCAGTGGCATTTATTAATTATTCTGGTCACCTGAAACAACTATAAGAAAAATAATGAGGAACCCTTTGAAATGTTAAGGAAATTGCACTTTCATCTGCACATGGAATATCATGGGAATGATGATATGCAGAAAAAAAAGAAAAAGGAATAGTAAGACAGAATTTTGGCAGTGCATGAAGTCCAGTGGAAGCTGCACCGGTGGCATCATGCTGATGTTTACCAACTAAAGTTTTTCTTGTAGTTGTATAGTATATATATCTTTTTGGCAGTCAGTGAAATTATGTCTTTACCAGACAAATCCATCACTCTCAGTAAAGCCATATTACATAAAAAGTGAGACAGAGTATATGTGTAAAGTAATATATTTTTAAAGGTGTTTTTTTTGTTAGACTATGTGAAATGAAAGACCATGCGTTCCTTTAAGGTTTTCTGATTAAAGACCTTTTAAAACGGGATGCTAAGACAAAGGGGGAGGCAAACACCTGATAACAGAGAAAATATAAAGAAATAAACTTGGTCAGTTAGGTCAGTCTGTAAGTGTGTGGAGTGTGACCACGATGTCAGTAAGATCATCTGATTGAGGACCAGGTGAAACTGGCATGACGTGGAAAAGTAGGAGGCAATAAACAAAGCATATGGAGACACAGACCTGATAAACAATAATGAAGTTCATGAAACCCTGTCAGATACATAAATTGATGGGCTATCAACAAAATGCAGGAATCATTTCAGAGAGGACCTGCATGGGTTTGCAATCCATGAGGGTGCCAAGCTGGGGTTACATGATGTTGATTTGATTGGAGTGTGCAAAGGGTTGAAGGAATGTGCAGCGGAAAGGAGGAGCAGTGACCACCAAGGAGTGGGGATAGAGAGACTGGAACATGAAAGGGGACGTTGTGTTTAAAATGGGGCCAGTCAGCATGCTTCTCTGCTCACTGTGAATCTGGTCTGTCTCCTTGCATCTTCTTATTAGTTTCTTAACTGTCTTCCTGCATAATTACAGCGTAGGCAGTGTGTGCCTGTGTGTGTGTGTTTGTGTGCGTGTGCCTGTGTGCCTGTGTGTGCTGCAAGGACTCAGTGTCAGCAGCTGGTGAGATGAGAGTGTGGGAGTGAAACTTGTTGCCAGCTGCTGGAGTCAGACTGGGGTTACAGGCACCGCAGCGTGTGGGGTCTCAGAGCCAGCTACTGGAGGTAATGGGAACCTTTATCTCGCAGCCACTGTTGCAGGAACAGAGAGAGAGACAGACAGAGAGTTCCAAAACCAGCTACTGGTGGGCTTGGGATGAATGAGTCACGTGAGGGACTCAACAGAGGCTGGAGAAGGACTGTGGGTTCTGTGTGCCTGGTGCCAGGTGAGGCAGGGATCTGTATCTTCCCAAACCAGGCGTGCATGGGGTTTGCCTTTTCATTCCCTGTCAAACTTCAAACTGGAGAAGCCATCGAGTTGAGGGGATATCAGGGTAGGTAAGAAGGGCTGTCATTCAGGCAGGACTTCTGGGGCAGGTAGAAGACCTGTGCCAGTACTCCCAGTATGCAGAAAATTAATGAGTGAGTATCTGATTGTAAACCTGGAGAGCGCTGTGTGTGCTGCACTAGTGATGTCCTGCCTCTAACAAGGCAAGAGAGGCCCGGACACGGTTGTCTGAGCTTGTGTCTGTGTGTGGCTGGTGTTGAAGCCAGCACCTTGTCTTTGGCTGTCTCTGTGACCAGCAATGTCAGTGTTGTCTGTGTATGTCTGTGTGGTTTTGTTATTTGTTTTGGGTTTTTTTGGTTT
>VZRS01002372.1:478777-541502 GCA_013398055.1 Ifrita kowaldi
TTTTTTTTTTTTGTTTGTTTGTTTGGTTTGGTTTTTTGCAGTTTGCCTTTATTTCTGTATATATAAACCAAAACCTGAGATTAAATACTGATTAAATACAATGATGTTCTAAGACAATTATTTTTATTTATTTCTCACATGTATGTACTATATATTGCTTAGTATCAGCTGAAGAAGTAAAAACAATACCTATGTTGCAAATTTTATCACCTTCTCTTTTCTGAAATGAATTATGGAGTAGTAAAAAAAGAGCAAGCCCAAACTTGGTCCAATACCTGCAATGAAGGTAACCAACATCAAAAATTGGTTTGCTACGTACACTAAGGCAGCTAATATCTCAGCTTTGCAAAGGATAGATCATGCTGCTTCCCTGCATAAGCCAATCTTCCTACACTTTGTTAAAATGCACAGGGCTACTAATGCAGCTGATTCTCAGCATAAACTGGAAACACATTTTCACTTTTTAATGTTTTGCTCTGACAGGTACTAGAAGGAAATACTGGTGATGTAAAGGACTCTTGCCTGTTTTTTAAATTGTTTTTGGGTTAGAACGTACTACTTTTTTTTCTTTCTTTTTTTTTTTTTTTTAATGTAGGTTATCTTCACCTACTCTTCAAATAAGACTGAGGACTGCAGAGCTGTCAAAAATTAATGCATACTGCCATAACCATTTTTCACCAGCTTGTCATGATAATGTACATTATTTAATGATTATTTAATGATTAGCAGTTCTCATATGAGAAAATACTTTCTGATTTCATCAGGAAACAAGGAAATGTATCTATTTAGACTAATAACCTGTCAACAGTGATATTTTTTCCTGACAGCTATTGTGATGTAGAAGCATATGCGGATCATGTCATCAAGTATAAGAAGTTCCTTCACCTTTCTTTACTTTTGTTTGTCATTGTTTGAGAAGGTGGGGATATTTTTATAGATGAGACTAAAGCAGTGTTCAGGAAGGTAAAATTCAAGGGATGGTTTATTGCTCCTTTTTACGCCACAAATGATACATCTATTTAATTAATTTTTATAAGAACTCAAGATGGAAAATTTGCACAAACAGAAGAAATTGATGAAATTATTACATTCAATTTATCATGCACAAAGCATAAAAAAACCTGAAACATTAAAGGTAAGGAAAAAAAGACCTTTTATGGCAACAAAATTATTCCACAATTTGCACAATTTGTAATGGAAATTTTCTTTCTTTCTCCCTCTTATAAGCTCAGTGGCATCTTCTCTCAGGAAAGAGTAAAAATGCAAATAGGTTTTAATTTAATTCAGTATGACTATTCCTCAGGTTTCTAAGGGAAGAATGATTGTTCAGTCAGCCTTCTTCATAGTTATATAGCTGTAAAACTAGAAGATGGAAAAGCACAAGAAGTAGAAATCTTCAGATGGTATCATCTGTTTAAACAAAGAAACAAAACTCTTGATGTCTGAGTCAAACACTGGAACAAAAATTGTGTTCTTCACTACTCAGATAATAATGAAATGGGGTATGATTTCTTAAATTTTTTCTGCTACAATTTTCGCTGCAGAACAAAATATTTAAAGCACAGTTCTTCCTTCATAACAGTATAGTCTAAAGGAAAAACAAACAAATAAACAAACAAACTCCCCTGACTGTAATTACCAAGTAAAGATTTATTTTTTTTTAAAGTGAATATCTGCATGTAGAACAAGTTAAGAATCATACTGGGAAATCAGCCACAGAAATATGAAAATGCTCCAAGTTTCTCTCAACTTTAATTTTCTTATTTTTTCAAAATATCACCACCTAAATATCAGGATGAATATGCATAGTATATTCATACATATATACATACATATGTGTGTGTGTGTGTGTATGTATCCAGTCAGCTTTGTATGAGACAGAATTACATAATTTACTTTTTTTAATTAATTAATTTTCAATTATATTGAACCTTACCTTCAGTTTCCTGTTTATTCCTTTTGGCACATATTTTTCTCCTGCCCTCATATTTGTGCTTACTACCTTTCTGTGGTGATGTTCCCCACATGCTGATGTTCAGCTTGTTCTCTGTATCATTCCAGAGGAAAGAGTCTGCACTTTTTTGCTCCCCCAATATTCATTAAATCTTACGAGGGCTGAGAGGTAGCAAACAACAACTAACAACTAGATTTTTTTTCCATTAGACACCAACAAGTGAGGACTGACATAAACAACACATTATGTTTATTTAATATGTCTCAGAATACATGAGCTCTCTGTTACTAGTTCATGAAATCTTAAGCATGATAACAGATTTTCTCTGTATGTTTTACAAAATCTCCCAGATGACTGCAACTGACAGCTCACAGATCAATGTAGTTAATGTTCAATATTTATAATTTCATTATTTTGTTAATTTGACAGCATTTAATTTGAATTAAACCTCTACTTTCTTTTTTAAACATGACAGAGGACAAATTCCCTCATCTTTTGCTGCTTCCTCTCTTCTTCCCTTCCTCCAAAATTAATAATTAAGACCGTCTTAATACATTTATACTTAAAGGATCAGAAATAATTTATTGTTTTAAAAAATGCTTAAATATAAACTATTAGTGTATGAGCAAACTCTTATTAGTGTATGAGTAATTAAAAATTTTAACTACCAAAACAACAAAAATCCAACCAAAAAAACCTCCAACAAACAAACCCCCAAAAACCCCAAAACAAAACAAAACAAACAAAAACAAACCCAAAAAACAACGAAAAAAACCCCAAAACAAAACAAAACAAACAAAAACAAACCCAAAAAACAACGAAAAAAACCCCAAAACAAAAAAATCCCAAAACCCAAAAAACCAAAAACAACCAAAAAACCCCAGAAACCCCCTCTCCCAAAAAACCCAAACAAGCAATCAAAAAAAAAATCTCAAAGAAAGTCAAGAGTGGACTAACATAGCTCTTTGTAACTGAATGTGCAGTGGTTACAGATAGGAATTTGTGGGCTGCCATGCATTTAGTGCTACTCTTTGCACTAGCACCCTTCTCATGAAGTATTTGGGGGGTTTGTTTACAAAACACAAAAATCTTAACAAGAACATAGCTTGAAGTTTTGAAGATTTTGCAGTGGAGCAGAAATAGACCTTGGCATTCGCGAGGGCTAAAGAAAGAAAAAGAAAAGAAAAAAAAAAAAAGAAAAAAGAGTTTATCCTCCTGTCTATGGGCATTTCAATTACGCAAGCTGAAGCCAACTGCTATTTTGCACCAGATCTGAATAATAAATGCTAATACAGAATAATTTCATATTCCTTCAGTAGCTCTCTACAGCCTCAGTCAAAAAAATTATATGGATTACAGACCTTCACTGTTAAAACTAACTATAATTGCTTTCACTCTGCAGTGATAAAAAGATTTTATATGTTAACTTGTTCATTACCAACAGGAACTGGAGATACAGGTATAACGTGGTACATGTTAATGCTGTTTATATGTCATGCTTTACCTTTTTTTTTTAATAAATCCTCTACTAACCACATCTTCTAAGTAGATTTCTTAGAGATATGGAAATTCCTATTGATCGATTTTGCATAATTTTGCAGGGAAGCACAGAACTTAACATCAGTGATTTTCTTTTTTCATGGCGGACTAAAGACCACCGAACTGAACAGAGTCTACATAATGAACTCCACATATTTGACACTGAAGTTTCTGAAAGGAAATATGGTAGCTTTATACCTCAAAGGACAGCAGGGAACACAACTACCAAAGAAAATGTTCTTGGAGAGCAGAGTTCATTTGTTTTACTGCTTATGGAACCAAGTTATTTAGAGTGTTAACTCATCCTTGGTCTTAAAGGAAGTTTTGAATATTGAAAAGGAGTAAGAAAATCCAGATGCAGTGATAGATAGATAAGTAACAGGTCTGCACTCCAAAGGCAATGCATGCAGACATTTTTTTCGTTAGTTTACTTTCAGATGCTCTGCAAGGCTCTTCGTAGAGCTGGTGTAGGTAATTTGTTAAGATCTTTGATGTTATATTGGTAGTTACAAAATAACATATGGTATCCTGCAGACTCTCCAGTGATCTTGATAACAAAAGAGAAAAGTCAGAAAACTTCAGATTAACATCTGGGGCAGGGGAGATAATTTTGTACGCTTTGCTACAGTAGTCTACAGTTAACCTAACAATTATCGGATGAAAATTCTTGTCTATATTTTGGTCTGCTACTTATGTAAGCAGAAAGCATTTGAACTCCTGAGAAGTCTAGATAGTTAAGAACGTTTTTATTTGCAAAAGAGGAAAAAAAAATGTAAAATAGTATACATGATGTTGTTTGGTTTTTGTTTGATTGGGGGATTTTTTGGTCTGTTTTCTTTTTTTTAATGCATTGACCTGTTTAATGAAAATATGTATAAAGTGGTTTTTAATCATGAAGCATTCTGTGGCAGCATTTAGGTCAGGAGATTTTTAATTCCAAACATTGTGATATACTTGCAAAGCTGGATTGTGGAACCATTGTGGCCTTTCTGAT
Source organism: Ifrita kowaldi (assembly GCA_013398055.1). Classification (NCBI taxonomy): domain Eukaryota; kingdom Metazoa; phylum Chordata; class Aves; order Passeriformes; family Cinclosomatidae; genus Ifrita; species Ifrita kowaldi. Next base: position 483,265 of record VZRS01002372.1, read on the forward strand.
GCTATTAGAGCAGAGGTGATGAAAGTGCAGTGTTAAGTCAATGAAAAGTTGTGACGTCAGGACATGTCAGTCTGTTCACTAGAACAAAATACACAAACTAGACATAATGTGGCAATAAAATATCCATTCTTAATTTTTTTCTCCAAGGCTAGTTTTATGACATCTGCCTCTCATCTTGCTGTAGAAGAAAGAAAAAAAATGTTATTTGAGATGATAGCTTTTTCATTAAACTTTGCCTGCTTGCACATGCACTTGAGGATCTTGCTTTATTTCTAAACTTCTAAGGAATGTGGGAAGAACTTGGGAAGAAACACAGATTTTTCTCAGAATTACTCTATTACCAGAGAGAGAGGTAGAGGGAGGGAGAGTGGAAGAAAAACTTACATTAGAAGGCTCCAAAGAAATATGTAACAAAGGAATTTCATTCTACTCTATGACAAAAATGTTTTCTATAGAGGTCAAGGATTTTGTCAAGTTTCACATACCTACTTTGTGACTACTGATGAATCAGAGAACAGTGATAACAGCCATAAACATGAAAATTGAAAGATTCAGGTAAATCAGCCTCAGCTTACCAGGAGCATGATAAATGTATGTCATACCTGTACAGGAGATGGGTCGCAGGTGATTTGATATTCTGAATTCAGAAAACATATGACATTTTTTAAATACCGAGGTGAAGGCAACTGTGGAGCTAGAACAAAGTCTTAAATGTGTTTGTCTACTAATGACTGGAATCTGAGAAACATGAAACGTGGTATTGCTCTAATAGTCCACTCAGTCCCTAAAGAGCATGCATGACATACTTGTGCTTTTATGGTTTCGCCTTGTTCTGTGCAGCATCATCAGCTGCAAATATTCAAACCCTGGTCAAAACAAACATTCAGAAAATAAATCTGAACATTTTAAAACAATAACCAGGTGGAAATTGTAAGAGCGGCTATCTCCGTCCTGTTGTGTCTCATTTCTACTCTCCAAATGGTGTTTGCCTGGAATTTATTTGAGGTGCCACGAGGGTATACAAGCAAAATGGGTCATGCCTGAAACTGCGAATTTTATGGCACTCTTTGTATGTTAACTCTGTACATCCTTTTCTTTTCTGAAAGGTTGAAAGGCATGGATTTGAACAGATGTTTGTGAAGAAAGCTAGGCTGAGGCTAAGACATGATGCAGGTTATAGGAATCCTTGCAATCCTTAGCAGCCTTCTAACTCCCGAAGAAAAAACTCAAGGATAGCAGAGAAAGGAGGAATTGATATGGAAAAAAGAATATTGCAAGGAGAAAACTTGTGCATATATTAAAAAATTCATCTATGATAATTTCAAATTATTTTCTTTATAATAGACACTGGATTTCAAGGGTGGTTTATCATACAATACCTGATCAAAATGATATTATTACAAATGCACAGGTCTCTATTGCACTGGCACAAAAAATGTATTTATAAAAAAATGGATAGGAATAAAAATAACACCACAGCTACATGGTATATCATTCATGAAATATTGACTATATGAAGAAAATCTCTTAACACTTTTATTTTCACTTGGTTTATGAGACTTGTTTTTTAACAAAGAGATTTAAGGTTCGTATTTGGAAATCTTTCCTTTTGCTGCCTTTTGAGAGAAAAATTATCTAAGAACCATTTAGCGTAAATGAAGATTCCCATTCTTTCTGCACAGCTACTCACAGGAATGAAATGACAATTTAACCAGTGAAGCAGACTTGCAGAAATTTGCTTTGTGCAAACATGTAAATGCTTAGCTATTTATTATCTGGGATCAAAAAATAGCAATATTGATGAGAATTTACCATTTTCTGTGTTTGTTTTGTTATAATGCCTTTTCAGAGTGAGTAAGCACCCTACCGAGTGAACTGACATACTCTCTCTGTCTTTAATGGGCTGACTGTTTAAAACATGGAGAAAAGATCTTGGGCTATCATGCCATTTTTACAAACACACACAAGATGCAACAGCTGTAACTGGCAGCAACATTTGCAGCTTTTATTTTTAGTTTGCTGACTATTGCCAACAACAGCCCCAGCACCAATTACCTACTTATGACAAGTTCCATAATATTATTGTTGTTACAGAAAACAAAAATCCTTGACATTAACACCACAGATTTAATTAATTCAATTTAATTTCCTGTATAAGATCATTCTAATATGTGTGGATAAACCATTGACAGCTTTCTTGTGGCATTCAAATATCCCATTAAATAACAAGAAGAAATTAATAATCTGGGAACAGTTTACAAAACTATGAATGTCAATGGTCAGACTTCTTATGAATTCAAAAACATTGGAAGAAAATTTGTATTATGTCAATCATGCTCATGCTTAATATTTTGGTTTAGGTTTTGATATAATATTTTTATATCTTATTTCTTCTGTATATCAGATAAGTATATTAAAGAAATGTTTCTGTTCTTTCACTGTGTCTCTTTAAAGCCACATTAAGGGCCATGTGTAGATTCATTGTAACTGTTGATGATGAAGAGTCAAATACAATAAAGGCTGAATTACCCTTTGAGGTTTTCTATAAAGAAACAAAGCCTAAAATTGCACAAATTATGCTGCTTTATAATGCAGTTTGCACTGAAGGGTGTTCAGTGCCCGGGCTTGGGACAACATCAGTAGGAAGATCCATTCAGCTTTCAGAGGGGCTTTAAGTTTGTCAAGGCTTTTCTTAATTTCGCAGTGCATGCTTTTCTCTAAACTGTTTTTCCTGTGTATGGTGTCATTACCAGAAGACCTCTTAAATCTGTGATTATAATTTTCTTCAACCATTTTGTTTTGTTTTTAAATTTTACCCCTGTTAAGATCCAACTGTTATTAAGTGTGGGAGGTCCAACCATGGCAGCAGCTGTCACACAAGAGGACGACTCCGCCTCCGAAGAGTGGAACTCCTCCCAGGAGGTGCGATCCAGAGCCAGGTCTGAGACCTGCCCCCTCTTCCAGAATGTTCTGTCACGTTTGGTTATTTATTGGTTATTGCTATTTGTACCTTCCCCTCAAAAATTTTTATTAGTCCCTTTTACCATGTACCCGCCCTTCTGTTGTAATATTATTGGTCTAAGTCTAATGCTCCACCCCATTTTCCCTTCCCTAATAAGCCGTGGTACGGCTCGGGCTCTCTGGATTTCTGCCTCTGCTCATCTGCCTGCTGGATATCTTCATCCCACCCCTCAATAAAGGCGATCTCAGGGGAGACCCCCTCCCGCAGCCTTTCGCCTCCTTTGCCTGTTTCCGCCGCGCCTCGCCTGCCTCTCTCCAAGGGCCGCCCCCCTCAGCACGCCCCAGCCGTGCCCGCCTTGGAGGTGCCTGCCAACAGCTGCACCTTGGGCTCACCCTCGCCGGTGCCTTAGGCGGAGGGCTGCCAGGATTTCCCAGGCATTTTTTTAATTTATTTACAACAATTAAGGTTCTTCGGAAATTCCTCTGCCCGAATTAAGGTGCAAACGAGACCATATCCATATGCCAGNCCTCATAGCTGCTATTATGTTCACACTGATGCATGAATAAATTAAGTAAACTTTGCTTTTGCATTCAGCACCTCTTAGAGTCCAGGCATTTGTTTTTTGGGGTTTTTTTTCCTTTTTTTTTTTAATTCGGGAGTTTTTTATTGTCTTCTTTCCCCTTACCTCAATTGATAATCACTACTAATAAAATTCTTTTTACTTTCCCAAAATCTCAGTAGGACTTACGCAATGCATTCCCCTATCATTTATACTCCATGTGGACATGAAGGTCTTCTACTGTAAGCTGGGCTGCATCTAGGAAAAGTACAAATGTCCAGCTCTAATCTACAACTATCTTCTCATCTGGAAGAGAAACATGAACATATTGATACTTAGTGAAAGGTAATAAAAGTTCTTTTGGAAGGAATACAATCTTACTCCTTATTAATTTGTAGTGTTAAACAGAATGAGTAAAGAGAGATTGCAGTTCATTTAGGTGCTCGTTACATGCAGGACCTATAACCTAGACACAGATAAAGATAAATCTGTGAATGTAATAGCCTTGCAACCAATTTTCTACTGTTTTTTGAAAAGGTCAGTGGAACGTGTGCTGTACCATGAAGTACAAATCAGAAGGGAAAGAGGTGGAGCTGTGAAATAAAAGTAATAAACATTCTTTTGTATAACTGCTCAAAGAAATACACTTGACAAATTTATGGCAATATGTGACTGAACAAACCAGGTTTCACATGTGAAAGCTGTGTGCTCTCTGAGCAAGGTAATCTTTTAGTGAATCATTTAGAAGAATGATTCTAAAGAAACAGCTACACAATGCACGCATTGAGGCACACTTATGATTGTCAATTTTGTTATGCTTAAAGAAAATTTCTAAAAAAATTCTAGTCTTTAATAGATGAAGCATCATCTAGAAAATAGTTCTTCAGTGCTTTGTAGATGTACTTAAATGTGCAATTTTTTCTGCATGCAATATAATTAAATGAATAATTTTTTAAGAAGTTTTTTTTAGAAGTAGAAATAAACATTCTGGTCTTCCTAGCTTTTGTGCCTAAATTTTTTCTGCCTACTGTACCAGATATCCTAACCACTAATTAACGTAAAGAGGTCCATTTCTTTTCCTAGTACATGGAAAAACAAAGTAATTTCTAAAGCTAATCAGTTAGTTGAGACTAGAAGGAGACTAGACAGAGACTATCCTCAAGTATGCTTAGCAGTAGGATCTCTTTCCTCACATAGTAAGTTCCTAAGAACTAATCTGTAATGTTGTTTATCAGGATGTATGTATTTGATAATCTGACTCAGGGAAAAAAATCACCTATTTTTGTCTTTATAAGAAAAAATAATAATTGCATCTAAGATAAGTATGATGAAATATAAACATCTTAACATGGATGTTCCAATTAATTAGGATGAATTCCACTCTCACACTAAGCTTATTTTCAGGGATGTCATAGCTACTTCCACTCTATTAAAGGGGCATGAAAGAGTAAGAACTGATTCATGACTTACAGTGTTAGCAAACACATAAAACTAAGAAATAAGTTCTGCTCTAAATTGCCTGCATTGTTAGCAGAGAGAGGTAGATACATTTTTGAGCCTCCAGAAGGAAAAAGGCTCTGATAAACTTTGGTTAGACAGTTAAGTGAATATGATCCTCCCCGTGATATTTTCCTAAATGCGTCCATTGATTAGATAGTGAAGATCAAGAAAACTTTTAAAAGCAATATACTTTCAAAAGATAGCTGCAGTTATCATGCATGGTAGGTGTTTTAATTAGATTGGATCTCACTTCCACTTTCACTTGCATAAACTTATTTTTTATTCTTTTTACATTATATTATACATGAAAAAGATATTTTAATGTTTTCACACTATCTAACCATTTCCTGGGGAAACTAATATTATCACAGCTGTGGACCACAGATATGACTTGTTGTAGATAAGATACGTTGCTCATTATCCAGTTGAAAGATAAAACTCAGTTACACTGCAAATTAAAATTTGAAGACTAAATTTATATTTTTCAGTTTAAGAGTTATTTAAAAAAAAAAGAAACAAGTTGGTAAAAAAAAAACCTTGTATATTCCTACTATTTTTAAATTCTGCAATATGCTAAAATAAAAAAGCAATGCTATGAAAGCACAGATAAATTCTCAGAAAAATGGTATTAGTCTTTTTAACCTATTGTTTCTGATGTTTACGTCAGAATCACAGAATATTTAGTTGAAAGGGATCACTGAGTCCAGCTCTTAAGTAAATGCCCCCCTCAAGCAGGGATTGAACCCACAACCTCAGCATGCTCTAACTAACTCAGCTAATCAGCTGGGATACATTTAAATGTAGTGCCATTTAAAAATCTTGGCAACTTACAAAAGATGTTCACTACATAGTTCTTTTACAATATCAGTGCTTATGATGTGGTAACCAAATAGATGAATAGAATACTATAAAATATTACGGAATGAAAAGTGAATAAAGAGCATTATTATGCAACTAAATAAATTCATCACCTCTGTCTTGGTTACGTATGATTTCAGCCAGTTCAGCTATAAAGCAGAAAATAATAGAAAAAACCCCTAAAAACCAAGAAAACCCGCAACAAACTAAAAATGAACAAACAAAAAAGTGAAGCAACAAGAACAATTTGTTGAGTACTCTTGAACTAAAAGGGATTCTACAGTTTAAATAAAAGGTATCTGAGGCATACAGGATACATACCTAAAAAATCAGGAATTTGACATAGACAGTGAACCCAAAATCAGTGTATGTTATGACTTACAGTGCAAGAACTTGAGAGAATCACGTGACAGGAGCTTAATAATATGTGAATCACACTTCTCCCGTGATTTGCCTCTGGTACATTTTGCCAGAGATATTGTAGGTAATAACAGTGGGAATCTCTGAAAAAAAAGTAAGAAAAAAATCATCAAAGTTACGACAGCCAGGAGTTTTCTATCATCATCATGCAGCTCATAAAAGCAGTTCTAAAAAATCATGTGATTCAGAATGTCCCTGAACCATTTACTTGGGGAAAAATGAACAAACTTATTTTTCTTGGTTTACTCCTCCCTAAAGACACTATATGACCTCTGTCAAAATTTGCTCCGAGCTAATTCTTCAGCTAAGACCATATATAAATGCTGATGAATATATTCTTACATGCAATGGTGATCACTACTTCTGAACTAGTATGTAAATGCTACTTGGTACAGACAGGCGTTAAAAGTGACCACTGCTCATACTTGTCTGAAGAGAAATGCTACACATCATCCTTTCCTTTAAGAAGTACAGCAATTCCTATAATAGGAGTTTTCCTGAGGGGTTCTTCATCTTGCTGTCTTTATTACCGAGCAGTAAATGATGAATGTCTCCTCTCTCCTCCACCATGCAGTGCTGCAAGATTGTACCTGCCCTTCTGGACCACTAGAAAGAAGTTTATTTTTCAACTGATCTCTGCTTGTGCCAGGCAACAATTCTCATGCATGATAAACCTCAGGAGCAACACACAAACAAATGGTCACTCCTGCTATTAAGTTTTTAATTGTATCGTATTTTGTCCTCCGAATGTTTCTTTTACATATTTATGGAAGTTATTGCTATTCAATTTCTTTTTCTGCTTCTTTTTAGTGGCTCCTAAACTCCTATAAATATTACTTGTACAGAATTGTAGATTACAAGTTCTCTCCCTTAGTCTTTCTCTTATACAATAATAGAATGTCCAGAATACTGCTCTCACTTTGATTCTGTAAATGTATAACATCCTCACAGTGTGAACTAGGACGTTTTCTGCTCTCAGAAGTTTCAAGGAACAATATCTATTTCTGCCTACCTCCATGTCACCTTCTTTTTTTTGTTTTCTTTTTTCCCCCACTTCTTTACTCACATTTTTTTCTTCATTTAAAAAGAAATGCTACTTTTGAATACACCGTGATTTTACTGAACAGACATTTGAGCAGGATGTTTCAATCCTTATTCTGTCTCATTGAACTGAAATACGTACATCTCACAGCTTTTCTACAGTGCTATAGGATTATGTTTTCCCAGATATAATTCTGGAGGTGAAAGCTAATACGCAGAGTATAAACATTTTCACATTTATTTCATTGTTGTATGTCTGGTCTTTTTAATGGAAAATTATGTTTGCTGGAGACCATTTGACCTGTTGTAATGGAGAGGCTCCTCACTCTATTACTTAACTAGGAAATCTGACAAAAAATGAAAAATCTAAGCAAAACAAAGTGCATACAAATATTATTCATTATTACTGAGATTTTTTAATGTTTTTCTTATGTTTATTGTTTCTTCTCAATAATTCCACCTTTTTTTTTTTTGTATTTATTCTTCCAAGTACAATAATAACAGTTCCCTTTTCCACGTTATTCTTAAAATGCACAGAATCATAGAACATCCCAGATTGGAAGGGATCCACAAGGATCATTGAGTCCAACTTCTGGCCCTGCACAGGACACCCTAAGAATCACACCAAATGCCTGAGAGCATTGTCCAAATGCTTCTTGAATTCTGTCAGGCTGGTGCTGGGACCACTCCCTCCCTGGGGAGCCTATTCCAGTGCCCAACCACCCTCTGAATGAAGAACCTTTCCCAAGATTCCTAAGACACTGTGCTTAGGTTTGACCTTACCTCAGCTTTGATCAATCCGAAGTGAAGCTTCTAGTTTAAACTATTTCAATAGATTCCCTTCAAAATCTCTGAAGTTGAATTACCTGGCCAATTTTATGATTTGGAATATGTTCAATTTTGCAGTCAAGTCAGCTCTCTCTCCCATAGGTTTTTTTTTCCCCCAGTTGATTGAAAGTAAATACTGTCTCAGAAGTATTTTCTTTCTTCTCAGAAGTATCTCTCAAAGAGTCCAGTAGAGAAAAGATCCAGGTAGCATAGCTCTGGAGTAATTGTGGTATTCAACCAGGATAGCTGTTTTACAGGCTCAGTCAGAGCTGAATGATTTAAAATGGTGCCTTTAATTCCTGGCTGATCTATGGTATTGCAGCTGCAGGTATTTTTTTTTTTTAAGTCCAGAATAATAACTCTAGTTTTACACTGTCAGAGTTTATAATAAAACCATAAAGAAACCATAAGTATTGCCAGTTTTCTCAAAGAAAAAATTTTCTTTCCTATTTGTCATTGGCTTCCTAGTAATAAGGTAAGACTCCACTAAACAGCATTTGTAGCAGCCATAGATTATTTCTGGCTTCTCACATATTAAGAAATTATCATGCAGCACAAGCCATATTGAAGGGCTAAGGCCATAACAGAACAGGAAAATGAAACAGAGAAGTTAGTCATTTGTGACCTGAACACAGTCATCTGGGTCAAAATGACACAGAGACTATAGGCGGTTACAAAAAGTAAAAAATCTTAAAAAAACCTAAATTATCTAATATCTGCTGAAGCATGAACACTAAGACGAAAAATGTTCAGTGCAGAAAGACTGAACTCCTACTTGAGACCATGATTTCACTTTGAGGAAACAATTTGGTTGTTTGCCATGTCCTGCTGGAGTGAGGAGCACTGTGGTAGGATAACCAAGGGCAAGGCTCTAGGTAATGGGAACAATTTGAGCAACACCAGAGATGTCCCCTACGTTTTGATGAGGGGCCAAAAATTTGGATGTGCTCTTTTCTTTTGCCCTTGATCCTTTACAAGCATTTGTGCATGGTTCTCGTTGATCATGCCTTCTCCACTATCTTGTCTTAATTTCTCTTTCCACAATGCCAATGTCGTAGATAACTGAAGTCTTCATTACCTACAGAATTACCTTTCATGATATTCCCTTTGCTGCATATTTTAATGTCAAGCAAATTGCACACGGTTATATAAAAAGGAGAAACCTCATAATCTATGAAATGGGACTGAAAGGGGTCCACCTCAAGCGTACGCACACAAATTAGGAAAGATCTATAGGACAGCATAACAGGGGAAGCTTCTCGTATCTTCTCTGGGAAATCAGCACAACTGGAATGCCTATATTTTAATGCATGCACACAGAGAACAAAGAGGAAGAACTACATGTCTGTCAGCAGTTGAAGGGCTATGATCTCACTTCAATGACAGAAACAGAGTCAGATAGCTCACCCAACTGCAGCGCTGCAGTGGACAGGACAGCCTGGGATGGTGAGCTGGGAGAGCTGCCATTTATGTGAGAGAGCAGCAGGAATGCATGGAGCTCTGTCTGAGGTCACACGAGGAGACAGCTGAGAGCTTGTTGTTCAGGATTACTGGAAAGACCAGCACGGGAGATAATGTACCATGTGTCTGCTGCGGGTCACATAAGGAAAATGCAGCAGAAACCTTATTCAGACACTGTAAGTAGCCCCATGTTCACAGACCCTGGTGCTCACAAGTGACTTCAGCACATCCATGTCTGCTAGAGAGAGCACACTAGGGCACAAGCAATCCAGAAGATTTATGAAATGCAATGACAACAGCTTCCTGCCACAGGAAATTGAGAAGACAATGATAGGTGGTGCTCCTGTAAAAGTGACACAAATAAACAAGGAGGAACCGGCTGGGGTCAGCCTTGGCTGCTCTTAACTGTGAGATGGAGTTCAGGCTCCTGAGAGGAGAGAGCAAGCCAACTAGTAAACTCCTAACCCTGGCCTTTTGGAGAGTATATTCTGGCCTCTTCAGAGATCTGCTTGGAAGAATCCCAGATTAGAGGCTCTGGAGAGAAGAGTGTTCTGCAACAGCTGATTCATTTTCAAAGATTGATGTCTCCATGTTCAGCCCAATGAGCAGGATATCAAGCACACATAGGAAGAAATTTGCATGGATGAAAAAGCGTCTTCTGACGAAATTCAGCCATTGAAGGGATACATACAAGGAGTGTCTTCTAGGCATTCCTGTGAAACTACTTTTCATTTCTTCAGTTTTAATGGAAATGGTGGCATGACTGAAGAAAATTCCAGAAGTTGCTGGTGAGTGGGTAAGAGAGTGAATGAGTTAGTGGAATGAAACTACTGAATTATGGTCCATTCTTTTTATGGTAGCCAGGGAGTGAAGGACAGTATTTGACCATACAGTAGAGCCACGTCTTCTGAGGCAGTCTAGAACACTCTGTAGGTCAGCATCAAATATATCCAATTCTCAGTATAAATATTTCTAAAATAAACACCTTCGTAGCTACAATGCTCTAGAAATGACTGCAATAGATGTAACTGGGCACCTTCACACAAGTCTCCACTAGAATCAAAATGGTTTAAAGATAGTGCATCGGCTACAGAACAGACTTGCTTGAAGAAAAGAGGACTCAGTCTCAATCTTTGATCACAGACACACCCTCAGCTGTGTTGAATGAATGGCACAGGCATGTGCTTTGAAAGATTAACATTCAGCATTTCAACAATGTGAAATCAAGTGGACTTCCCTGCTGCATTTAATAAAGACTTTTGAATTCATAGTTGTGCTAAAATGTGACTTTCAGAGATACCTCTGCAAAGATTAGGGAACAGTCTGCTTAGCAAGTCGACATGATTTGTTACCATTTAAGAACAGCAGTCTAATGTGCATATATATACATGCATGAAATTGAAGTGTTATTTAAATGAGTGATGAACAATACAGAAATCATTTGTTTGCCATCTGTTATTTAATTCAATAATTAAATAATTACTCCAAAACTGATAAGCAGGTAAGGAGCTGCCAGAAAAATCAATGACTGTCAAGACTTTAATTTTCTAGTCAGGAAATTAACTTCAATACTTCCACTTGCTTCTCTGCTTGTCTTCTCCTACTGACTGAAAAGCCTGTTTCAGTACAAATCACTGTTTGTTTTTATTTTGCCCAATGTGTGATGAATACCAATGAGCTTTTGAAGAGATCTGAGATTTTTGTTTACAATTTCCTCCAAAGACAAGTATTCTTTTCAGGAATGTTGCCTCATTAGTTCTTTTAGCTTAACCAACTCTTTAGCTTAACCAACGAGTTAACCCTACTCTGCTGGATGTAGAACTACGTACGATTTACATGTTACACATACTTCTCTTGCAAAATAACCACAGCAAACAGATCCCGTTCATTTCTTTTGGTTTGGTTTGGTTTGGTTTGACCTGCTTTGTTTTGGGATTGGAATGGAAAGTATCCTTATCCTGTATTCAATATGTATCATTAGCCCTCTAGCATACTTTGTCTCTTTCCTTGTTAGACCTTCTGTATCTTTTGAGACTCAATTATTTCTTAAGGTGAGTTTATACGATATGATGCTGACCTCTAAGCTTCCTAATAGATAATAAGGAGAAACAAGCACTTCAAAAGTGGACTTCATCTGTCCTCTTTTCACTGTATCCTTTTACAAATGGGACGTAAACATCAATGCATGTTCACAGAAATTGCAGCGTACACAGCTGACTGTTAATAGCAATGACATCCAAAAGTTCCCAAGGGTTAGAAATATTCTGTCCAGCATATCCTTGTGCTCCCTTGTTTATTTTCTTACTGCTTTTGACAGTTATCTTTCTTCTGTCTTCAACAAAACGTTCTGGTTAATGTCATTCTCTTGTACTTACCTTACTTTTTTCTCTTAGTCTTGCAAATTCTGTTACTTGGGTCAAACTGTTGACATGTCTTCCTGTTTATTCTGAATGCAGGTACACAAATCTTTGCACTTTGGGTGTTCGCATGGCTCACACATATATAAATCTTATATGTGGCTCTACCATAACGTTACAAGATGCCAACATACTAATTCTGATTACACTATCAATAGAATATATTGTGTTTAAAGTAAACTCATTCTCTCCTGGTTATTGCAATATAATTTATAGGTATAGTAGACCTCTGTTTTTGCTGCATACTATTTGTTTTTCTTCATTCTCTCAGGATTTTAAACTCCACGTTCTCATGGTCACTGCAGTTAAAACTGCTCTTGACCTTTACACCTTCATCAATATTTCATGATTTGTGACTAAAAGCTGAAACAATTGTTCCATATGGCTCATCAGTCATGTGCATCAAGAAATTTTCTGCAAAACATTCCAGAAATCTCTTACATTGTTTGTACACAGCCCTTTAAGCAGATAGTGCAGAGAACTGCAATTGTGAGGATTTTTCCAGTTATTTAAAGAAGATTACATCTAACTACTTCTTCCCTATCAGGCTTTTTGCAACAGATTGCCTACCTCATTAGCACTCATTCTGGTCTATCCTCTTATCCTCAAGCAGCTCGTTCCCATTTCTGATTTTCTGCACTGCAAACAATGAAGATGCATTGAGTCTAAGCCCTGCTCCTCAAACCTTTCACCTATCTTCCTGAAAACTTTGCACTCAGACACTAAGGCTCCACCCATGCAATTTGCTCTACCACCTCTCTGTAATCCCAATGATGTCACAGCTCTGCAGTGACAGGAGTGACAGCTCCTGTTTGTTTTCCATGCTGCATGGTTTGGTTTGGGTGCAGCTATTCGAGATGGACCCAGACACGCTGCTTTCACAGGAAAAGTGAAGGAACCTTCCCCATCATGCAGAGCTCCAGAAAGTTTCTTACTGTCCCTCCATATATTTCCTTCTTTTCAGATGACAACAACCCTTTCCTGTTGTACCTACTTCAGTCTTTTGTCCCATTTGTCAGATGGATCCTGTCCCTTGTAGTCAGTCCTGTTTCCTCAAAGAGGCTCCCATGATCATAATACACAACACTCTGTCTGGGACACAGCCATCAGACCAAAGTGCTGATATGCTGATGCATCCACTTCTGCCTCAGCTTTTCCCCCTTGCTGGAGGGACTGAGCCCACCACCTGGACCTCCAGACGAAGTAACCTTTCCTACTAGTCCCCCATCCTTTGCTTCCCTCCTGTTGCCAGAAGTCTGCAATGACACTTGTTATGTGCAGGGTTGCCCTGGCAGTAGCATTGACGCTTACATGGATAAGCAGCAATGGGAATAGTCACGGTATAAAATATAAGGGTTGTGGGGGTAAAGGGCGGTTGGAGGCAGCTGCTGTGTACCCCAAATTGTCTCTTGAGAGGGGCAATTCAGGTGCAGTCAGGCTGCGAGCATCTACTCCTCCTGCCCTGTGCTGCTGTAGGCGCTGGTGGAACGCACCCCCACACCCAAGCTGGATAGCTCAGTGTTACCAGAACCAAGGAGCCAAGGAGGGCTCTCTGCCACCAGTGCTCCACAGACAAGGTTTAATCATTTGCAGAGGTGACCAGGCGAAAAGAGGACAACATGCTCGGGGTTCCATTTCCACAGTGTTCCATGGCCAGTACCCTGAGGGCACAGGGGCGGTACAGGGCGGGCCCAGGGAAGGGAGCCAATGGGCAGGGAAGGGGCGGAGTAGGGACCAGGTGAAGGAAGCAGCCACACAGGCTGCTGGGAGAGGGAGTTTCCCTTAAACAGAGTCTGGGCGGGGGAAGGTAACATTTCATCCGCGAGGAATTGTGAGAGAGGCTTTTCCTTTACAGAGGTGAGAAGGTATTTTCAAATACCTGAGTTTTTCCACCAGCCGGCCTCGGCCCCTTTCGGGCTCTCTGGTTCACCAGGTGGCCCTGTGACCCCAACATCACGAGACTGCACAAGCCTTGCCAGTCTCTTTTGAAATTTAGCAGGCAATTAAGTGCCAAGCAGAAAATCTTCTGAAACATCACTTTAGATCAACAGATGAGTGCCTCCATCTCCCATCAGAGACTGTCACTCTCTTGGTCTTTGTTGGTTCAGGCTGAGATGTCTCTGATGCCTGCCTGACTGGAGGTCATCTTCCTCACCCATTCCAAGGGAATTACACTTGTACAGTAAATGCAAAAAGCAAAAAACAAGAAGGAGTTTTGCTGTGTTTCTAGAAATCAAAAGTTTCTAGTCTTCTCTATTATGGGCACCTCCTTATTCTTATCCCATAATGAGTTCTATAACCCCATTGGAAATTACACCTTTATCTGTAAAGTGTTTTTGGGAGAACTTGTTTACTTGACCACTCCCAGGGTGTCTCACTCTGGTTATAAAAGTCTCATCATTTTCCTCAATGGCCCTGGGAGCAGCCAGCTTCCTTTCCACTGATGAGGTGTCTCACATACCTTTGTTCACCCTGTGTTTTGGGTGATTATCCTTCATCCACCACCTTCATTGCAGAGTCTTGAGGTCCCCTGTGCACCCTAGCTGCCCGGTCTGCTGAGAAAAGTGCTGTACTTAGTTTAAGTGCCTCAGCTTGCCATCAAGATATATGGTCCAGTATGGGTATATAGTGTAGTATATTGCATACATTATTGCCAAAGTGTTCCTGAAAGAGAATAACATCCCAGAGAAAATGTTCTTGATACATAGATATCCTGGCAGAGAAAGGGACAGGTTTCTTTAACATACAATTTTTTTCTGAAGGACTTGCTTAAATTCATGTTTCACAGACTATTTATTGAGCAGATTGTCGCAGTTTATATCAAAAAACTCATTTAAAATAAAAGTTATTTAATGCATATAGAAGATTTTTCTATCTCTCATTCATCTTTCTGAGTGAAAATTAGCATAATAACACAAACCCAACAAAAAATATTTTACTGAAATGGATATGATGTGTGGTGCATACATAATTATGATTTTGAACTTTAGAAAACAGTTTAATATACAGGAAAAATCAGTTTGCTTTCACAGACATCGCAGTAAATGAAAAGGTAGATTTTCATGCTCCATCGATAAGCTTAATAAATGAGACATATTGGAAATATTGTAGAGTATTTTTTCCTTGGAAATATTTACAAGAACCTGTTTTTTGAGCAGCAGAAACTACACATAGAAGTAGACATATTGGTCTGCATTTTTTTTAAGGATCCGAACATTTATTGGTTGGAAACCAGATATATCAGATTGCCAAGAACAAATATGATCAGATAGAGTAAGATAATTAGTCAGTTTGTCTCAGAAAATGCGGTCATAATTTGCTTTCAGCGTTTGATAAACATCATTCTGAAGATTCGATTGTCTACCTGCAGTGTGAACAATAGTCTTGAATATATTATACATTTGATTTAAGTTAAAGGCCACTGATCACAGCAATTTCCCTGAAAGATGTAAAGACATTAAGTTTACCTTTCACAGTATAAACCAGAAACTGGCAGTTGAAATTGAGATCTAAGTCTATTCCTCCCTGCCACCCACCTCGATAAGAATGGTTTTATCATGGCTGAAGCCACAATCCCATTTGCATGATGACTGTCACCCTTACATACCTAGTAGTGTCAAGAGGGTAAGGGATGGGGGACAAGATGTTGCAATGTAACTCGGAAACACCCTGAACACTGAAGAAATCCTGTGCTGTCCCTCAAACCGAATAGGGCTTGTATTTTGTGTGGAATAATCATTCACATAAGTTATGTGAATTATGAAAAATCTGACAGCAAATCTATGCCTTCCACCTTTTTAAGACATTGAGCACTTTTTTAGGAGTTGTTCACTGCAGCTTACACTGCAGAAAAGCTAAGTGATAGGCTCTTCTGTGGCCAAAACAGATACCTCAAAGCATTAATGTATGCCTATTGTTATGTTCCTAGGAGATTTTCATGCTAAATGGAGAAGAACTTAATATAGCCCCCTACAGGTTAGTCAGCATTAGAAAATAAGCAGATTGGAATACTTGTGGGTAAGCAGGGCAATTTGGCACCTGAGTCCTTGCATTGGCAGGATTTTCATGGATTAGGTTTTTTCCCCTTTTCATCTGAAAGTCTTTCTATCTTGCAGGCATATATCTATATTACCTGGGTTTCCAGACAAAATCTCTAAAATCTTGTGATGACTAATAACCTGTTGTTCTCCTGCCTACAGAATTAACAAATTAACATAATTAATCCTTTTACAAAACTGCTTTATAAGGACTAGTTTGACATAAAAGAAAATATAAGAAGATTAAAATTGCAATAAACTTTCATTGTTTTGACTTCTGAGTTTTAAAAATATACATGACTAAAGAACAGGTTAAAAACAGATTAATTGTCTTTTAAACTACATATATATTTAATTTCACAGAAGTGTTAGCATCTATTTGATAAAGAGAAAATAATCTGTATGCTGAATACTTTGTAGTAGGTATTATTTTCAGTTCCAGTGAATTGGAACAAAATCAATGAAAATATATTAATATTGTCAGTTTTTGATTTTCAAGAAAGGTAGAAGTAGAACACTAAAACAAATGAGAAAATAAACATATCTTGGCAACAATGATTCATTCTCATGTATTTTCTCCTTTATGCAATCATAGCTGATGTTACCAAAAGAAACTATTCTTATGTTTGATTGTAGCCTTCACAGCGGTCATGTAGAACAGAAGCTATCTCTCAAGACAGCCAAGGGATCAAACACAGCCAGCATGGGTTTAGGTAAGGCAGATCATGCCTGACCAACCTGGTCTCCTTTTATGACCAGGTGACCTGCGTAATGGATGAGGGAAAGGCTGTGGATGTTGTCTACCTGGAGCTTCAGCAAAGCCTTTGACACTGTCTCCCATGGCATTCTCCTGGAAAAGCTGTCTGCCCATGGCTTGGGCAGGTTTTCTCTTTGCTGGGTGGCTGTGCCCAGAGTGGTGGTGAATGGTGCTGCGTCCAGCTGGGGGTCCAGTCGCTAATGGGGTTCCCCAGGCCTCAGTGTTGAGCACAGTCTATGTAATATCTTTATTGATGATCTGGGTAAGAGGATTGAGTCCGCCCTCAGTAATTTCACAGACGACTCCAAGGTGGGTAGGAGAGTTGATCTGCTGGAGGGTAGGAAGGCTCTGCAAAGGGATCTGGACAGGCTGGCTAGGTGGGCTAAGCCCAGTGGTATGAGGTTCAACAAGGCCAAGTGCTAGGTCCTGGACTTCAGTCACAACAACCCCATGTAGCACTACAGGCTGGAGGAAGAGTGGCTGGAAGGCTTCCCAGTGGAAAAGGGCCTGGCAGTGTTGGCTGACAACCGGGTAAACATGAGCCAGCAGTGTGCCCAGGTGGCCAAGAAGGCCAATGGCATCTGGCCTGCATCAGCAATAGTGTGGCCAGCAGGACCACGGCAGTGATCTTTGCCCTGGAGTCAGCACTGGTGAAACCGCACCTCGGACTTCTGTTTCCAGGTCTGAGTCCCTCACTACAGCAAAGACATTGAGGGGCTGGAGTGTGTCCAGAGAAGGACATCAGAGCTGATGAAGGGTCTAGAAGGGAAGTCATATGAGATGCAGCTGAAGGAACTGGGATTGTTTAGCCTCGAGAAAAGGAGGCTTCGGGGGTCCTTATTACTGTCTACAACCACCTGAAAAGAGGGTGTAATAAGGTGGGGGTTAGCCTTTTCTCCCAGACAATTAGTGACATGAT
Organism: Ifrita kowaldi; assembly: GCA_013398055.1. NCBI lineage: Eukaryota > Metazoa > Chordata > Aves > Passeriformes > Cinclosomatidae > Ifrita > Ifrita kowaldi. The sequence continues at coordinate 501,024 of VZRS01002372.1, forward strand.
GAGAGAACATAGCCTCAAGCTGCAAAAGGGAAGATTCAGCTGGGCATCAGGAGAAATTTCTTCATGGAAAGTGTGCTTTAGCACTGGAATAGACTGCCCAGGGAGGGGGTTGAGTCACCATCCCTGGAGTCATTCAAGTAACAACTGGATGTGGCACTTAATGCCATGGTCTAATTGACAAGATAGTGTTTGGTCAAAGGTTGGACTCAATGACCTCAGAGGTCTTTTCCAATATAAGTGATTCTGTGATTTTGTAACCAAATGCAGACCAAATATACCAATAAATCTAATTAATGAAATTTTGCATTTCTGCATCTGAGTTAGTCATCTTAGATTCTTTTTATAGCAAGTGGAAACAAAGACAAATTTACAGATTGCCAATCATCTCATCCTACTGTAGATTATTTAAAGCAAATAAGTTGTGACTCATTTCTCTTCATTAGCTACAAAGACAGCTTACAATGACTAGCTGAAATGTAGATGTCTCTATGTTGACACCTCAGGGTTGACTAAGATCCTCAGGGTTGACTAAGTTGCTAAAAATAGCTATCTAATGTCATTTAAGATGATGCAGGATGCTGAAGACATCTGCACAAAGCTGGCAGAAATGACGAAGGACTTAGGGGAGACCTGTGGTCTTCTAGTTTAGTAGCTGGAGGTAAGGAGAGATAGAGCAGTGCATCTCAAATAGAAATAAATTAAGATGTTTAGGTAGTTAAGTTTGTAAAACTAGGCAAGCTGGATTGCCAGCCCTTCTGTCATGGAAAGAAATGTGGAGACTGTAGGTAGTGTTATAAATCAAATATTAAGAGAAAATTAATTTGATTGCAACTCTTTTTGCATATGTTGTTAAGGACTGAGTTATCTAAAAGGGCCTCAAGGTGTGCAAATGGTCAGCTAGCGTGTAAACATACTACAGTCAATGGAAATGTACTTCAGTGGAGTTTAGTGACTTGTCTCATCCTGAATTAGATTCCAAGGATTCCATTCAGTTGCCCCACACTAGCATCTGGTACCTTCCAATAGAACAGGTTTCCTCAAAATAATTCATACACAGCCAGCAACTCTAAATCTAGGCATCAAGGCAGTATGTGTGCCGTTCTGGACAGGCAGCTGAAAGCCTGGAAAGCTGCCTTGGAACAAGCCAGATGATAATATATGTCTGTGTGTGGGCAAATGGAGCCCCCAATGTCAAGTTAGTGGGCTCGTCTCATTCGTGGGGAAGAAGAAGGAAAGGAAAAGAAGGAAATAAAGAAGGAAAAGGGACTAGAACAAGATGAGTGAGAAGTACAGTACAATACTGTTAATGATTTAAAGGACTACAAGTTTCAAGATCTAATTTGTTAAGCATTTTGGACATTTTCCACTTTCCACTTTATCACTCTCCTCCTGAAAGGAGACTCCTGGAAAAAAAACCCAAACACAAACAACAACCAAACACACACATATTAAAAAAACCCACCCCAGAAACCCAAAAAACAACCCTTTCTTTTTCTATTTATTTTTCTGAGAAGGATTTGTTCCCCAAGAGAGTTGTCATTTTCTGTTTGTTTTGTTTGGGTTATTTAATAGCCTTTGTTCTAAACATGTTTTCATGCTTTCTAGAATGTTGTATTTCTTCTTTTAACTTGGGTATTTAATTATTTTATGAGGATGGGCTTTGTGTGTCTCATATTTATTATACTAGAAAGCTGAATCCACATCACACTCCATGGGATATATGCACACTCACCAAAGTTTCTTCATTCTTTCATGGGAAAAATTGTGATTCAAAACATGTTGAAAATTCACAGAGAAGTTGAAAAAAATGTAGAGAGGAGCTGATTCACTGAAGAAGAACACATAAGAAATACCAGTATGAAAGGTGCATGTCTATTTCTCCAATTGCATTCTGCTACACCCATAGTAAGGATAGATGGACTTTTATCTTGTATCTGCTCCATAGAATTTGTTCTGTCTAGATCAAGGTAATGGAACAACACCCCACACAGCCCCCTCTCCGTTTTGTTATAGATATGTGACTCTTGTCCACAGTTGAGAGTTAATCTCAAATTTTTCCTTATGTATTAATAACTCTGAAAACTGAATAGTGGGGCAGTGTGCAGGTTTTTTTTCCTTTTCAAAATAATAGGAGAGAACAGTTTTTGTTGTTATTATAGTCTTTGCAAAGATTACAAAGACTGTACATGAAATTAAAAAATGCATTTATTTTACATTTTAATCACAAAGTAGAAAAGGGATATACTAAGGCCAGAACATTCAAGGTAAGTTTCTGAATTCATTGAACACTCTAAAATTCATAATATTTCAATAATAATCCATGAATGAGGAAAAATTAGACATTCTTCTCTTTTCAGCCCTTTCAGACTTTCATTATTTATTAAAAAATACGATGGTTCATTATTATTTATGCATATGAGTACAAATATTAAAAGCATTTATTTTCAGAATGTTCTGTAACAAGAAAAGATGATGTAAAACTCCTATTTAAATTGCTACCAACAATTTCTTGCAGATTTCCTTTGTCTGAGATCCTTGGTGACAATAAATAATCCCCACAACATGACTCCTCTTGTGTAAGATTTACTCAGTTTCAGGTGTACAGACTGTCCTACATTTCTTAAAGGACATCACCCACTGGGAGAAGGATTAATGTAAGCTAGTGAAAAGAAAACCACTGAGATAAAGAATAAAATATAAGCAAATAATATACATCCCCATTCCAGAGAATAAGTTATTTATTTCCATTATGAGAATTTCCCAACATCTCTGAAATATTGAAGGAATTTTTAATTTTTTTTTGCAATGAGTTTAAATGTGAAGAAAAGATGTATGCAAGGAGCTAAAATTACTTCCCTTTGAAATGTTGTTTTATAGTTAGTAATGTCTTTAACACTTGAAACTTTACTAATCTTCTTTCTTTAGGATTTCTGTTTCAAATGTGTAAGTACTGTAACAATAGGTTCTCAGGAAAAGCAAAATCCTCACTGAGCTGACTTGATTTTGTTTGTCATTTTAGACAAGTTTCAGATTACTGAGCTGCAGTTCTCTGTTTTTATTGATAGTATACATTTTGACTGCAAAGAAAATGTCAATGGAAATTAATATGGGCATCAGTGCTCTGGCAGGTTTGAAATTGTGATTTTTTTGGTGAAACATACTGTGTTGATTATTATAAAAATCATAATGTTCAAAAAATTTTACGTGTGTTTTATAGATAGTATATATCAATTACTTCTCCTTTTCTAATTTCTTTTTGATGTTCCTGTTACTGTAATTTAAGAAAGCTCCTTTGTCACATATTCTTTATCATTTTACAGGTTTTATTTCCTTGACTGTCAAATCTGTTTCTTTTCTCAAAGGACTATAAATTGCTGCAGCTAAACATGAGCAATTACAAAGTGAGGTGACATGAGCTGAACAAGAAAGATTGTGTGTCAAGATGATCATTATCTAGCAGGTGAATAGGGAGAATAGCAGATATTTGGGCTATGCTAGCTGGTAATAGTTATAGAAGTTAATTTTGGGAATTGCAGTATATTGTCCTTAAAAAGCAATTTTTTTTTTCCCCCTAAGACTTCACACCAAGATTTCAGCTACATTTTTTTTTTTTTAATGTCTACCTAAATAGATATCTACAAACAGTCTGGCTTCAGTGTGTGGAATATTGTTAACATCCAAGGAAAAAGAGGTTTGGTTTTACAACTAATTTAAAAAATAGTAAAGATTTATATTAGTAGGTATATTTTACCTAAACAGTTATTTCATAGTTAACGGAAAAGGTTTGCTTGTCTGCAGTTCTTTTTCTCAGCTAAAAAAGTTATCTATCCAGGAATTTGTTGTCTTAATGAACTTTATGGTAATTTAGGTTCCTATGGTATTCCTCAAAACTGAATTTATTATTTCTTTTTAGAGTATCACACATCCAACCTCTGACAACTACTGATTTGTAGTTTCTGGTTTAATTCTTACTCTGGTCAGGAAGTAATAAATGGAATAGTGATGCCTTTAATGCTTTCTCTATATTAAAAATATTTCCATAAACACTCATGCTGAAACAAATGTAAATGTTCTGTTCTATTCTCTGGCATAGAGTCAATAGCTTGGCCTTAATTTGAAATGTTAGGTGTATATGTCTTCTTCGTTGTAATACTTTTTAAAATAAAATGACACAACATTCCTTGGGGATGGAGGTCTGGTGGGACGAAAGCAAGAAAGAAAAGAGAGCTTTTGGGGGTGTTGTGGAGAAATTACTCCTCTTCCACCAACTCTGGAAAGCTTAGCAAACAGGTGGTTAATGTTAAGTGCAGTTTTTCCTAGCAGTATTTTGAAAGCGAGTAAATCAACAAGATTTAAATTAAACCTCTCTACAATTGGGTAGGAATATATTAGCATTACTGACTACTTCTGATGGCTCTGAACGTCTAGAAACATATCCCTCTACAATGTGTTTAAAATAAAGATTCTATTTAGCATATTGGCATAAAAAAAGTGTAATGTCTTCTGAAGAGGCAACCTAGAGACTTTATAAGGGACTTCTTTTACAAAAAGTAAGCTAAGGTTTTTTTAAAAAATCCCTAAATACCAAGTTAAATAGTTAAATGACTGAGGGAGGACTAAATTATTAAACATTCTATTAAACTCGGTAAACTTTGTCTTATTTCCCAAATGAAATGCAGACAGCCATACAAGCTTAATGTATCTATAAATTTCTGTACAAAACCATGAGCAAAACCTGGAAAAAAACCCAAAAGCCTTCACAAGTGGTGATTAAATACTTCAATCTTGCAATATTCTTTAATTTCAGTTCCTGGAAGAGAACAGTTCAGTGGAATTCCACACTTGAAATATAAACTGAAACATTTGTAAAACCTCCAGTTACCACAGATGCTTCTAATTCACTCTTTTGAGGTAAAACACTGAAATCTCATGGACTAATGCGGTGTAAAAACAGAAGAAAAGGAAGTTTCTGAGGTGTTATCTCATTTTTACTCCAGACAAAATGATGTGCCAAATCAAAGCATGGCAACGTATTAGTGAATATAATACTAAGTAACCACTGAAAGAAACTTTAGGCTTGTGCCACAGTATGAGATGAATGAGGAAATGTCTTCAGACAGAACTCAAGCACTTTTTATGTCTATATGAAGGGTTTTTGTGCTGGGACAAAGGTAAATTTTTCAAATATCATCCATAGAATCTCTTGCTAATGAGTGCCATTTGTAGAAACACAGATCATGAATTTCAGTGTATGGATGATCAGGAAAACTAAGACATTGTTTGCTTAAAAAGTACAAATCTGACTTGCTTGTAATGAGAAAGAAGATAGGACAAATGAGAATGTATGAAATCAAAAACAAAACTGAGAACCCTTTAATGCCACTCAGGCACAGTCCTAAATATCAGCACTGATATTTAGGAAAGCAAATTGGAAAATACAATGTCAAATTTTAACCTTCTTAGTTGCATAAGATATCAATCATGATGATATTTTCTACTGAAAACTTCCTCACAGGCTCATTCTTAGAGTGCTGTGGATGAAGTGATCACCTAAGTGTTCAAGGTTGTCCTCAGAGGATATATCTTCTTAACTATATCTCATGGAACTGTTGACTTGCTTGGGATGAATGCAGCACAATGCACTTCAGTGGCTAAATGTCTACTGCTTCCCTAATAATTTTGTGTCTGGATAGCTCATTAGAAAGTGATGGTGGAGTTGGATGGGTTGGATACACTGGCCCTATTCAGCAGCAGTTGTTGTGGGTCAGGATTACTGCTGCCTTCTGGTTGTGGCTGAGTAACTATGCCCATGACATACAGACCATGCCAAGATGGAAAGAAAGAGGAGGTAAGCTCAGATAATCCATCTTTATTGTCCTAAATCGAAGTAAGGCATTCAATAGAAGTCAGATAAGTCCCTTTAACTCCACTTGAGCAGCCAGAGGTGTTCTAAAGGTTTCTGAAAGGAACTGTATTGGCAATCTCAAAAAAGTTGATATCTTTCCAACAAAATAGATTTTTTATTATGTGTGCCAGCTATATAGGTGAAGGAAACTAATCTTTAGAGTTCACTTGGGAGTTGAAGAAGGTCTTAATTATGTAACAAGTTTATGTCTAAATTTAAGGAGTTCAATCTGATAGCTTCACTAACATTCATAAGCACTTTATTAAGTTTTACAGGACATAAGATGTGCCTTTCAGGATTTTTTTTTAAAAAATGTTTCCTAAAATATAGACTAAAATAGGCCTCTAGGTTAAACAGATGTTTCCCTTAGCTTAAAATGAAATGACTGAAGCTGAAATCATGGTGATAAAAAAGCCATGAATCGATTTCTAAGATTTTGAATATATATGTTATTTTAAACACTCTGCCATTATTCCATATTCCTGTATCAGCTATTGAGGGTATTAAGAAAACTGTAAGTTAAAAAAAAAACAAACCAACAACAAAAAATCCAAAACAGAAAAAAAGAAGAAAAGATAGATAGGAAATGATGAAAAGGAAAAAAAGAGAAAACCCAAACTAACCCAGAGTCCCTCACAAAAATACATGTTTGTTTACACAGGTTTGAGTTCTGAGAGCTAGCCACAACGCTACAATATGCTGTTCAGTAAATTTCCTTATGGAAAAGAAAAATATCCCCTCCCTTTTTTTTTGGTAAAAACTGGAATTTCACAAAAATTACAAAATAAGACTGATTTTCTTTTAATTTCATGTAAGTTTCAGTCTTCATGGAAGTGAATTTAATTATTCTTGAGGACTAATGCACTATAATAAACATATCTCATTTAATTTTGCATAATGCCTTTATCTACATCAGATGTGATGGAAGATGGTTTCCTTAGTGTGCATCATTCTGATAACAAGAGATGGAAGGTATTAAATTTTAGTTAACTTCTAAGCTTTAAAACTACACCTTCATTTCCACAGCAATTATATCACCCTTTTTAGCGTTGTCTTTCAGGCAGCTTGATTGCTGGAGAAAAGTTTGTCCTCTACCAGAGCTTATCAGAAAGTTAAACAAAGACATGAAGAGCCTAACAGTTTATTTTTAAGGCATAACTTCACATTGTCTACCTATACATCATCTCATTAAACTAAAGCAATTAACAAAAACATCAGTGTTTTCTTAAATAGGAAAATTCCCCATTTAAATTCTGTTTTTTCAATAGTTGTACATATCTGCAAAACTTCTGGTAATATACTTACATATCTCAATAAAAATCCGACATAAAATACCACCTGTTCTTTTAGATAAACCTTCTGTTTTCATCTTTGAATGGAGCCACATATGGCAAATTAGATTAGCATGGAAAGCAATAAATTCCGTGATAAAAAATAAGATCAAAACAGGGAAGTTCACAAAGGATTAGTAATGTATTTATTTTTGTTTATTTCTTGATGAGAGAGGGGATAACTGGACATTAAAGTTCTTTTTTGTTAGAAGCCTTTTTATGTCCTGTTTAGGGCATGTTTACTTAAGCACTAAGATTGATTTGTCTTTTCATATCAACAACTATATTATTAGATGATTTTAAAAAATAAAAAAAATAACCAAAACCCCCCTTTACTTCTCTGGAAATTGATTATGTCTAAGAGGGACAAAATAGCAAAAAATGGAAACCCAGAAACAACAAACAAACAAAGAAAACAAATGCCCAAGACATCCCAGCCAACCAATCAACCATCCAACCAAAACCAGCACTCAAGATCAGGTAAAGGGAAAAGAAGTGATGGTTCTGTTGATGTCAGGGGCTACTTTGTGGACTACAGAACCTTTGCCTCTTCAAAATGTTCAGAGTAATTTTGTCTGTGCAGGAATAGTTTTTTCTTGTTGTTGTTGCTTGTTTTAAAGCTGGGGTTCTTTGTGTATAAACACTTGTGGAGGACCACGCAATCTCTTTAAGAAAGGAGATCTGCTCCTTCCTTACCTGTTGCCTGGCAACTGGGAGCTAAATCCAACTTCTTCATCTCCTGCAAACTCCTGTGACTGCCCTGCAGGGAAATGGCTTTTTATGAGGGCAACTTTACCATTTCTCATTCTCAGTTTCAAGACCTGTCAAGTGTACAGGATTTGACTAAGATCTTCTCCCAGGAAACTAAGAAGCCACAGGTCTTCTTACTAAAAACGCTATTTCTGCACTGTGAAACAAAATAACTGGAAAGTGAAATAATCCAGTTTTTATTGCTCTGATTTTTAATCTTGACTGTTTACGCAGACATAGTGTTCAAGTTAGTTGTTTCAGATTCTCTCATATCAATGCCAGAACTGAGAGTAATGTCAGCAATTTATAAACTTTAACATGCAAATTACCAGACACTTGTAATCGTTGTTAGCTCCTTTGAACAGAGATGAATGATCTGCACCATCAAAAAGAGGTGGTTGTCATAGATTTATGAAGATCCTTAACGTAAGTTAAAAGTGCAACAGGTGACTCCTGTACACTGATTTTTTTGTCTGAAACGTGGGCCTACATCTAAAGTCAGGGGTACTTCTTAATAATCATCACATCAAGGAGAGGAGAGGAAGTGACAGGGAGGGGAGGTTAGAAGAGGAGAGGAAAGATGAGAGGAGGGAAAAGAAAGTAGAAGGAGAAAGGAAGGAAAAGGGAAGATCAAGCAAAGCAAGGCTGCAAATGTCTGCTTGATCTTTTATCCATGAAATTTAGAACTTTATATCATTTGTTTCTTCCTTCTTGCACTGTGGCATTTCTTGTTTAAATATTTCTCTTCCTTTACAATACCATTGAAGTCCCTCACCATTTCTATGTACTATACATCTAGAGATCCAAATAGCAATAAAGGTAAAGCATATTGGAGTTTCTAATCTTAATTTTTAAAATTATGGATTTTCTAAAACAATTTCTTCAAACAAACTCTCGGTGAGAAGCTAGTGGTCATTATTTTTATTGCTGTTTTGTTTTTTTTTTGAACACTGGGGCTTTTCACATGGGCTTTGTTTTTCATGAGTTTTGTAGGTAATATGGATCAAATAATCAGTGTTTCTTTTTCAATTTGTTTTTTGTGTGTCTGGTACCATCAAATAAATATTTGGTAGAAAGTTGCATTATTCATATCAGTTGTATGGTATCCAAAACTATTTAGTCATTCTATATCTGAATTTAAAAAGTATAAGTTTGTTTATAGACATGGTGAGTACAATTAAATGTTATGGTTTTAAAGAAATTTTAAAGGTTTTAATTATTTCTAATGACATCAATACTTGTTTAGTGCACTTTCTGGTTTAGTAATCAATGGAAAAATACTGCATATAAGATACATATTTAAAGTTACTAAGAAAAATTATAATATTCTTGAATAGAAGACAACAATGACTAGTATTAGTTCTTGGACATAATGAGCATAATCCTGAGGAATATGTACTTTTACTTCACAATACTTGAAAGTTGCAGCCTTATTCTCCTCCTTATTTCTCATAGAATGGTAAGAAGACTCAATACGACATGCCATCTATTTATATGGTAGGCAGTTCCAATTCAAAACTTAAAAGTATAGCCTCCTCCCTGATCAAACTAGAAACAAGACTAGAAACATCTGTTTTTAGTAGGGACACAACTAATAACTAAATCAGGAAGCCTAAAGGCTCATACCTGCCTGCTCTAACAGTCCGTTTGGTTCTGCATTCCTAACAGTTTTCTCACATTGAAAATCATATTTCATGCTACACTTCAGACCAAGCAAGCTTGTAGAACAGTTCCTGAAACCCTTCTGCCTTAATATAAGCATAACTATTTTGTTCTTATTACAGCTATAAAAATCAACCTTCTGCTTAGCCACCTGTAGAAAATTGCACTTAAAAGTTATGCAGAAAGTTTGCACTGAACCTTGACTCTGACAGCCAGCTGGAAATTCAAACTGTTCTAAAGCTGAGAAGGTTTCTAAATAGTGAGTAGTTGAAGCCATTAAAGTGTTTGGTCCAACAACTAGGGCAACAAAAAACCAGGTAAAAACTGAGGGTAAGAAACAGGGAACGTGTACTGTCTCTGCACCAGTTAGAGACACAGTGGCACACTTGCTTATTTCTTCAAAACAGGGTAAGAAGACATCAAAGTCCACTGGATTAAAAATCATTAGTTCTGTGCTCAGTAATTACTCTGAGACAGGTGTATTATACTTCTTTTATCCTTCCAAGATCATATTAATGAGTTATAATGCTTACTTACTTGCATAATACTACATATTTCATTCAGATATAGGCAAAGTTACTTCTGAAAGAAAACTGCTAGGTTTTCACTTCTGAGGTTCCTTTATTTTGGCTTGTACTCCCATCCTCTGTAGACATCAGGACTCCGAGTGTGAAAGGTGATGCTTGGGTGATAAACATTGGTGCTACTGGAAGACAGCTGTATCACCTGGATGTTTAGGTTTGGTTTGTAAGGCCAGTTCAGACTGTCATGGTGAACAGGTGACATTTTGCTTTCAGCTGTCATGCTGAAATCAACAAACTGAATTTACTATCATGCCATTGTGATGCCTTCACAGAAAAAAATTTCAGGCTTGTAAAGGAAAGCTGACTGAATGAAATGGTGTGATGAAATTTAGGGCATTTTCTAAATCTTGCCTCAAGGTGGTTATAGAATAACCTGAAGTGCTACAGCAGCAGCTATGTTGGGGACTTCTGGGGGCTGCTGATCACATTTTGAAGAGTTAAGATGATGTGTGAATCAAGAGGAATCGACATCAGTGTTTCAGAATGTGAGTTGTTTGCAACTACCAATAGAAACAACCCAAATTCAATTATAGGGTGTACTGTTCTGTTCTGGACAGCAAACCTATTTTTGGTCATACTAATGAGGAAACTACTGATCAGGGTGGTTTGGTTCTTTTTCTCTGACTGAATTTTCTTGATCGTTTGTCACCAATTAATATATTTTCTCTTAAGGATTTTGTTAGTAACTGACATGCAATTTTGGCAGAATTGGACTTTTTTCCTGCCTTTTCCTCTTAGTTCTAAATAAGAAACCTTCTGTTCCTGACACGGTATGGCATCTTTTGTATATCGTATTTCCTTCCATGATAATGAACTGGACATTCGGGACAACTCTTTTGTTAATGTTGGCTACATAAGAACATTCATTGTTCAGACAAAAATGTTGCAAGGTACCTTCTTTAGGTAAGGATCAGATGACAAAATTGGCAGAATAAGAATGTCACTTAATAACTACTGGTTAAACTGGATCAAGAACACTCTGGTCTGCATTAGGGTGTTTCTAGCAGGCAGCCAAGGGAAGTAAACCTTCCCTCCTATTCAGCAGTGGGGATGCCACAGCTGGAGTCCAGATCTGGGTCTCCAGTACAAGCAAGCAAGTGGACAAGCGAAGAAAAGAAATAAGCAAGCAAGCAAGGAAGGAAAAATATCTCAAAATGAAGAGATTGGGAATTGCTTTGAAAGTTAAAAATTGAAGGCAATAAACTACGATGACTATGGTACAAGTTTTCTAACAGCAGATACATCGATTGGTGTCATTCAGAAGAACATTCCAAAAACAGTCCTATAATAGAAAAGCCATCCTGTAGACTTTAATTGACTCATTCGTTCTAAAAAGAAACTAAAACAGAAAAAAAACCTAAGTTACTTCACTACTCAAAATGAAAACAGTGAAAATCCTAAATTGCTCCACTGCCCAAAAAGATGTGATTATTCCTTTTAAAGCCTACATGATTCTGACTAGCAATTCAAAATAATGAAACTCTAAGTAATAAATATGACATCACAGAACAGTATAATAAAAGTGAAATATATAAGTTATTCAAATATTTTAGCTGTTAAAATTTGCACCATATTATTTTGACTGAAACTGTTGGCCTTGCAACATTTTTTTCTGTCAAATAGCTCCACTCAGTTTTTCAGGGGATTAATATCCCCACTCCAACAAAAACCACCCATATTCAAAACCATTCCTAATTATAAGGTAGTTCAAATCAGTCAAAAAGTACATTTCAGTGTTTTTTTTCTGTTTTATACAGAACAGTGGGACAGATCGAAATATTACAATTCAGTTATTTTTCATTAGCTGGAAAAGTGTAGAAACATAGCACAGAAATAATTTTATTTGACATGACTCCATCTGAGCCTTTCCTGAAAATTTTCACAGATGAATTTATGGTAGGATAGATGCCAGAACAGAACTGTACCACCCAGTGATGTATCATGTCCTTCTTTACTAATGAAGATAATTTTTTTTTTCTGTCCTGACCTGTTTAAACGCCCACTTGCAAACAGGCCCAAGGTCTGTCCGAGATGTGTTCAAGTCCAATAGGCTTCACATGGAATTCCACATTTTATTCCTATCAGAGTCAGGGGTTTAATACTTGTTCTAGAAAAGGTGGAATTAGTCCATAGATAAATACATTAAAAATTCTAATCTTAATACTAGAGTCATTGACAGGCTTGGGTTGGAAGGGACCTTAAAGATCATCAAGGTCCAAATCCCTGCCATGGACAAGGACAGCTTCCACCAGCCCAGGTGGCTTAAAGCCCCATGCAACCTGACCTTGAACAATCCCTGGGATGGGGCATCCACAACTTCTCTGGACAATGTGTTTCTGTGCCTCAGCACCCTCCAACTGAGGAAAGTTTCACAAAAAAGTTTTGAGCTATTTACATGCTACAAATTTTTTAAACTTTCAATATTATCAGTGTGTAAAATCTGTACAACATAAATTACTTTTCACTCAGACCTCTGTATTTCATAATTTTGTGAGTATACACACATACCTTGTTCAACTAACATTTATAACTTCATTTATTTTTCACTCATACAGTAGCATTTTGAAAGAACATTAGCAAATGTCAATGTCAAATATAAATGCTCTATTTTGTGGGAGTTCTTTATGTGCTGTCATATTTTGAGTGAAAATATAATTTTCTATGTAGTGTACTTCATTTAAGAATACTAGCATTTACCTAATACTCCTTGTAGTTCCTCGGAAACACAAAATTAAATGTTCTAAGTGGAAACAGCTAACACTCATCTTGGAAAATGGAAACCAGTTTTTTTACATAAAAGCATAAATTATATCCCAGAGGCAAGAATTTCTACAATACTGTATAAGCCACATTAGAGGCCTTAATATTGACATTTAATTCAGACTTCATATCCAGACCTCATATTCTGTGGTCATAATGATACAGCTTTCTCTCTGAAAATCAGGCAAAGAAAGTCTTTCATATTCTCCCATGTCAAAAGTAAAGAAACATAGTCTTTACTACAATTTGAAGAGCAGCTAGTCCTGAATGACATCGACTGGCAGTAAAGCAGTACAGGGTTTGAACTGTAACGTTTGAGAAAAATTTTTTTTAACTCCTGCATAAGTGAAAAGAGAAAGTTAAAATAAAAAAAATTGTTGCTAAAATCCACTTAAATATTATTATTTTCTTCTGAAAAAAATACACAAAAACTTACACACTTGTAGAAAATCAAAACAAATCAAAGAGGTCCCCTTTTGATGACCTCTGGAGGTCATTTCAGCCAACCTCCCTGCTCAAGCAAGGTAACATAGAGCCAATTGGTCAAGAACATCTCTAGTGGCTTTTGAGTATCTCTGAGAGAAAGACTCCACAGCCTCTCTGGGTAACCTGTGTCAGTATGCTTGGTCACCCACAGCGAAAAACTGTTTCCTGATGTTGAGAAGGAACCTCCTGTGTGTCAGTGTGTGCACACTGCCTCTGGTCCTGGACACCACTGAAAAGAGCCTGGCTCTGTACTTCTTGCACAATACCTGAACCTTCTCCAGGATAAACAGTCTCAAATATCTCAGCTTCTCCTCATAGGAGAGATGCTTCAGACCCTGGATCACCTTCACGGTAATTTTCATTTGGACTCTTTCCAGTATGTTCATGTCTCTTTTATAGCAGGGGCTCCAGAACTGGGTGGAGTACTCCAGTTGTGACTCACCTGTGCTGAGTGAAGGGGGAGGATCACCACCGTTCAAATGGTGGCAATGCTACTCTTAATGTAGTTCACAACATCATCAGTCCTCTTTGCCAAAGGGCACATTGCTGGCTCAAGTTAAGCTTGATGTGCACAGGACCTTTATGTCCTTTTCTAAGAAGCTGTTTTCCAGCAAGTCAGCCCCTGCTATGTATAAGTGCCTGCCACTATTCCTCACTGGAGCAGGATATTGCTCTTTCCTTTATTGAACCACATCAGGTTCCTGTAACAAAGTTCCTGTCTCTCACTACTGGTTGTCTTCATAAAGGCTCTTTGTGAAGGAGCTCACGGTCAGCTGAGCCAGATGAACGCCCCTGTGGAGGTTGTGCACAGGGCCCCATGAGAAAACCTGCACATATTCCAGTTCAGATGCCTGTTCATATTTTGCGGAATTTGCACACTTAGATCAAGCAATTGTGATAAATTTAAGCTTGTCAGTGTACTTTTCATCTCAAGTTTTGCTTTTTAAAAATAAATAGAAGAAAAAAACCCACAAGCACTCTTCTACTGAAGTAATCCATACGTTCTACTATGAAACATGTGAAGACATTTTAAAAATAAACTGAGCACTTTGGAATTATTGGTTACATATTATTGATTATTTTAATTATTTTGAATTATTAGCTAAAACATTATTGTGCTTATACTAGACTTAGACATGTAAATAATTTATGAATTCCTTTTCACTAGTAGAAATATTAGAAAACATGTTAAAACTGTCTGTATTTACAAGTAATGAACAGTTTCACAAATATTTTTAATATTATTTAAGTGGTTCACTTATTTGATTTCTTCAATAAAGTTTCTTTGCCTAAAATATTGTTTATATGAATATTTTTTCTATATTAAAATTTTTCTTCAACATGTTTAGAATAGAACAGAACAGACTAAAATAGAGCAGTATAGTTTAAGTTGGAAGGGATCTACAATGATACTCTAGTCCAACTTCCTGAACACTTCAAGGATGACCAAAAGGTAAAGCAGGTCATTAAGGGCATTGTCCAAATTTCTCTTAACCACTGACAAGATTAGGGCATCATCTGCCTCTCAAGGAAGCCTGTTGCAGAGTTTTACTACTCTTTCAGCAAAGAAATTATTCCCATTGTGCAGTCTGAACATCCCCTGGTACAACTTTGAACCATTCTTTACATGCATCCTTTCCCTGGGTCTCAGAGAGAAGAGATCACCACCTCCCTCTCCACTTCTCAGGAAGATGTAGACAGCTGTAAGGTTAGCTTTTAGCCTCCTTCTGTCTAAATTATACAAACGGAATTTTTAAAGTGTAGTTGGGAAATGTACACCTGTAGTATGAAATTGTTGTTAACTACATTTGGTCACTGCCATTTGAAAACGAGTAAGAACAGGGTATCAAGCACAACCATTAAAAAACCTACACCTGTATTGCAAATATGGTTCTGATCCTGAAGCTAGTAATCAACCATTGGGCTGCTAATAAACTGTTAGACACAAGTCCTTATGGCCTCTATAAGGGGCTCTTACATTTTCTCAGTCTGAACTGCAAATGAGGTAGGGCTCTGTGGTGAAGGAGATTGTGTTTTACATGCTGCTCTCTGCAGAAATTAGAAAGAGTGAAGAGACATGGGGAGCAGTGTGATGGATGATATGCAATAGGGATCCCCAGACTTTTCTGTCTTTGCCACCTGGTAGTTCTCACACTACAGCTAAGCTATACTTGGCTTGGTTGGAAGCCAGGAGCTGTCACTGTCACCATTGATTTAAAGCAGTGCACCTAGGCTTAGCACATTTGTCAGCCTTGTAAAGTGTAGTGAAAACTTCTTGTGTTGGATACACCCACAGAACTGTTTCAGATATTTTTAATAGTTTTAGTGCTTAATCTGATGTGCACTGGACACACTGGTCCTAAGCAGCTGGTGTCCAAAATACAGAAACAAAGAATAAACAGGAAGTAACAACCTGATAACTGGTTGTATCTGATGAATGTCAACATAAATATGGAAAAAAGTATATGCAATAAGATGTTACACTTAGTGTTCAGTTAAAGCCTTTTTAGTTGGTCTTTTTTAATGAAGGTTATGTATTTTATCTATATTTGCCTGTCTTTGAAAAGAGTTCACTGGGAGAACTACAGTCACATTATGGCATTTCCAAAATTAGCAAAGGTTCTTCCCTCTTACATCATACACAGCTAAGTCAGGTATTAGATAGAAAAGGGAAAATACTGTACCCATCTTTAAAAAGGGTGGAAAGGAGGACCCTGGGAATGACTGATCTGTCAGCTTCACCTCTGTGCCTGGAAAAGTCATGGAACAGATCCTCTTAGAAGTTTTACACGGCTTCACCAAGGGCAAGTCCTGACTGACCAAACCAGTGGCCTTCTATGATGGAGTGATCGCATCAGTGGACAAAGAAAGGGATACAGATGTCATTTATCTAGACTTATGTAAAGCCTTTGACACAGTCCTTCACAACATCCTTCTCTAAATTGGCAAGAGAAAGTTTTGGTGGGTAGGCCAGTAGATAGATATGAAATGACCACATCCAGAAAGTAGTTGTTGGGGGCTCGGAGTCCTGGTGGTCACCAATGACAAACGGTGTCCTCCAGGGGTCCATATTAGGACCAGTGTGATTTAATATCTTCATTAACGACATAGATGGGGGATCAAGTGCAGCCTCCACAAATTTGTCAATGACACCAAGCTGGGTGGTGCAGAGGACACACCTGAAGGATGGGATGTCATCCAGAGGAACCTGGACAAGCTCGAGAAGTATTCCCATGAGAACGTCATGCTGCTTAACAAGACCAAGTGCAAGGAGCTGCACCTGGGTCAGGGCAACCCCCAGTACCAATACTGACTGAGGGATAAAATTATCAAGAGCAGCCCTGCCAAGGATTTTGGGGTCTGGACACGAGGCAGAAATGTGCACTTTTCAGAGGAGGAAAGAAAGAGAGAAAGGGAGAGAGAAAGGGAGAGAGAGAAAGACAGAAAGAGAGAGAGAAAGAGAGAAAGAAAGAAAAATATCATCAGACTGTTTATAAAGTGTTTATAAGCTTTGCTGTTAATAAGGCAGTCAGAGAAAAAAGGGGATGCACCATAACTGATGAAAGCCATCTTCATTCTTCTCTCTCCTTCTTCAGGACTTCTGCTCACCATGTTAAGCAGGCAGGATATTTGTTCACTCAGATATATAAAACTAATTTCTCTTCAGTGTCTATACAAAGCCTAGGCTTCAACATGATCATTTAGTAATCTGGAGATGTAATACTGCATTTTGAACTCACAAACAGAATCCTTATACTTTTACATCAGTTTTATGTTTTCATGAAGCAAAAATGTAAAGGGTTTTATAGGTGAAAGCCTGAGATGAAAGATTGTGACAATCAAGTTCTTTGCTTTCAAATTCAGCTCAAATTATTCTTTATTTTTCATATATCTGATAACTAAACACAAAAAATCTGGCAGGATTAAAGATAAATGTCTCTCAAATAGCAGAAACACTAGGATGATTTATTTTATTAATTCTCCTGATATATTTAGCATGAAACATATAAGGCTACTAAACCCTCGCTGAAGTCAAATGTGGAGATTAAATGAGTTTTGTAATTGAATTGAATCAAATGTGCAGATGCTATGTGTGGAATTGAAATTGCAAGCAAGAATGGAGAACAATTTTGTAAGGAAGGTTCCCAAACTTAAAAGAATAATTAATTACTTTATAATGATATTATGACTAAGCATGAATTTTACAACTTTAGGAAAGCTGCATAAAGTGAAACTGGAGTGCATAGAATATTGAAAGTCCAGGCAAAATCTGAGAATACACCAAATTATTAAGTCAAGCTGTACTTCACAAGGCAAGTTGGAATAAATGAAGATTTCTCTGCCGTTATAAATATCTATAAATATCTATATCTATATCATCTATATCTATATCTAAAAGGAACCACAAGGGCACAGTGCATGAGAAAGACATTATGGATCCTAGACCTAAAAAGCACACACATAATGTGAATAGATATGACACCAAAGAAATGACAAAATAATAGGTATATTAGCTGATCCTTTTTCAGATATGGGAATATTTCCCAGTTTCTGAAACCTTGTGCTGGCCATAGAATGCATAGAAATCACAAGTCAAGACTATGTTTATGCAATGCACCCTAAGAAAGGCAGAAGTACAGAACTAGGTTTTAGCAAAGAAGTCTTTTTGCAGTAACACTAAATGACTAATAATGATGTGTAAGTTATAAATACCTGTATGTACGTATATATGTATAATTCTGATTGCATTTGTGTATTATATTTGCAGGTTTTAATACAAGGGTGGCTTGTTTGAGAAGCTGCCAGAAGCTTCCCCTAAGTCTGATAGAACCAATGTCCATTGGCTCCTAGGTGGACCTGCAGCTGGGCAATACCAATCCCATCAGAAACAATGGTAACATATGGGATAACATATTTTAGAAGGGAAAAAAGTTACAGCACAAAAGCACATTGCAGGGGAGTGAGAATATGTGAGAGAAACAGCCCTGCAGACACCAAGGTCTGTGAAGGATGGGAAGCTGATGCTCCAGAGACCAGAGCAAAGATTCCCCTGCATCCTGTGGTACAGACCATGGTGAGGCAGCTGTGTCCCTGCAGCAGAGATCCACCTGCAGCACAGGGAAAGCCCAATACCAGAGCAGGTGAATGCCTGAAGGAGGCTGTTACTCTGTGGAAAGTCCACACTGGAGCAAATTTCTTGCTGAGATTTGTGACCTCATGGGGGACCCACACTGGAGAAGAATGTTCCTGTAGGACTGCACCCAGTGGAAGGAACTCACACTGGAGCAGTTCATGAAGAGCTGCAGCCTGTGGGAAGGACTGACAGTGGACAGTTTCATGGTGGACTGTCTCTCGTGGCAGGCCCCCATGCTTGAGCAGGAGAGGAGGAGGAGTCCTCCCCCTGAGTAGAAGAGATTGGTAGAGATGTGTGATGAACCAGTTGCAAACCCCATCTCCCTGTGCTGCTGGTGGGAAGAACATAGAAAACTCAGGAGTGAAGTCCAGGAAGAAGGGAGAGGTGTGTAGTAATATGTATTTAAACCCTGATGGTGTGCACTAGCCAAGCTCTCACTCAGGACCGGGCTCAACACCTGAACTCAATTGTTATTCAAACAGAGTTCAGGCCACCTCAACCTAAAGTGCTCATTAACCTCCTACAAACAGCTGTAGCTGCAGGGCGGGCACAAGCCCTATAAATCTAGCCCTGGGAGGAGCCAAGGTTGGGGTGGTTGTTCCTGGTTGCTGTGTGCTGCTGGAGCTCTGCTCTGAGAAATCATAATCCAAGACTCAGAAGACTGCGAGCTCCAGCACAGAGGTGGAGGAGGGTGTTCAGATTTGCTGGTTTTTTTCTCATTACCCTATTTTTAATTGACTGCTTTCTCTGAGTCAAGTCTGTTTTGCCCATGATGGGAATTGGTGAGTGATCTCTCCCTGTCCTTATTTAGACCCACACGTTTTTGATAAAGTGAATTTGAATTGCTGCTGGTCCATGGAAGGAACACTCTTATAGTCAGAAGAAAGGAAAACATTCAGTTGGAGAGCAAATCAGCTTAATATACTTAATTTAACAAAGGGGATATAATGTGTGTCTTTAAGTATACATGGGATAAGCCCCAGGGACAAAAAATTCTCTTTGGAGTGATAAACCAAGTTGATGCAAGGATGTATCAGTATATACATTTATACTGGAAATAAAGTAAAGTTTCTGAACAATGGAGGGGAAAATAATCCACTACTTGTTGAAAAGCAGGTTTATATTAAAATCTAGATGTTTTTTCCCCAGTAGTGATTTTTTCCTGATGTGGAAGAAGAGAAGTAAGATGAAGAAAACCAGTTCTCGATCATTTGTAACTTCTTTTACTAAAACCATCCTGTGTCTGCAGTCTCCTCTTACTACACATCTACACAGCAAATAATCAAAGTTAGTAAGAGTCTGCAGTAGTCTCCTGTACTCATTTCCAGGGCAGGATGGAAAAGCCCAGTTTATTTAATTATGTACTCAGAAGTTATAAAAAAGGGGAAGTGAATTTAGCTTGCACTGAAAAATTTATTTAAAAAACATCCCAAGCTTGTAAGGCTCAAGTCTGCAACTCTAATGATTGTGGGTTTTTTGGTTTATCTTGTTTTAAATCTCTTTGTGTATATCTACTATGCATATGTTCATATATTAAATATGTGTGTTTGTACCTTAAACATTTTTGGCAGTTCAGTAGAACCTATTATTGAAAGTATAATATCAGTATCAGACAGACAGATGCACATAGGAAGTGAGACAGCTGGGAAATAGTAGCAGAAGTGTGTGAAAGGAAGGATAGATACCACCCCCTCATTTTCTGTATCAGTTATACCTTGGAAGTAAGAACAAAACCAGAGATTAGAAAACAGCACAGCTTGTCATGGTTTTCTAATGTCATGATTGCAAGTAAAACAAAGCCTGAAATTTCCTTGTAGTCTTGCTAGATTTATATGGTTTGTAAGCTGTGCTTTATCTAAAGGAATATATACATGTTTAAGAGTGTTTTCTATGTAAAATGGTGCACTGTATCATAAGTTAGGATCTCCTTTGGGAAAATGAGTATACTGTGCAGAACTAATAATGAAGAAAAAATATTAAATTTCTTTTTTAAAAAACAAATTAATCTCAAGCAAAGAGAGAAATTTACAATACTCAGGCAACTAACACTCATAGCATTCAGTAAGTGATGAAATATCTAGGGCTAGGAAGCTCTTGCTGAGTAACTATGCTCCTTTTTTACACAAAATAGAGTTGGGAATAACCAGCCTAAAAAATATCTAATAACCCATTATTGTATGAAGTGTGGCCCCCCGATACTATTTGCTGTATTCATAAAGTGCAGTTTTTCAAAACTGAAATCCTTAAGCCCACTTAAGGTCTTTAGGTATACACTTGTACTGTTCGGAGTATTGTGCTTTAACAGAAAAAACAGTTTTGATAACTGCAGTTATCCATTATATACTGGTATTATACATCAGTGGCTGATGTAAAAACTCGGGAAGAATTATGTTTCAATGAGTTTTTTACACCTAATTATAAAAATACCGAAAAATGAAGCTAAGGTGGAGTTCCCAATTAAAGATTCCCTGCTAGACTGGAGGTGATTGAGAGAAATTGGGGAGCGGCTGAGAGAAAAAAAATCAAGTGAGAGAAAAAGAGCAGAATTTGTAGTTGCTCAGGAATACTCTCCTGTATGATAGTTTACTAAGGAATTATTAAATGCAGTAGACCATGAGGGAATCTGAGGAGATGGAATTCTTCCTAGACAACAAAAAATGTCTGGGTGTGGTCAACAAAAAATGTCATACTACTAAACATGCAGAAGCATTGAGCTAGCAGAGTTTGATGACAGCCTTTGATAAATCAGTCGATGTAAATAGGTGTGGTACTTTCAAAACCTATGTCCCTATCTCCCAAAATCAGTCGTCAATATTTTGCTTTCCTTTTCTTTTACTGTGGCTTAGAAACTGAAAACGAGAAAAAGGCAGAACATTGTTCAGGGGTAACGGAGTAATTAGAGCACACAATGCCCTTTGCAAAGCTGTCAAACACAGTACTGAAACTACTGCAGTAATAAGTTGCAGAAATTAATACTTTGCAAAATTATGTTTGAACTGCTCACATTATATGTTACAATTTGTCAATATTGGAACTATGGGGAATACAAATAAGAATATCTTTTGTTTTCTTGAAAAGGGGAAGCATATGATCACATTATTGAAGAGTATCTTACAATGGGTTGCTTTCATGTATCATTTCCTAATTTTTATTTGTTGAAATGTACAAACTAAAAGTTTTGTAACCTGTACTGTTGATGATGTTTTGTAAGATTTATAATTCTTAAAGTAAATTCAGAGTTTTTCAGAAAGGAAATTGTAAGTTAATAATTTTTCAAATGTGAAACAAATAATTTCTAAATACAAAGGAGAATTTCAAATCCTTTTGAGGTCAATGTCACAATTCTGACTTCAACAAGGCTAGAATTTCATCTGAGGACCTCCCACTCCAAGCTAAGTATGAACACATTTCTTGCATGCTTTTTACCTTTAAAATCTCAGGGATTTTCGCCACTTTTACAGATGAACTTGTCAACTTGTTTTATTTAAAAAAGTAAAAATATCAAACCATTGCCAACAGTAACAGTCAAAATTTAACCTTGAAAATAAGACCCTGTCTATGCAGAAACTATGATTACGATACAGGGTAATTGGCATAAGATCTTTAGGTAGGCATTCTCATTTGGTTTCAGAATAAACCTAATATGATTTAATTCCAACTATTTTGAAAATTCATTAAGCTAAATCATATTAAGGCCACTTAATAAGAAAAAATTCATAACGGGGTTGAGTCAGTTGAATTAATTAATATTCAGAGTGTGGTAGAATTAACATTATGAGTTGCTGGAATTAGGAAAGGCATGGATGCCACTGTACTCCTGAAAACTCATCATAGAGGACCACTAATTCACATCCAATTTCTTCCATCAATGATTATTAGTCCTTTAGTGTGGGAACGATAACTTTTTTTTTCTCCCAAGATGCATGTAGAAGCCCCTTATGCATGTATACAGTGCCATATGGCATATTCAGTCAAAAATTTCTTATGCACCCTTATCAGATCTCGTGTGTAATCCACATACAGAAGCCCAAAAGTAAAGTGTCACACAGTGTAGCAGAAGAAAGCAGCAATGTATTCGTGTTTGCAAGTTTTCATGGTAGAAAACAATTAATTGCATTATCTTAAGGAATAAACAGTTCTGCTCATCATAAATTGAATCATGGATCTTTAATAAAGAGATTTTTAATCATTATTGATTTTTAAGTTGTGGATATAACTCAGTTTGAATCATTAGTCCGAATGTTGTTCAAAAACATTGAACATTGACTTTCACTGTATCTATATTAATCTGCTGGGCTGCTAAGCATTATCTCAGTATAAAGAGATTTTTACATGCACAGTTTATGGGGGATGGGATAGGAACCCATGGGAACCTCAGCTCTCTCATTATCTGCTACCAAGCTTTTTACTTGTACCGGCTTGCTTCATGATGCATTTCACAGTAACTTCAAGATAGTCTGGTTTTCTGGCCATACTAGCCTAGCAGAGTTTTATGTCTGCACTGGTCAGCTGCATTCTTTATTTTAAGTTGTTATTACTTCTTTGAGGATTTTATTTCATAGCTTCATCCAGTGTATGCTAGTTCTTCCATTCCCTAAAGCCTCTTTCTTAAACTTGCAATTTAATACTTGTCTTCATAAGGTATCTACTTACAGAAATATTTTGTTTTTTCATAGAAAGGACTGCTGCTGTATTTTCTCCTTTGGAGGCAGAATCTGGAAGTAGATAACATTTTGTTTTATTGTCAATAATATATGAAACACAGAACTGCAAGCCTTCATTAGAGTCTGAAGGAGTTTAAGCTGGGAATTGAAAACTGCCAAAAACTACTGCAAGACAACAACAACAAAAAGTTAATTTCTTTTAAAAAAATAGGAGAAATAAGTGGGCTTTATAAGAAGCGGAAATGACATTACAAAGTAGGAGATTTTGTTTCATTTCTGAACTTATCACAAACTGATGAGATTTGTTTTCTTCCTATGGATTGAAAAGAAAATATAAAAGATTGTTTGTCTGCTTAAAGATGTCACTAAACTGTTTTCAAATTCTGTAAGGCAGCGATATTTGCAATTATGTTTTGTTATTTCTGTTAAACAATTTTTTCCCTCCAGTCAGGTATACAAAATGATCTTTACATCAATGATGATTGGATAGGACATTGCATGCCTTGTAAATTTTATATTAATGAAAAAATACATGTTTTGAAATCTGAATTCATAAATTACATACTGCTGTACTTTCTTAGCTTTCTGTTTTGATTTTTTTTTGATTTCACAAATTTTATGTTTCTGCTAAATATTTAACTCCTGAATAATCAAAGTGCTACTGAAAATTTACTTGATATTATTAAAGATAGGCAGAAGGGTTTTTTTAGATTATTACTTCACAGGTCTTCTTTCTCATCAGTATTATCTTGAATTCTTTTCAGGCATTGGTGCTCAGGCACACAGTGCCCTTTAGTCAGATCCTATGACTGGTTGTATCTACCAATACTGAAACACCTATGTTCCTTTATTGGTAAGTTTATCTTGTTACAACAGTAATTATCTTGTTGACTCATTTCCGAGTCTTTAGGCATGCTTTCTTTCTGGAGTAAAACTGTCTTCCAAGGCAAAGTTGTTAGTTTAATATATGTTTGCTTTTCTTTGTATTTCTGTACATATATATATATATATATATATATACACAAATTTCAGAGGATTTTTCTCCTATGCTTCTTTGCAAGTTTCTTACCCTAATACTTTTTTAGCTTTCTAAAAAAACATCTATTTCACATACAGGTGACACTAAACTACTAAACTTCATGAACAACTGTTTACTTCTGAATAAAAAGACGCAAATAAAGAAACAAACAAAAACTCCCCCAGCAACAGGTAGCAAAAGCTCTTATGCTTCAGAAATTGTTACAGTTTTGATTTTGTCATGGATTTTGTAATTGCTTCACTAAAAAAAAATCCCCCAAATGATTTAATATGAATAATTTCTAAATGTATATTCTATGTATATAATGTAGCAAGATCTAGTATATTAATATATAATTCAATTTATTATTAATTATTATATATAGTTATATATATTAATATATATGATTTATAAATAGACACAAAGCTGTTTGCCTGTTACTATTGCTTGCTTATGCCAAGAATATGGTAACACTGTAAACTTTGCTCACATTAACATGCACTAAAATTTATATCATGAAGGTACAGAATAGGACATAAGTAATCAATCTTTAATTTCAATTAAAGTCAAAGCTTTTGTGTAGTAACTGATAGAATAAAATATATCCAGAGTTTTCTAAAGAGTCATTTGTCTCCATTAAAGAAAAATCCAGAAGGTTTTCACTTTGTCAAGCTGAACAATGAACTGGTGATGAAGTTACATCTGATGATTTTCTTGGCAAGTCACTAAAGTAATTATCCTCCCACCTGCCTCAGAATTAGCTATTTGCAAGGATTGATTAGTTGTGCAGACTGACTACTTGAATAATCATGATCTTAAGTGAAATTGGAACTTCCTTTGTTTTTTCACAAAGAAAGAGATAAAATTGTTAAGAAAAATTTAGACCAGAGATAATTTGAAAATGTCTGATCATATAGAGGTGATTTTATAGTTAAAAATATGTTGAATGTTTAATTTCAGTACAAATTAAAGTGCTTAGGTTTGACTTTAATACCTAATTAACTTTTGAATTTGCAAACATTGTTAATTCTGGAAGTACTGAATTTTCAGAGACTCTTTTGGTGATTCTTTCAAGACTTCCTAACCTAGGAAGGGATTTATCTAACAAAATGTAGATATCTGCATGCAAGTGCTAATATGCACTTACAAGTCTTAATTAATCTCATCCAGAAGTTGCCTTCCAAACTTCAACAGCTTAATCATGCTGTAGGAGTGTCTGGCTATGACTATGGTAACAATTTCAGATGTGCATGTCTGTGGGCTGAATGTAATTGTTCATACAAAATCATCTAATAACTTCTGAGATTAATCAGCACATCCCTCCTGAGAGAAGCTTTCTGTAAAATCTATGCCAGATCTATCAGCCCTATGTGGCTGTCTTGGAGCATTAAAAAGTAGCTGGAATGGCTCTGTGCAATGTATATTTCATTGAAGTTCCATATTAAAATTCCTAATTTAAATTTCTAATCATGAGCTAGGTTTCAGCCTCCTACTTGCAGATCTTACCAGTATGAAGAACGAATTTTAGAGAACAAATCAAGTGATCAAATACAAATGTCTACTTCTGGTTCAAGGTGAACAGAAAAGTTGGCTAAACTTGCTCACATAAAGGTACCTACACATAGAAAACTTTTTTCTAAATAACTTTTAGCTGAATTACATCCTCTGGACTGGATAAAATTCCTAAACATAAATATTCAGTGCCATTTTTTAACTTTGCTTCCAGCTGGTGTTTCAGAAGAATATGAGTCTCTTGCAAGTCCTGCATCTTCTCTGTTGGACCTGTACTTATGTTCAGGTACATATTGCATGTCACATGAGACTGGATAGAAAAGATTAAGTATCTGAATATGTATGACTTAGGTATTGTGATGTTCAAATACTAAACATTCGGGCTTACACAGAATTTAATGGGAAAAGGGGATTATTTTACTGCAATGTGGAGAATTACACATGATTCTTGACCCCATAACATCTATCTGGGAAGATTTAATGCTTCCTATTTATCAATCATATATTGTCTAAAGACAGTCAGTGGAAAATTCTGTTACTCCAAATATTTGAACAATGTCAGAGTATTTGGTATCCAGAAATATGTCTCAATTCTCTGAAGTTTCTAACCAAGTATTCTGAGCTAGGCTTGTGATGGAGTAACAGGGAAAAATCTGAAAATTTTTGGCAGTGAAAGAACTTGTTAAAGAAGTTGTAGTTGGGGTTTAGACCAGCCTTATAATAAAAGTAAAGGAATCAGAGCACACAGGCTCACCTCAGGCAAATTGTAAGAGATGTAAAGAAAACACTTAAATATGATGGCTGTGTTTTGTATCCTTCCTGGTGAAACTGAAACATTTTGCATAGAGAAATATAAATAATTTTCTGTAGTTCATTGATGAACCACTTTGCTGGCAGGGAAGCAGGAAGATCCTAGATCTTGATCCACAGTCATGCTACTACTGTTCATGTACTTCAAGGTTATGGGATTTTTTTCCCTCAGAGCAATACATGCAAATTCCCGAATCATTATTAAAATACAGGTCATTCCTTAGATCTTTTCAGGATTTAATCCATGCGATTTACTTCTCTGTCTATTTATTTTTCCATAAATGATGCATTCTTTACCTCCAGATGATTTGACTTCAGCAACAGTGAGGGAAGGATTCTCAGTTAGCAAAAAATTATCTTGCAAACTTGGAAACTAAGTCCTGGATTAAAAGGTTCTTTGTTCTAGTACTCAGATCTTCCACAGTCTTAACTGATGTTCTCATCATTAAATTATGCTAAGGGCAGATAGCAACACTATTGACCATATTTCAAAATAAAAAAAATATCTCCAGGTACTGTGACTGAGGCATAATTGAACATATAATATGAAGGGAAATGAGTTATGTAAATGCCCTGAGCCGACGATAATCTGTTCAGGAAACCTGCACTATCAATAGAAGCAAAGGCAGAGCAGACTTCTTTTCTGAGGCTGGTTGTTAAACAAGTTCCTGCTAATCTAACACTCAGTGCTATGATAATATTTCTCTTGTTCTTATTCTGTTTGTTTATTTTTTAACAGTAATTT
The DNA here is from genome assembly GCA_013398055.1 of Ifrita kowaldi. Classification (NCBI taxonomy): domain Eukaryota; kingdom Metazoa; phylum Chordata; class Aves; order Passeriformes; family Cinclosomatidae; genus Ifrita; species Ifrita kowaldi. The sequence continues at coordinate 528,385 of VZRS01002372.1, forward strand.
ATGGGAACAAAGTGATTTAATCTGCAGATCGAAGTTGTGTATAGGGCATAGATTTACGGGATAGTGCATACCCACTAAATCTAAACTCCACAAAGTTTTGTATAGCCATGGCTATAGGGGAGGGGATAGTATTATGTACGATTCACATGACCTGCAAGTCATATTGAGATCCATATCTAGCACACATGATGGAGATATAAACCACACAGATAAGCTTCTGTGTTCAATATAGGCCTTTCTTTGCCGTGCAGACTCTCTGGTGGAAAAATGAACTGTCATTGTTGGGCGAGTCTCAGAGTTCTGAGGTAATAGAAGAGCCGCTTAGGAGGCATTCCTACTGTAACTCCTAATATTTGGTTTAGACAGGCAGCAATTCAGTGATATTTAACAGAAAAGTCATTTGAAATACTTGCAGGATCAAACATTTGAGGGTCAGAAAATTAATTTCATGACTACTGCCTACTAGAAATACATAATGTTCTATACTAAGCTGAATTTAAATGCTAACAGAGTGTTTGTGAGAAATGTTGAAATATTTGTTGAAATATAAATGCATGGGCTCCCTTTTTTTGTTTGGTTAGGTTTTTTTGAAGATAGGAGATGCTTATCCCTAAAATCAATTTAGGCATATAGGCCAAATACTCTGAAATAGATTTTACTCTTATAGACTAAAGTAGAAATCAGCATATGGATGAAGTAGGCTTTGTTATTCTGGATTACTGTTCCTTAATTTCCCTTTAATTAATTTGGTTTGGAGCATTCCTGCATTGTTTTACTATCAGTTTCTCTACCACTGCTTACAATGATGGTTATGTGTTTATACATGAAAACAAATATTCCACTGATTTTTCTGACATGATATTCCTGATAGAGCAAAACCTATGAAAATGAGACATAGTGGTCAATGAAATATTCATGTTCTTCTGCTTACATTTATGTATCCAATTTTATCTCCAGGTGTTTATCAATTTAAATTGTTGCCTATTAGATTAGATTTGGAATATATATAATTATTTAGCACTTGCTATATATTGTCCGATAAACCGAGCTAAAAGTTTTGGACACAGTCATCACTGATTTATTGAGAATTCAAGATTTTATGCCAACATATTTAAATCTTATAATTAAAAAGGTTGTTTAGGCTCTTTCTTAAGAGAAATTTCTGAAAACCTATATTTCAGTTTTTCATATAATAATCTCCAAAATTCTTTCATGATTTGGTGTTCTGGTTAGAGAAATATTTTCCTCATAATTATTCTTGATTAGTACTCTGTTTGTTTCCTTATTTCCTCATAATTTCTTTTTTAGTAGTTATTTTATGCAACAGATTGTCATGCGATGTGTTGGAGAAAATAACTGACATTTGTATTGTGTGTCTATAACCAGTTTCAGATATCTACTGCGTTGACTAAAATAAGAGATAGGTTACTATGAGAGAAAAGCCTGCAAAAACACTTGTTCCTTCCTTTAATTTTTTTTAAAAAGACAGAAAATAGTTCATATTAGTGTCGAGCTCAGACTTTTCTTATTATTTTCAGTATTAATTTGATCATTTCGTAGTTTGAACTTATTTACCTGTTGATTCAGTCTTCAATATGAACTAATTTTGACTTCAGTACTATTGCATCTTTAATTAACTCAATAAAGTTACAGTAAAGCAAAACAGGCAGATGTTTCCTTTGGTGTGTTTTGCTATCAGATCCTTTTAATAAAATCCATAAACAAACCGGTGCTCTGAGTTCTAGTGAAAGCTCAGAGGTAAATAAGACATCCTAAATCTATTTTATTTGACTTGTTGATTTGTATCTCAGTATTAGATCTACAAGAAGATTTCACATTGCAGTAAACACAGACAGCACTGTGTACTCGAGGGTCCTTTGAGGACTGCTAGGATGAGGCAGGATCCACCTGGCCAAGAAGGAAGAAAGCATTTTTTGCCAACAGGCCCACTCACACAGGGAGGACAGCTTTCAAGTAGGAAGGATACAGGTAGGAGATGACAACCCATACAGCTGGGAGGAAGTGGTGGGCAGAACTGGCAAACATAGGGTCATGGGGTAGTGTGGAGAAGAATAACTTTGTGTTGAACAAAATAAGGCTGAAGGGAGCCTACCTAAGTGTATCTGTATGAATAAGGTAGTGATGAGAGGGCAGCATAATAGCAGAGGCTCTCACACATTTTCTGGGAACTCATCACCACTGCATTCCTCTATCAAATGCCTGTGTATTCATGTACAACATATAGGGAACATGGAATTAGGAAGTAGATGTCTGGGAATAGTTGTAATGCTATGTCCTCACTGGGATTACAGGGATGGACAAAGAATTTTTACAAAGGACAGGCAGAAAGGCATCAAGGAAACAAGCACTTTGTTTGAGGAAACAGTGAGAATGTATGAAACTTTACATGAATGGTAAACCAGGAAAAAGTTTATAGTTCAGCATTAATGCACAGACTAATGTGGGATCCATTGTGATGGGACTCTGCTAAAGACCACCTGCTCAGGAAAAAGTTGATAACTTCTTCCAATAACTGGAAGAAGTCTCACTTTCACAGCCCCTGATCCAATCCAGCACCATAGTTCTGGCAGCAGTCACATTCTACACAAATCCACTCTGAGAACCTGTATTCCTTTCTGGTAGGTCCAGCAACAAGCTGGTCTCCTATATATTTGTCTTTCAGCTGTAGGAGAAAGGATGCAGAATAGCCCAGACACATCACTGCTATTTTAGCCATTTCACAAGTATGATTATCAAGACTTCCTTTCCTGAAACATACAATTGTGTGCACTTTATTATGCTTACATATTCTTTGTTCCTTCTCCTTGTTGTTAAAAATAGCACTGTCCACTATTTCCTCTTCCTTTTTGTCAAATTTCTTCAAATTCTTTCATTATTTTCTATTCACCATTGAGATATGAAGAGCAGCCTTCGCATCTTGAAGGATTCCCAAATTCTTTGCTGAAATTTTAGGGGGTTTTGCCTTTGTATTGAGTTCCTTGCATCCCTCTTTTTGTTACAGTATGTCCTCTTTTTGTTTGTCTATTCTGTTTTAATAACATTTAAATGGTTTTACATGTGTTCTACAAGGTTATGAACAAGACAGTTCACTATATACAGGTTTTAATTTTGTCAAGACATGTTGTAAGGGTTTTGTTCAGTTTTTTTTTTTTTTTTTTTTTTTAACAACAGTGACAGACTCTGAAAGCCAGCTTGTCTCAATTGACATAAGACTTCCTGGCTGAATTATAGTTTGTTGGTTTGAAAGTGTGAAGTGCATTCCTGTAAAGGCCACAGTGACCTTTTATATTTTGCTCAGTAAGGAATCAAAATGCAACATTTTACTAAGCTCAGCTTAGTTGCTAAGGCACATACTTTTCAACAAGAAAACCTATTTCATATAATTTCATAAGGCAACATTCAAACACAGCCAAATTTCTGCATGTTTGTTCTGCCATGATTGAATGGCAATTTGTTCCTAGCTGTCTCTCCCTACAGGAAAACAATCATTCATCTGTGTTGGCATTTATTGTTCTAGAGTCTAATATTTGCTTTACTTTAAGGAATAGGTAGTAGCATTTTATTTGGCTTTATGAGGAATAAATTGTGAGGTTCATGGAATAAATTAATAATGATATGGCAAACTGTTATTTTTAAATGATAGTACCTTAAAAAATTGGAAAATCCAGTGCACTAACCGGTTTATTTTGGAAAACACAGTTTTAATGTGAACATTTATTTTAATCCATTTGTGAAAGACTTTGTGTCCCCTCCCGACTTCTTGTGCATCCCCAGCCTACTCAGTAGAGGAGGCAGAGTGGGAAAAATGCAGACATTGTTCAGCAGTAACAAAAACACTGCTATTGTTATCGACCCTGTTTTATTAATGTATCCAAAACACAGCACCATACAGGCTGCAATGAAGAAAATCGGCTCCATCTCAGCCATACCTGGTACATCAGCTCATTTTAAAATGGGCATGAAGGCTGAGACTTGGCCGTAAAAGCATAAGCATATAGCGAAACTTAGAATATCTGAGCTCATCACGAGTGACCTTCCACATGCTGTTTAGAATGCTGAGTGCATCTCTGAGGCTCTCAGCTAGTGCTGTGCAGATAACTTTGATATCTTATAATATCTGAAATTTCACCAGATGCATGTTCGGTAATTTGATCCCACTGTAGGTACCCATTTATTAGGCTGATCATGAGGTGCTTTTAGAACACTCCAGAAACACATTAGAAAGGTGAATCACACACCTCACTTCCTAGGCAACCTTCTACATCCTTACTTTATTGATCGGTTGTAAGTGCTCTGCAGACCTAGTTACATCTGGGTGACAGCTTTAGGTTATGAGAAGAATATAGAATATAGCTGTGTTAATGAAGTGACCATCACTGTAACTAGAACTTTAATATTAGTAACTTAATCATGATGGCTTTTTAAAAAATTATTTCCTTTTTAAGCTGCGGTCTCATTCAGAAAACCAATGCATACCTTTTATTAAATTCAGGAGTAATTTCAGGATTTTTTTGTTGTTTAATATTCTATGTTTCCTTACAGAAATTATTCATCTTGCCTCAAAATTTTTATATTGTTTGGGAAGAAGAATGTTAAATGTTCTTATGTATGTGGTTAAAATGATGCTGTGTCATATGCTCAGTTGCTGTATATGTAAAGTTCAGACAACATAATTTTAATTCTAGTATCTATTATTGTTATTACGCTGTTTCAGACTGTTAAGAATACAAGACAAAAAGAGATTTTTTCACTATAGCTGAGTAACATGGAAGAAAAAACGACTGAACCTCTTTTGTTGTGATTTTGCAATTGAGAAAATAAGTTTTTCCTTAAGTCAATATTGAGAGCATTTTATTTTGGGTTGGGAATTATGTTTTATTCCTTAAGCACTGATTTATACACAATGAAAACACAAAGTAGAATCCAAAATGGCCATGTGGTAATCCTACTTCCTTGAGACCAGTTTCATTAAGAGTAATGGAGAAATAAATAAAAAATACAGATAGGAATTAGAGTTTTTGCATATTTTATATAATTAGGAATTCATATCAAGATCCCTTCCTTTTAGTCCTAAAAAAAATAATGAAGACTACAGAAATAAGATCACAAGATATCTGAGTGAACAGTGTGTCTTAATGCAACATGAACTTTTTTGCTTTCCAGTTCACAAAAGATGAACAGTTTGCAGATGGAGACATGAAGCTAGTTCAGGCTGATCTTTGGATCCTGGACTTCGTGTACTAGATACATATGACTGAGAAATGAATCATTAGGCCTACTACTCTAGCTGATAAAAATACAAGGATATGGACTCAGACACAAATGTCACCAGCTGTTACATTCTAGCAGCCTCAGTAGGAATTAAGAAAACCGCAGCAAATTAGGCAAACAATTAAGTAAATAAATGTAACAGAGAAGCAGTAGAAATTAGTGTAATTAAGTTCACTGGATGGGACACTTTCAAGTTTAAATTACATTTCTAGGAGCATTTCAGGTTTTTAGAAGTTGCATTCTACAGGCTGTGACACTAAACAAAGGCTGTTTGTGAGAGTTATTTCCAAAATCCAATTCTTCTGTGAGATGTGATAGGACTCTTCAGTAGGAACATCAGTGGAAGCAACAAGACTAGTCCATGGCAGGGTTATTTCTGGCCTTTTGTCTCTTCTGTCTTTCCCCAGTGTAATCTCCTAGGTACATACTCTTGGCTCTTATCAGGGGCTGTTGTTTAGTGGAGCAAGAAAAGGAGGTTTGAGTTGTGGTACCCACACGGACACTTGCTCATTCGCCTGCCCACACTGGGATGAGGAGACAGTAAGAAGAGTAACAAGGAGAAAACTCATGGGTTGAGATAAAGACAATTTAAGAAGTGAAAGAAAAAAAAAAAAAGAAAGCAAGCAATTGTGCAAACGTCATTAATCACTGCCACCTACAAGCAGACTGATACCTAGCCAGTCTCTGAGCAACAGCTACCTTGGGAGACAGAGACAAACACTGTCCATCCTGGTTTTTGCTAATGATGTTATATGGCATGGAATACCCTTCTGGAAGGGGGCAGTGTGAGAAACTGAGAAAGCCTTGATGTTATGAAAGCATTGTCCCACATATTAATAATATTAATTATAATAACGGAACATTGATGTGTTATCATGGCAATTTCAGTCACAAATCTAAAACATAATGTCATGCAGATCGTTATGAGGAAAGTTAACTCCATCCAAGACAGACCCAGCACAATTTGAAATATGTATTCTCCTATTCCTGCAGAAATTTGAGCCCAAGTATTTCTTTCATCGGTCATTCTTGCTGTCTTTCTGCTAGTTGACTTAGAAAGATAATGTCTAATTTGCATTTTTTTTTAGTATTAAGTGGCCATGCAGCTGTGAGTTGCAGGGCTGGATGAACAGCAAGCATGACCATGCAATTCCAGACCAATGAAACAGGAAACTGCTTTCTAGATTGTTACATTTTCGCTACTTAGCATATGTGCATAAATAGTCCTACAAAAACTGTTTCCTAAAATGCTGTTTTACTGACTGCTTAATATAAGTGCAAAAATAACACTAGGAAGAAAATAAATTAATTAGGATTAGAATGCTTTTAGTCCAAATTAGGCTACTAATCAGCACGAAATGTGAAATTCATGAAGTTGGAGACAGTATAACTCACTTGGTTATGAAAATGGGAATTCTGCTCTCTGATCTAAAGATTGCTTATTTGTTTTTTGCTACACTTCTTAAAAAAATTAAAAAGTTATAAAAGGAAAGAACAAGATCAAGGACCTTCTGTGTTTTTAGGAGAATGTCAGAATCATTTGGCTATAGAATCAGTTCTATTTTATGTCTCTTGATCCATTAATTTTGCATAGTTTGTTACCCATAGCTGAGAAACCTCAAGGAAGTTGAAACAGCTCTCCTCACACTAATACAATATTCATACCTTAACAGAGCATCAGCCAGAGGCTAGACAGAATCACAGCACTAGAACTTCTTGGGTGCATATTTTGGAGCAAGTGAATTGAACTTTTAACTTCTTAATGATTGAGCTATTAAATAAACTATTCAATTGGACTTTGAAAAATGCAGAAACTACTGGAACTATGCTTTTTAAACACAGCTGACTTACAGCAATCTATATTCTGTAGATTATCACACCTGGCTTCTCACTGATCCCTACTTTATTATACTAGGAAATTGCATCCCACAATTAGCAGTTCTACTAACTGACGAGTATGTTTGTTACTATCACCTTTATTGGAGCTACATGGATTAAGGTATTTGAATAAAAACTTTTCTTTTGGAGTTGGAATACAAAATTTATTTTTTTCAAGAATTGTGTATTTATTCTTTTATCTGAAGCTGAATTTCTGGTGCTGTTTGATATTTCAGTGGTTATTCTCCAGAATGTCCAGCTGTCAATCTGGAAGTTTGTATGTCTTCCATGTTATCATTTTTACCCTCCTGCAGTCATCTCAAATGTACTGATTTTTTTCATACATCCCTATGAGGCACTTAAGGCAAAAAAAGAAGAACAGAAAGACAAGATAGGAAGGTATGCTGCATTCCATTGTAAATTATGTGACAAAATTATTTCCTGTATGGTGACTGTTATCACACCTGCAGAGTTTAGTTAGCCAAACTCCAGTATGATACTGCCATGATGTATTGTTATTTGCACCTAAGTGTTTCTATTTGGCAGAAATCATGTAGGAGGTCCTTAAACTGAAGCATGTGAATTGAGGTAAGATGCCTGTGAACCCTACCCTTATGGGGAAGCGTATGAATCCCACCCTTGTGTTCCAGTTACCATCAAAAGAGGAAAATAGCCACTTACATATTTCATTTCATTAGAGACGCTGAAAGTTAAATTAGCTTAATGCTGTACTAAAGGCTCTATATAACTGCTATAGCAGCAGAAGTATATCACATTTTAATACTTAGAAGGCATTCAACATAATTGCAGAAAATAAACAACAAATTACTCTCAATCTTTACATGAATGTTCATGGCAGTGAAAATTGTTTAACCAGTCAGGAATGTACAAAAATTCCACACTAACTCATTACAATGAGCCTGAAAATTCTTTGGGCTTTGGGGTGATTTTTTGTTTGTAACTTAAGTGAAGACCAAGGTAATTTGATGTATAGAAAGCATTAGTGGCATTCATCATGGGTTACAAAACAGGTTTTGAACAGTTTCTCTTTGCCACTAAAACATTCCACAACTCAGCACAGTAAATTTTCCAGATTTTTTCTACAAGCTTAATGGAAATATGCCTGAAATTTTCCATCTGTATTATTCCATATTTGCCCATTTTATGAAGCATATTCTTAAATCCCACACATCCTCCCTTTCCCTCATAAATACTTACAGATTTTGCCGGGGAACATAATTTCTAGGAATAATGTCTTCCAGAGCTAGGAAAGACTGAACTTTGAGTTCCTTTTGGACAATCAAAGAGTGCAATTTTTTTTTGGTTTTTTTTTGGTTTGTTTTTTTTTTATGTTGTAAAAGATTTTTAATTTTTCAGATTGCTCAACTTGATGCTTTCATTGACCCAGAGGCATAAACCAACAAGATCTGCCTTGGCCTTCAACTTCTTAGGGGTTCCTCCAGAAGAAACTTGAAGCTGTTAATGTGTTTAAGTATCCCACCTTTGCTCATCACATCCTGATATTGTTATAAGCTCTTAGGATATGTCTTTTTTTTTCCCCCTGTATACAGTCTACCCCCAAAATTTTTGCGGTCCAGAACTAACCTGGCCAAAACTTAGATGTTTACATGCAAGTATGTTTTTAATGTCCTATTGCCATATGAAATGTCTTAGAATACCCAAGGCATAAACATAGGTCTAGCAGAGATGGCACAGGGCAAAAAGAATAGTCAAGGCACTGAGCAGCAGGAGTGACAAGTGAAGGCTAAGCAGGACATTCGGATTTATTTAAAATGGCATCAAATATCTACTCATATATGACTGAATCCAGCACCTACCTCTGACAAAGTCATTCTAGAATCAGTTCCTTTACCCACCCATTGATGTCCAGTGTGGATTCATAGGGCAACTGAAGTAACCCTTGACCTCTGTTAGATATGAGAAATTTAATAGACGTCTCTGAATTTCATAAGTTTCATCTAGCCATGTTTTCTGTATTTTCTCTGTTGTTTCCCTTAGCAGTTTCCACACACAGTTATGACATGAGCAGATCACTGCTATGATTGTTAAATACTAAGCAGCTGTTCGTGCAAAAAATTAATCAAAACCAATATTTATATATATTTAACATTAAGACAGAGCCTTTTTTTTCATCCTTTACTAACCTAGAGGCAAGACAGTATTTCAATGATGCAGGATATTGTTGGCCATTAAGCCTATGCTCAGTGTAGTCTTTGGGCAGGTGAGTGAGTAAACTGAACTGTAACTGATCCTCTAAAGCAAGTCCTTAAACCTCACTGTTTTGTTTTATCTCCTTCTAAAGGAAAGTTTTGCAGTACATTATGACAGTTACAAACCCTTTCAGTTTTTAAGTACATAAGTGCTATCAAAAAGGCAATGTGAGATGGACTGCAGTCTTAATATTTCCTTGTTGCTGTGGATGACATTGTCTCTTTCCAAACAGCTGTCCTTGGCAGGAAATATTAAATGCCCCACCTGACATGCTACACAACTGACACTATTCTAATTAAATATGTTTCTAGAGTTGGTTTATAACCCAGAAGTTAAATATAGGATACATGGAATGATTGTGGAGGTAGTTGAGTGATTTATAGTTTTCAAATATCTTGAGAAAGGAAATAGGAGTGACGACTAGCTCTCTCCAAATAAGGGGCTGAAAAATAGGAATACACTAAACTGGACATGTATGAACTGCATGTTTTTGGTTCACCTAGTGTATGGATACATGCTCTGTTTTTGTATTACTGTTCAGAGGATTTAATTTTTTATTTCAAAGCCCATTATTTGTGGGGTGCTTGAAAATGTAGAATAAAATTGGCAGTATAATTCTGTATACTGATCTCCTCTCCCCAGTAAATGCCTGTATTCTCGCCAGAAAGTTTTGTAGTGTTTTGGGCTCTTTGCAGTCTTATTTCTTTATTACGTATTAGTAGAAGATACTGCATATATGAGATACTTTATTCAAAACCAAAAGCAATAAAACAAGATTTAAAAAGACATAAACTATATTTGTCAGAGTCTAAAACATCTCAGTGTTTCATTATCAAACACATTTTTGATTAAATTTATACTGGCAAGAATATGTAAAATAACATTTAGAAATTAATAAATATGTAATGTAAATATTTTATTTTTATTTATTAATTTTAGGTACAAAATAGGTATTGACTGATGAAGTGTCCAGTATTCAGTTAAGAAATTGTCATTTTGTCATATATTTACGATAGTTACTGCAGGTATCTGTTTCATCTACATATAATATATGATAAACAGGACATTTAGTAGAATAAACCCTAACATAATAATTTCCATCTAATTTCTAAGCAATTTAGTGAATATTTCCCCCACATATCAATAATTAATTCTAATGATTACTGTAGAATGAATTGCAATTAAAGGTTGAACTAACAATCAAATAAATATGAAAAGATACAAAAATATTATGCAATTTTAGTTCTGTTTTTCTGAAAATACTTTGACAACTCATTATACTGATGAGAGTTCTGTTTTTTAAAATAAATAATGAAATATAAGGTTCCAGAAAAAATCTCCATAATTCTGAAAACTTTAGTGTTTTGGCACTTTCATTAAATTGTTTACAGCTGCAATGTCACTTGTTATGGTGTTTCCATTTGGTAATGAATAAGCAAGGACCTTTGCACTAACAAAGGTAAACCAGTCTCTAGTGATCTGACAAAGTACTGAAAATAATATGTGACCGGCTGTTCACTCTTAAAAGTCTTGTGTACTAGTTTGAGAAACCTGCCCAAACACGTCAAATAGGACATTCTTGATGTTGCAAGAATGTCTTAGTTTTTTTCCTTTGGTAGAACTATCTCCCTCCCTCTCTGCAAGTACTAAAACAGATGGTATTGCTGTCTATAGCAATAAGTATCTCGGGAAAATCCCTGCCCTTTCAAAGTATTCAGTGTCTCTTTCTTCACACAACTATAAAAATGAAATGTTAGTGAGTTCAACAATGCTTTGGAAATTATTTTGACTTTTTATGCTCACTGAGCTGTCATAGTACTTCTTGACAGATGGTGCTATTATTAAATGCAGGCAAAAATAATTTTAGCCCAAAAATCTTGGGAAGATCTGCAGAATGGCTACAGGTGTCTATCAGAAAGCTTTCCATCAAGAAGAACATTTTTTGTTTGATGATGACTGGAAAGATCACTTTAGAGAAGTGTTAACCTCTATTTCTCTCTGCAAAACTACAGTTAGTCTACCTGCAATTTTTTATATCATTATCTCTCAAGTGTAGTGGCCTTATGAGATGCACCTGCTGCAGTATCAGCAAGGCTCAGGAGCAAGCAAACAAAAGAAATGCTTCAGGGGAATATCAGTGTAAAGCTGTTGAAATCAAGCAGGATAAAAGTGCTGTGGATTAAATGTACCCTGTGTACCCCAGGGAATCATGGTACATTGCGCCTGGAGCAGAATATAGAAGCACTCACAGAGTGAAATTTTTAGCGTTACTTTAAAATACTAAACAAAAGCGTTTACTGATCATTCAGTGAAAATGTAGGTAGTATTCCTCAGAAGCATTTAAGAGTTCTTGTGCTGAAGTTAAGGTTGAGAATATTTTGCTTGCAATTTCTGAAACATCACAATATACTTGGAAATACCACTGGCATAGATATGACATGTCCACAAGTATTTTTTTTTTTCTGATTCAGTGATGTCTGAATAATTCATATGAAATTATTCCTTCCTTTCTGTGAGGTTTCATATGGTATTACAACAGCTTGAAAAACTGTTCACTTCATGACATGTTATTCTCTTCATGTTTACCAGGAAGATATGGCTGGTCCAAGAATCGAAGTAACACATCTTCCAAACTTAGTGAGAATAGTTTCTCCAAAGAAAGAGATATGAGATAATTTTCTATAAAACTTATGAAATCCCCAACCCATAAGCAATTTTTGTCTGCATCTCTTCCAGCAGGGCTTCTTTCATTGTCTAGTCCGTGAATCGCAAAGCATGGACTCTGTCTGTAGAAGCACAAGTCAATACAAAGTACTACATAACAAAGATAGCATTGTTGGTTCTCTCAGATGTGGAAAACTTTGATACCACCAGCCTATGCTATTCTCAGACCCAGAAACTCCAATCGTCTGTGAATGTCAAGCATTTCTTCCAAGTATCAAATGGTGTAGCTAGAAGACAATGGTGTATCTCTCTGAGAAGGATGATGCTGAAAGTGTCTGAGATGTTACATAAAGTATGGGTAACAATTATCTGAGACTCTGAGGGCAAGTGGCATGTAATTGCTTAGGTCTGTAAACACCATTTCTCTTACCCCAACAGGGATAAAATTTCTAAGGCAGACTGATGGTGTCCATACTATGTAATTTTTGGCCCTGGATAATTTTTGGACTCCATGATTGCTCCTATACTCCTTAAACATAATTCTTATCTTCAGATTACCTTCGTTTTAAAAAAGCACATTTGAGAAAGTGTAGTAATATGTATTTAAACCCTGCACTGGTGTGCACTAGCCAAACTCTCACTCAGGACCAGGATTCTACGCCTGAATCCAATTGGGACTGCCTCAACCTAAAGTGCTCATTAACCTCCTACAAACAGCTGTAGCTGCAGGGCAGGCACAAGCCCTATAAATCTAGCTCTGGGAGGAGCCAAGGAGGAGGTAGTTGTTCTTGGTTGCTCTGTGTTGCTGGAGCTCTGCTCTGAGAAATCATAATCCAAGACTCAGAAGGCTGTGAGCTCCAGCACAAGTGGTGACCCCGATGTGATACCAACATGCAGTGTGACAACTGCTGTGGCAAAATTCCTGTGGTCCAACATACCCAAAGAGGTGAGGACTGCTGTGGTGGGAGGGAGTTGCAAGATGGCTCCCTTTGAGGCCCTGGTCAAAAACACCCAGAGGGGTCTTCCAAGATCTATACCTGGGTGAGAACTGC
>VZRS01002372.1:542066-589281 GCA_013398055.1 Ifrita kowaldi
GCAGTTCTCACCCAGGTATAGATCTTGGAAGACCCCTCTGGGTGTTTTTGACCAGGGCCTCAAAGGGAGCCATCTTGCAACTCCCTCCCACCACAGCAGTCCTCACCTCTTTGGGTATGTTGGACCACAGGAATTTTGCCACAGCAGTTGTCACACTGCATGTTGGTATCACATCGGGGTCACCACTTGTGCTGGAGCTCACAGCCTTCTGAGTCTTGGATTATGATTTCTCAGAGCAGAGCTCCAGCAACACAGAGCAACCAAGAACAACTACCTCCTCCTTGGCTCCTCCCAGAGCTAGATTTATAGGGCTTGTGCCTGCCCTGCAGCTGCAGCTGTTTGTAGGAGGTTAATGAGCACTTTAGGTTGAGGCAGTCCCAATTGGATTCAGGTGTAGAATCCTAGTCTTGAGTGAGAGTTTGGCTAGTGCACACCCGCAGGATTTAAATACATATTGCTACAAGAAAGCACACTTGAGAGTGGTTTTGGTGGTTTCACAGAGTTGTTCAGAGCCATGTTAGGATGTCTTCATTGGTAATGACTAACTGAGATGTACTATTTTTTTCTTCTCTATTTTTATTCTTTTTTATTTCAAGTAATCTGATCTTTTTCTCTTGATTTTTTGGTTTTTATGTTTTGGTGTTCGTTACAAAATTTCCAAAATGCTTCAATGTGAATCCAGTCAAATGCAGTAGTCTTATTCTTTTCATTATTTTTCAAATCAGACTGTAAGGTAAACTTTCCTTCCAATTTATATTCTAAGGTTCCTATTTTACGGCACACAGAAATATTCTCTAAAGAATGTGCACTCACACCAGGCCAAGAGCCTGATCCTTTGGCCCAGCTGTGGTCAGCACCACGGACTGAGAGGAAATAAGAAACTCCTTCCAACTCTCCCTGTGTCTGATCCCTGTCTGGTGGTCTGGCTGCCACACACAGTAGTGCACAGTCTCGGGCACAACCCTTTGCACTGTGTTGGAAGTCTTGTGATTCTTCTAATATTTTTTTTCTAATATGGAACTACTGATTACTATTTTCACAGTTTCTTCATGATTATGACTTGCATTTTAAAAATAGGAGTCTCCTCTATTTTTCATATCTTAATGTATAAATAAGATCTTAAAACGCAAGTCTTATCCTGTGGCGGTGGCTCAGGTGCCCTCTGGCCCGGAGCTGATCTCTTGGGTCCGTTATCCACCAAGAGACAATGACTGCCTGGATGAAGAATCCATTGGAAGCAGCCCGGGAGCTGCAGAGAGCACATCAGTCACCCCACAGGGACAGCCCTAAGGGGCCTGTCAGTCAAAAGGGAACGCCCGGTAGGCGTTAACCCTAGGCGGCACCCTTTGGCTTCCTCCCCGCCCCATTCTAGAAGCTTCAGTTGAGCACACAATCTGATTGGGTCTATGTTTTATGTTTATTCATTTTGCCTGTTGCATATTACATTAGCTTCTGGAAACTTCTCTTGTTTGCTGCTCCCCATTGGTTGTATCCTGGTTCTCCCTCCCCCGAAACTCTGCTATTGGTCCCCTGTCATTTGCTTATCATTCCCTGATTCGACAGTTGTTAACCACGCCCTGAGATTTGTTGCTGTATTTAAGTTGCGGTCCCGTGCTCCCTGCGCTTCTTTTTGCTCCACGTCTCCACTGCCTTCTCCCCTGCGTTTCTTCAATAAACCCTTTCCTGCGGAAGAAGCCCTTCTCAGCTCCTTTATTCCCTCCGCCTCTGCCTGCCGTCCTGGCGCTCAGCTCAGCCCTTGCCAAGCGGTGAGCTCGCCACAGCCATTAGACATTTTGGGTCCTTGGCCTCGAAATTGTCGGCTCCTACTCAGGGCCACCGGGCAGCCCAGAGTCCAGGAGACCCCGACATTATCCCATACTGCCAGATTTAAATATTTAAAAAATATTTTCCATTCTACTGCTGGGTAGAATCTTGGGCTGACTGTATGATACTGCATCCCCTATCTCTTGCTCTATGCCCAGACATGAACCCTGTGCCTTTCTATACCTTTAAGGGAGAAGGGGCAAAGCCAGTGGAATTCTTTCGGAGCTGTGTTCAAAACATGGGATAAGGTCACTGGCTTCTCCTGCCTGGCTGCTCTGCTTCTGCAGCAGGGAAGGGAGTTACATTCCTTTTGCTTCTTAGCTAGTTTCTTGTTCGTTAGCTAAAATACGGTGCCCTGGGATTTTGGTTTCTTCTTCTTCTATTCTGGACTGTTCAGCAACACCAGAACATCATTGGGAGACCCTACACACCAGCCCGGAGGGGCCCACACTGAACACCAGCTCTGGAGACGAGAAAGCCACACCCACAAAGGGCTCTGCAATCTACCCAGGTTCTCTCCATAGGAAGAGGTTTTACTATTTAGCATTATTCTTTTTTTGTCCCGTGCCTGCGTGCACTTCACTTGTTAAATAAATAGGGTTTTTTTCACTTTCCTCCAATTAAAATTCTTTCTGAACCTGCTGGGGGAGGGGTGGCTGTAACCTGCCTTCTATCAGAGGACGCTCATTTTGGGCATTCCTCGAATTTGTCTCAAACCGGGACACACTGACATTTTCTCTTCTACTTTCGGTTTGGTGTCTCTTTTATCCTGAAATAATTATTTCTTCTTCTCTCAAAAGGGTCCTGGTGGTCAATAAATTGAAGTGAGCAATGCTCACTTACTGCAAAGAAATGCAAACCCGGACTGGGCTGCACTGGAAGTAGCACTGTCAGCAGGCTGAGAGGGGAAACTTCTGCTCTACTCAGCACTGCTGAGGCCACATCTGGAGCACATTGTGCAGGTCTGAATACCCCTGCATGAGAAAGACATGGATATACTGGAGTGACACCAGTGAAGGACTATGTATATATTAAGGGCTTGAAACATCTGTCATATGTAATGACATATAACATATATAACGAAAATATACAATGACAGAACTTTCATACAGTGAGACAACTTCAACCTTAAACACTTGTAAGGTACTTTCATCAGAAACTGTCACATTTCATCAAGCAAAAAGTGTCTTCTAAAATTATTACTGTAAGTGATAACAATGTAGTATCTTGTGCAACAAGAGTCAATAAGCATAAACCCATCATTGAGGAAACTGCTTAATATTTTAGTCAGTGAAACAACACGAAACATTTATTTGCAAATCTTTCCTCTGCACTGAGTGCCTTTGTTGTCTATAAACTGACCACTTCACAATGAGAAATAGAATTCTTCAATTATTTAAAAGCTGACAGCAATTCTTTATATAGATAAGTATTGGGTATGCAAAGGACATGTTTTTGAGATATAAATATCCATTTTATTTATTTGTAGTTCAGTGTTTTTCATTCATTAATCCCCACTTGGAGCAATCAATTGTGTTCACTATAAATAGCAAGTAGTCAACAAGTAGCCAAAAAGTAGCTGATTCATGAACTGAAATTAATACTAAAATAGTGAGATAATCAATCTGAAATGAGTAGTTTAGTTTAGTTACATTTTCCCTATTTAGTTTAGAGTGGCCAACCTTTTTGAGCAAAGCTAGCAATTTTTCATCCATCTACATTTGTTGCTATGGAATAAAATAGAAAAAATACAAGAAAATACCTACCTTTCAGTATTTTAACTTAGACTAGTGGTAAAGAGCTAATGAACTTAGCTTTTGCTTTTATTTGAAGAAGTTTTGAAGACTAATGTTTATATAAACAAACAGGAAGCATTTTGTTTTACAGATTGTCATTTCACTTTGACTAAAATTTACTTACTTAGCTCTGGAAGTTCAGGTTTTTAATGTAAAAAGAGACTAATGTATAAAAGTTCTATGATTAATAAATCACCCCTGACAATTATATTGAGCACTTGGATAATTTTCTCTATTCAAATAAAGTATCTATAATCCAGAATCACAATATATAAACCAGAAAATATCTGCCTAGTTTGTTCACCTAGATGGATAACTAAGTCACACTAATTCTCTTTGCATGTAAATTACAGTATTTCTGAAGTACATCAGTAAATAAGTGAAGGGTAGTAGTGTTTGGTAATTTTTGAAAGGATAGAAAGAGAATGACAAGATATAATCGCCTGCTGTTCTAAATGTGGCACATAAAAAGCAATACTTCACATGGATTTGTCTGGATTTCTTCAATACTCTACATAAGAGTTTCAATGACTAAGTCTCATGTTGAAAACAAGTGGTTACCTCTAGAGTACATACATGAGAGCTTTTGCATCAAATAGTCTAAGTAGTTTGAAGACGATCATGGAGAGACAGGATCACCTTATAAAATACAGCTTGATAATGGCATAACCTAAGAATAAGAGTAGTGACTCTGGATAAGCAATTTGCAACTGTCCAAAGCCAGAAGTGAAATTTAAAAAGGAGATTTCATTCTCTATATGTGTACCAGACTGAGAGAAAAAGGATTGTGTGAATTTTTTGGAAAAGATAGCCAGACATAGCTAAACTACTAGAGAAACAAAGTACATGATCGAGAGTTTAAGAATGCTATAATAGGTTACAAAGTAGTCCTCAGATTTTGAAAAACATAATTTTTTTCCAGTGGGAGTGTGTTTGGTTAGAAATACAGTCTGTCACACCCACAGTGAATCTAACTTCAGGAAGTATGTGCAGGCTTTAAAGGCAATAAAAAAAATCTAAGACAAAGAAATTGGTTTTCAAGGCTTGTCGGCATAAACAGAAACATTAAAATTGTGAATTGGATGGGGATAAGAAGGAATTAAATTCCTTTCTTCAGATGCAAAAGTTGCTTCTCTAAGAACTAAATTTCATTTTATACAAAGTCTTCTAATCTGCTAAGTAGAATTGTGACAATAATTTTCTATCCAAATTGTTGTTGTTTCTTTCTCATTCAGTATTAACTGTGTGTGGTATCTAGAACATTATAAATAAGGAGTAAAATGATGTTAAAAAGTTAGTTGACTTTCATCAGAAGGAGTAAAAGAGTGTGAATAATCCTAGGGTCACTTGAGACAAACCGTGCACCCTCAGACTCAGTACAGAGACATGTGAAGAGTGTCCCTGGCACAGGTGATCCAGGCCATGCCTTGCCACAGCTGGTCCTAGCACCCTCCAGCTCACACTTCAAGCAACCTCCTGTCCCACCAGGTGGGACATATCAGGCCTGAGACCAACTGTGCCCTGCAGGTGGGTTCGTTCTCACATCAGGAGCAAAAACAAGATCATAGCTTACAAAAAAAACAAGCTGTTCTGTGGCAGAACAAGGAGTTAGAAATGGATGATAACAAGAGGGTTTTTTTTCCCTGCAGAGATGAAGAGTTACTGCCAGATTGCTTTTGGAGACTGCATGTGGCTTCAATTTTGACAAGTTTACACTTCTACAGCGATGTTGTCCTGATACTATCAATAATATCCAATAGCAAAACAAACGTTGCAGACATTTTGTGCGTAAGTAAGTTAAATCTGGGTTTATTCAAAAAATAACAACCTCCCACTACAACTAAGCAACTTTTGGAATCCTTTTTAAGTAAGTCACATCATGTATACATTTTTCTAGTACTGAAGGGGAAAAAGAGACTTGAAATATTTGATAGTAACATCCCCTCATGGAGATGTGAGTAAGTCTGTGTCACTGATGTAGTTCAGTGTTATACAGCTGTTTCTGAAGCCAGAGCAGGGATAGTCCTTGTTTTTTGCAGTTCCCTTCCTTAGACTTAAATGTGGTGGGCTAATTAGCCACGTGCTGGGTTTAAATTCATAAGTGACATACTTTGGAGCTTGCCAAGCTTTATTTTTTTTTATTTGCTTAGGCAGCATTTGGTTTACGATTTTGAATGGATGAAAAAATATTGCTGGCTTGTAGATGGGTGAACAAAAGTGGGGAGGCAGTCTGGCAAGATGAGTGGGACAGGCTGTGTACTTAATGGAGGTATAGAACTGTAGATACTGAATTTGGACTGGGAATTACTATGAGTATTTAGCAGTAACTGAAATCAAATTTATTCTTTACATCTATGACATTTTTAGAGCTGTATGCAACTGAAAAGAAAACAAAACATGTAATCTACCCAAAATATTAAGAGGGAATATTACCCCTGTGACATAAAAACTAACTTAAAAAATCAAGAGTAATCAACCACCCACCTTGGAGAATCTTTTAAATAGTGCATCATCAGTTTTTGCCTTTGTTGCTCCAGCCATCCCAACCCCTCCAAAAAATTGTTTCCTTTTCCTATACTGAATTTTGAAGTATATAATAAAAACATAAAGATGGATCTAGTAAGTAGTGTTGTTGATATTTTGTGGAGAATTCTTATTTCATTCTTGTTTTGCCCTCGTGAAATATTTTTAGTGTAGAATGTCATGTATACTCAGCTACTTGCAGCATTCTATACCCATAAATTTAACATGAAGTGTTAATTCTTGTTAACCGTAAAATTTGCTTTGTCTTATGCATCCAGACAATTCCCTAAGTCAATGTTATCAGATAGTAATAAATCATATAATACTAATAAGTGTAATCGACATTAATGAAAAAAATTAAAATTCGTTTAATTATAAAATTTTTCAACTATAAAGATTGTCAAATGGTTGTTTTCTAAATTTGCTTTCCAGGAAGTAGAGTTTTCTTAGGTTTTAATGATGCCTTAGTACTTTTCATTGGAAAAAAAATCCATTCACAAACAGTCACCTTCTATTCCAAAGTTAGCAATTACAATAAATTAAACAAATAATCATTTCAGTGGGCCAAGAATTCATGTTTACACTTCAGTGGCACACAATTTTTAAATGAGACAAACGAAAAGAGCTTCTTTTCCATATTTTGGTTACTATAGTTTTAGAAATCTACAGAAAGAGAGAATTCTGCAAAGGGCCTCAATTTTATTTTTCTGATGAAACAAGAAGTATGAGATGCATTGCCATCACAGAAATCCATATAAGAATCAATTAAAATTCCCACTGCAGATGTCTGTATTCATAAAGAGTTATATTTTCCTTCAAACTGAAAGAGACATGAACTACTTTAACATACCTTATTACATCTTCAAATTTGGGATTTCACTACTTCTATTTTGTCTAGTAAAACTGTTCACAAAATTTTGAAGACGGTTCTTTAGTCTTGCAGTGGTAAAAAGTCCTTCGGTTTTGCTACCCATTAAGTACATGGAGAAGACATAAATCAACATGGATGGGTGGAGAGTCTTCATCCAAGCAAGGTGTTAAGGAGAAAGCCGTGGCAAAGAATGAGGTTGATGTTTATGTCATTAAGTCCCTGTACAACCCTCCATTGCTACCCTTAATACTTACTCAAGAACTGATCTAATTTCTGATCATAAAGGATAAATCAGTCTAATTTCCCAGCTGAACAGCATAAATAATTTTGTGCCTTTGCTACAACTATATTTTTACCTCATTAATGCTGAACTTTTTGAGTCTTACTCATACAGCTTCTGATGTGCTCAATTTCAGAAGTTGAGTGTCTGTTAGAAAGCCAGAAGCAGCTTTTTGATATGCTGCCCAGTGTTAACCCACAGGGGGCTGCTGTAGACTGTGCAATGGATCATGCACCAGCTGGGAATTGCTGGGACCATATGCCAGATGGAATTTTATCCAAAATGCCTATTGCAATGAGATAAGCCTGTTGCATATTTCACTGTAGCTTAGCCAGCCACTGGAATTCATGATTTTCTATGACCTTGTAGTCTCAAAAAAAGCCCTGCTATGACAAATTATGATTATAGACTTCGGTTTTGTAATAAAAATATTTCTAAGTCTTTTCTTAATCAAGGAAAGTCCTTCATTATAAGTGTTAATCAAGATGTTATTGGCTGGAGAAATAAGAAGAAAGAAGGAATCATTCAGAAATGGTAATATGGACACATTTTGAAAGAAAAAATACTTCCTAGATAATATTTTCTGTACAACCTTTTCTGAAAAGAATCTATTGACTTTTGCTGATGACTCAAGTTCTTGATTTTTTGAGAACTTAATACATATTCTTCCAGGAGTCACCGGTCATACAGCTGTCTTGAATATGATTTTATTTTCAGCTTTCTGGACTATGGTCTTTTTTCCGCAAATTTCTTCATGATAGTACCCAAGGTTCTAAAAGTTAAGAAAACAGAAAATTTTTATTTATGCATAAATGAGGGGGAATAATTTTGTCAGAAGTGGCAGCATTTCAGATATTTGAGAAGCAGTGCTTTTAGAAAGAAGCAATAAGAAAATATGCACAGCAATTTTAGTCTAATAGCAGCAGCAGCTGTTATAAATGTACTGATCTGTAGCTGACAGTCTACCATTTTTTACCCTATGATGGGGCTGGTTAACCTTGATAATGCAAGAGTATGCCAGCTGCAAAGTTTCTTCAGCTGGTATTTCATTGTTTATTATAAGAAAAAAAAAAAAGAATTTATAGAAGAGGTCCATCGCTTCAGGAAAATCATATTGAAATCAGCGTCATTAGACACTTCATTCAAAACATAAACCATTTGCAAACAGAACTGAGGAAACTCCGGGATAAAAGACAATATTGTCAGTAATGATTAATGCACATCTTACTAATTCAGGTGAATAGATTTCAGCCTGCAAACTTAGAACAAAACAATGCTGGTTTTTGTTGTTTTTCTGAATGAATCCCTGATCATTGCCAATGAAAACAATGTTGTCTCATATTCTATTATTTACCAACTATATACTAAACAATGCCCACAGATCCTGTTTCCCTGTGATTCGCTGGATATGTTATAGTGTTTATGCAATTTTAGACTAAAACTTAGCTAGCTTCAGAAAGTTATAAAACTTTAAATTAAAGCAAAAATATATTCTCATAAACAACCATTTCAGGTTTCCAGTGAAACTCTCTAGAACACATTTTATATTTGTATTAGTTCCCTGATTGTATATGAGTAAAAAGTTCATAAATATGTTTTACAAAGATAACATGCTAAAGTGACGAAACATACCTAAAAAAATGGGGTTTTTTTCTATTTCTGATTTCACAGCCTGATGCAGTTTATTTCTGTATTGGGTTGGCATAGTCAGGTTTTGGTAGCTGGCAGGGCTACAGGGGTGGCTTCTCTGAGAAGCTGCTGGAAGCTGGGAAAGAAGGAGAAGTGGGGGGAAGATGTTTTTAGGGTCTTGTTTTACTTCTTATTATGCTGCTCTAGTAATAAATTCAGTTAATATCTCTAATTAAAGTCTGTTTTGCCTGTGACAGTAATTGGTGAGTGATCTCTTTCTGTCCTTAACTCATGACCCCTTCATTGCATTTTTTTCTCCCCTGTCCAGCTATGGAAGGAAGCGATGGAGAGGCTTTGGTGTGTCTTGCATCTAGCCAGGGTCAAACCACCACACATTTTTTTTACTGTATTGGGTTTATGTAGCAAGATTTTGGTAGTGAGGTGGGAGGACTGCATGGGTGGCTACTGTGAAAAGACAGCAGAAGCTCCCCCATGCCAGAGAATGTCAGTTCCAGCCAGCTCTAAAACAGACCTACCTCTGGCCCAAGCTGAGCCCATCAGTGACATTGGTAACATCTCTGTGATAACATGTATAAGAAGGGTGAAAACTTCTGTGCAGAAGCAACTGTGGGAGAGGAGTGAAAATATGTGAGAGAAATAGCCCTGCAGACACCAAAGTCATTGAAAAAAAGAGAGAGGAGGTGCTCTGGACACTGGAGCAGAGATTCCCCTGCGGGACGTAGTGCAGACCACGGTGAAACAGCTGTGCCCCTGCAGCCCATGGAGGTCAGCAGGGTGCAGACATCCACCTGCAGCCTGTGGAGGACCCCACACACAAACAGGTGGATGCGCAAAGGAGGCTGTGACCCCGTGAAAACCCTGTGTTGGAGCAGGCTTTTGGGAGGATCTGTGAAGCCATGAAGAGTAGCCCACACTGGAACAGGTTTTCTGTCAGGATCTGTGACCCCATGGGGAACCCACGACGGAGCAATCTGTTCCTGAAGAACTGCAACCCATGAGAGGGAACCAAACTGTTTGCGAAGAACTGCAGCCCATGGGAAGCATCCATGTCAGCAAAATTTATGGGGGATGGGACTCCATGCTTGAACACAGGAAGAGAGTGAGAAGAAAGGTTAGGCAGAGACAAAGTGTGGTGAACTGACTGCAGTACACTCACCTCATCCTTCTCTGCTGCTTGAGAGGAGAAGGTAGAGAATTTGGGAGGGAAGTTGAGCCTGGGAAGAAGGGAGGGATGGGGGAAGGTGTTCTAAGATCTGCTTTCATTATCCTACTCTACTGTTAATTAGCAATGAATTAAAATGATTTCCCCAAGTTGAGTCCATTTCCATAGTGATGGTAATTTTTAAGTGATCTCCCTGTCCTTATTTTGATCCATAAGCCTTTTGTCATATTTTCTCCCCCTGGTCTGTTGAAGGAGAGGACTGATAAAGCAGCCTAGTGGGCACCTGATACCTAGCCAAGGTGAATTTGCCACATTAGGAAACTACAATTATTTCCCTTCTTGAACGTATTATTGTTATTATCAAAATAGCACCTGGTTTAAGTTTTGTCTGGCCAATATTTTGATAGAGATCTGATTCATAACCATAAGGTCAAGAACTGACCAGTGCAGGAACAATATTTACTACAGCGATCCAGAATGTTTGGAAGTGTCTGATTTGAAGACAATGCAGTTTTTCTTGAGTCAAAAGGAAGAAAACTATTTTTTTAAATGTGCAGAATGCACATGTTTTGTATCTGGTCAGTCACAACAGATGAAATTTTATTAAGAACCATTACTCAGCAAACCACAAACAGGTAAAAAAAAAGATAGTTGAAAGTCCTAGGCATAAGCAAGGTGAAGGACAAGATTTTTCAATCATAAGTGAGGGCATCCTGGCTGACCTGAATTTCTATTAGAGATACTTCATGTGTAACATGATCCAGTCAATCCTCTGCAGTCTAATTGCAGACCACCAATTAAACAATGAGCTTTTACTGTGGACACCAGGAAAAGAACCTATAAAAAAAGCACAATAATTTCCTAATGGTACCCAACAAGCTGTTACTGAATTATTCAGTGGAGTTTTATTTCATGCAGTAATTCCCAATGGATACAGTTTATGGACTGTCTCTTCATAAGTGAAGAAAAGGAAAGCAAGATATAAGAAAGATGCGGTCACAACACTATTTTGGCAGGGACCAGAGGAGTACAATAATTTTGTTTGTTAGATCACCTCTCCTCGGAAGGATGGAATCAATTTTCTTATGGAGCCTGAACTAATGCTAAAAAGCTACAATTGAGATTTCTGGCTTCAGCCAAATCATCACATGTAAGGGTGGGCCCTGAAGATGCCTTACCCTGACATGCAGCAAGACCTATGTACGCTTAAACAGAAATGGTAGCAAGACTTTTTCAGCAACAAGATTGTCTTCTTCTATATATATCATTCTCATCTCAGCTTCTCTCAGTCATGATCACTACAGATACACAGGCTATCTTTCTGAAAGCTGCAGACCCTTTGAAGTCTACTGAGTGCATAGTCTTCTCAGTTTTCATTTAATATTGTTCTAGTTATAACAACAAGGGCTAGTTAAAAAACATTTTCTAATTTCAAAATCAGAGCAGTAGTATTTTTTAATTTGCTAGCTGTGAGACAGGTATTTGAGGGCCAAAACCAAATCTAATATAAGAAAAAAATAAATAAAATTTATTCAGATTTTTGTTCAGTTCTAATGCAAATACTTGTGTACATGTAATTACATGAAAGTAAAAACACAACTCCAGTTATTCATTCATTCACATACTTCTAGTCACCCATTCATTCTATTGCCTGTCACAAAGGTTTCAATTGGTGACTTATTTTCATGCATTCTGATTGCTTCTATGACATGCATAATTATTTAATAGACCAAAGTGGACTTATCTCAATTTTTCATTTGAAAATTCTCCTGGAATTTCAAGAATGTGTTTGTTTGTTTTTTCTCCTGACCATGTGATCTATGTTTAAAATACAATAAGGAATGAATACATGATTTCCAAAGCTTTTACTTTCACAGAATTTGCCATTTAGTGAGAGTACACAATACGGGCCTATTTATTTGAAACACATACCAATACTCAAAAATCTATTTCATTCCAAATGTTTTTGTCTTTTTGAATTCACATCTAATGCATCTAATGTTGAAATTAGCCATTGATAGCTACAGAATTTAAATTCCAGATAGATATATTTAGTATATGGAAAAAACAGAAATCAGATATGAAATGTAAACCCCCTCCCAAAAAATGCATATTCTATGCTACATTTAATCTGTATGAGTTATTGTTACTTTACTTTTCTGGTTTTTTTCTTTTTTTTTTTTTAAATTTTACATTTATTTCCTGTTATCTTGTTGGTATTGCTTTTATGAAATGAATGTGTCACTGGAATCCTTCTTTTTTGTAGTTGTAGTTAAAACAGGTTTCCCAGGTTAAGCTTACATCTGCCACTCAAAAATAGTAGGAATAATTTTAGGGCAAACACATCTTCTGCAAACCATGCTTTGCCCACAGCCACAAAAAACACTTCCTGTATTATACTTACATGTTGCTGAACTGGCATTTTTAATTCTGCCTTAGTAACCTCTATGATATTAGTTAGTGTTTTGAAATACAGTAAATATCACAAACATATATAACTCCAGCTTTAGGTATGCTTTCTGACAAAATTTACTTAAAGAGTTGCTTTCAAAATTGCCTAAGTTGATCCACCTCTGATATTCCAGTGTAATGAAGCCTACATTACTTTAGTCAGTGATATAACATATAGTTTCAAAATTAATCAGTTGAATATAATTTAGTCCTTTTAAAACAAGACATTCTATAAGTTTGTTAAAAATCTTAAAACTGATTAAGTTTATTCACATAAAATTTTATAATAGTTACTTTCATTTTGCATTGAAAACAAATGCTGAGGGCATATTTGCACATTTTATGGCTTATACATGGAGAACATAAAGGAAGACTTTCCCTTGGTTGAGGAGGACTGGGGTAGAGAACATCTAGGCAAACTTGACATCCATGACAAGTTCATCTTTTTGTCATAATAATTCCAAATTGATTCTGAGTCAAAATACTCAAAATCATGTGGATTTTAGTACGCTTTATCTAAGACACATTAATTCCAAATGTCTTTCTTATTTCTCAGTTGGGAAGAAACCACATAAACATTCATTCATCACGTCCATTTTCCTCAAAGTCTTTCACAGTTGTCACCAGTACTATCAAAAAGACCCGAAACCTTGACAAAATGTTTTAGGAACCTCTGAAAACCAATCTAAGCATGTTTCATTATATTGGTATACTGGTATTACACTGGTACAGGGGATATTACAGGAGGGGTTTTGCAAAGAAAGGGTTATGCTTCCTTTTTATTTTTTTCCTAGTGATTGACTATGAAGATAACATGATCACATTCCTTCTCTATTCTGCTTCTCCATTGTCAGCTGCCTCCTGAGGAAGCAGAAGGGGGAAAAAGATCTCTTCCACTCAGTAGTAAGATAAATATGTTGCTTGTAAGTCTACATATTGTGATGTCCCTATCACCACGAATATAATGTACACCCTTTGTTTACAGCATTTTAAAAAATACTATTTTTTATTGCATGTTTAAATCTTTATTTAAAAATCAGTTCTTGGTTGACTTCCTTAGTCAAGACTTCTGCATTCATCAGTGGTGAGAAAGGAAATGAAGTTGCACAAAATTGTAGTAGTTGGAGCTCGTAAGTAATACAATTTATGTAGGCTGTTATTAGAGTGTAAATATATGGGTCATTAAGTTGCAATGCTTTTTTTATTATTTGTTCAGGAAATGCTCATCTTAGTATGACTGGATTGCTGAGAATGAATTAATGACACTGCAGATCAGAGCTGTATATTCATCTTTTGCTTGAATAATGCAATAATTCTAAATTTTCTGGCAAAGTGGGATCATGGAAACCCTGAAAACACTCTGTACATGTTTAACATGATTTGTGAAGAAGGTCTGTGAATAGCAATGGCCACAAATGACTTCTTAACAGAGATATGTATTCCAAGGCAATTTACTTAGGAGATTGATAACGACAGGCCTGAGATTGGATTATTTTAGGAAAATCAGAAGAAAAATAGAAAAATAGCAGATTAACTCCTCTGTATCTGGTAGTCACAGATTGAGTATATCAAGTTATATCTGCACCAAGATGTCTCAGTTATAATAATAATAATTGTAAGTTTCTGGTTTTGGTGAGTTTGGTTTTGCTACTTTATCTATTTCTAACATCTCTTAATCCCTTTAATTCCTTCTTTTGTTTCTTTACATTTCTGACTGATTTATACAGAGTGTGAATAAGTGAAAATTTTTTTTCCATGCTTTAAATCATAGCCAAGCTTGCTAACTTCATTTGCAGTCTTCAGTTCAAGATGATACAGGGTCATACAGTTTACGGCATCACAGATCATTGCATGTCAGAAAGTTGGTACCTTGACACTCATGTGTCAATTCCTTGAGAAAGCAATTACAGAGGCCTGACAAGTTAAGAGCTTAAATAAGGAACAGGAGACATGGCAGGTTTTTGCTAATCCCATATGCAACTTCAACTGTGCAACAGCCTAGTACCATCTGTTAAAGAAACAGAAACCAACATCACAAAGTTACAACAAAATTTCCAAAAAGCCTGATATGAGCTATATTCCTGGGGGTGAATCTGCACACAGAAATCTTTGCATACATCTGGTACAAACAGAACCACAGGCACCCACATGATGAATGCCCCACCACACACGACAGATGTCGGCAAGTGGGGCTACTATGCACACATATGCTGCTCAGGGGCTGAGTCCCATGAATGTGAGCCAGCTGCAGATAATAACCTGGAATATCTTCCTAAAACATGCCCTGGCAATTAAAACTCAGCCAAGCCATTGGCCTGAGTGCATTATTTTACAAGGCACTTCACTGTGCTTTAAGATTAACTCAAAAGTGAAGTTGCAGGTATCTATGGTAATAAGGATATCATATGATGCATCTTAATCTCTTCCTTCCTAATGATGAATTGAGAACTACAGCCTGGAGCCTACTGTATGAAATGAATGAATTATATAGAGATGTCTAAATGAGCAGATATCTCTATGAAGATTTTAATTACTAGTGTTGAGGTTTAAGGGAGGTAAAGAACACTTCAGGAGCAAAGGTTGTATGCATACCAATCTGTGAGGTAGGTTTTTTAGAAAGTTCCCTAGGTTGTTTCAGTTACTATAAAATCTAAAAGAACTCTTCACAAATACACATAAAAATATTTTACCTTTTCCACTGTGTCCATGCATACCTCTTCTTATTCCAAATCTGTTTCCACTTGTGATTCACAATGCAGTTACTGAAGGAGCTGGTAAGATTTCTGATCACTGTTTACTCATAGACACTTTGTCAGAATCTTCTGCAGTCAAACATGCTTACATGGATTTATCCACATGTAAGTCAAAACCTTATGCCATGTGCTTAGCACAATGAAAAGACAGTCAATGGAAGGGAAGTCAAGAAAATTGTCATGGCTTAATTCACTTGATTAAGCGTAAGTTTATGGTGCCACTTGAGAAGTCCTGTAGCCACACTTCACTTGCCTGTCCTAAAGAGTTTCATGTTCACCAGCCCTCCTTGACTCACTCAAGTAGCTTCGTGCATTTCAAAGAACACTAAGCATTTGTGCGGGTCAGCCTTTCGTCTTATGTCCAGTCTCACCATTTTCCTTTTTCACGTAATAAACACCTCATACACCACACACTTCTGCACTTCCAAAGAAAACTGATAATTTGCTCCAACCAGGAGTAGTCAAACAGGATAATATTAACACAGCTCAGCAATGGAATTATTTGATCTGTCAAGTACCTTTTCAATTTGATTGGTAATTTCTATATATTTCATAAGACATCAGCCATTTTCGTTATGTTCAGCTTCTGTGAAGCTGCACCTACCCAGTAATACTGATGTGTTTGTTCCAGTTTGATGTAGCCTTTCTGCAGCTTTCTTCAGTGTTGCTCCTTTGAAGGTGCCAGTAAACTATGCAATCCACTGCTCCTAAACTCACTGTTTTTCATAGCTCTGAAACAAATGATCTTGATAAAATACACAAATCAGGTGTCTTCTAGATAGTGTATTATTTTCCCAGGCCTCTTAATAGATTGGCTTTAACTTTATGTACAGCGAAATTTTCAGCAGTAAGGGCTTAGATATTCATCTGTCTGTGTAGAAAGTACAGATTATTCACAAAAGAGTGGCTAAGTGTGAAAAACTCTAGATGTGGGGGGCGTTTTTTAATTGCTTTTTTACAATGTTAACATATTGCAAATTATACAGTGTTTATTTTGCTGACCACAGGCACAATTCATGTTAAAAATTTTTGCTGAGTTCTTTTATACATATATATATATTTAGGTAGGTATGCATGCATATATATGTAACTGCACATGTATATGTGTGCATGCATGTATCCATAAAATTGATTATTGTGTAAAATTTTTCAGTCATTTTTCACCACAGACTTTTGTGAGCTGCAAAGATCTTTACATTAAAAAAAAAAATAATTTCATAACATCAGTTGTTGAACTGATGCTTGGAATGCTCTGTTCCAAAGTTAATTTTTTTATAACTCAATGTGGAAATTACAGCCTTTCTCTTTCCATATTTTCTCCGTTGTACCATGAGCTTGAAAGGGAGGCAGCAGTGAGAGAACTGTTTCTGGACAATTTCTTAACAAAAACTTGCTATACATGTAAAAAGTGGATCTATTTCCTACTTTTGGGTAATATATTTGTGTGCAATATTAATTACTGACTAGTTTAAAGAGTCTGTAATTTTTCCACTAATCATAGTCCAAAGGATTAACTCATATTTATGCTAATGATCTTTTCTTCTGACTGTCTTGGATTTCTATCTGCAGGATGTCCCTGAAGGGCTTTCGTATTCCCTGAATTGATATTTTACCAGCATTTACTTTTTTCTTCAGTTTGAAGTACATCTTTCTTCTAACTTAATCCCTTCTCTGACTCTTACTTCTCCAACAGCATCTCTTGACTAGTACTGACATTGGCCATCTGGCCATTTGTAGATACAGTAAAGGACCAAAGGCAAAATCACATATTTCCTCTTTGCTGAACTTAATGCAGTTTCTGTGAGCCCATTACTCCAGTCTGTCAAGGTTCCTCTACATGGCAGCACAAATGGCAACCACTTCTCCCTATTTTATATCATCTGCAAAGATGCTGAGGGTACATTCTGCCCCATCATCCAGGTCATTAAAAAAAAAATGTTTAAGAGGATTGGACCCAGTATTGACCCATGAAATATACCACTATTCATTAGCCTCCAAATGGCTTTTTTGCCACTGATCACTACCCTCTTGGAGTAGCCAGATGCTGTAGTTCCTTCACACTTCTTGCTAAGTCAGAATAGATAAGGAAAATAAATTAAGAAGTCTGTTTGAACATAACCTTTTCTTAGATTTGTAGGAATGCAACAAAGGTACTTTTTTGCTACAAGTCAGTCTCACAAGCTTATGTGGATAGATACACCGGAGTACAAAAACAAGGATGTAAAACTAAAAATGGGTAGTAGGAGGAAAAACAGCTCATCGTGTGTAAAAATATTTTCTTTAAATTATCCTGAAAGAAGGAAATAATATAACAGCTGTAGCAAAATCATTAGAAAAGGCAATAGAAAAGGGGAGAAAAAGGTTCTGTTCTCTAAGATCATGCAATTTTGCTCCTTCCTTTTCAATAGTTCCTCTGTACCTTTGTTGCGATAAACTTCTGTTCTCAGTCAATAATACTGTGCCAACAATTCTGCTCTGCCATCTGAAAAAAAAAAAAAGAAGAAAAGAAAAAGAAAAAAATCAGAAAATCACCAGAATATTCTGTTGTATTCACTTGTCCCTTCCACCAACAGAAGTGAAAGACCAAGGCTCAATATGTTATATCTGTATGAAATTGCAACTCCCAAACACTCACAAACATGCCTTTTTACCATGGCCTATTGACATATTTGAGTATTGGATATGTAATAAAAAAACAGATCTTTTTTGTGAATATTCTTCCTTCCATGTGAAGTAGATACACATTGCACATAAAAATTGTCAAAGGTATTACAACCCTTTTCCTGCATACCAGAGTGCTTCCTCCTCTCTCAATCAAAGTAGTGATACCCTGGCTGACATATAAGTGGCTGAATTTGTGGTGATGACATCCTAGAGGATATGTTCATATGTAGTCAGATGATGAAGGCAAACACAATCATCTGCCAGGTGATCCCTTCTTCTTGTTGTGATAGAAAATAAGTTTAACATTATAATATAAAGTGATGTGTCATAAAAACCAATAAGCAAAAACTTAGGGAAACGACCATTTTCCTTTGGCACGAAAAATCCTTGCCAGAATGAAAGGCCGAAGAACATAAAAGTGTTAATGTGCAATGAAACACTGAATTGTAAAAACTTTATGTGAAAGCTTGCCAAGAACTGGCTGACTAATAAGGTGAAGAGCCAAAGGCTCTTTGGCTGGTATTTCTCAACGGTTTCAGTAAGTGACAAGCTGATGTAGTGCTGAATCTACAAATCAAAGTAAAATGAGAAGCAAAAAGTTGTAGTATATCAAGAATCTTGTAACTTAGATCATCTCTAAGGTAGGAGGAGGTTGCTTGCTTGAGAGAACAAAGTCTTTAGAATCATAGGCAATGTAAACAGAAACAAAACCTTATGAGACAGCTCTTCCAACACATAAAATTAACTGATGTGGCTATACAACCCCTACTTCTAATCATATGACTGGGACTGGACTCCCAACTACTACTGCAACTCCGTAATTAGGCACAAACGGCTTGTATCTGAACGGCTATGTGCGGTTTCACCTGGATGTGTTTATACTGATAAACTACACAGAAAAGCTTCTGAAAATTTTGTTGATGGATTATGTCTTACTAGATGACAGAATAATACTTTAATTTCAACAAATGACATGATCATGTAAAGGAGATGACACACACAGGTAGACTTTGCATAACCAGCTGGGCAATGGTGTTTGGCCTACCCCAGACACATGATACAAAAGAATTCCGCGGGAAGGCACATCTAGTACTCACTGCTTAATACTGAATCTCATTTTAGGGTGGAATTAATCATGCTCTGAAGGTACCTATATGTCTTTATTGATTAGGTAATGAAACACCTTTCCTTAATCTAGGTGCTTAATTTTCAGAGTTAAAGTCAAGCGGTATGAATCTTACCCTAGGTGTTCAAGGGAATTTAAAGTTACTACAGTGATATGCCTTCAGAAGTGTCTACTGCAACATGCTCTCAAGAGAAATAAAAATCAAATAAAGAATTTGAGGAATTTTGGATGCCTGATTTCAGCTTAAGTCCCACAGTGTACCTAATAAATCTCTTTGGATCTTGATTACTCATTTCCTGTAATGTAAGAAATGTGGATTTTTACAGTCTTCAGTCTCTTATGCTTTGCTGAATGTTGCACTGTGCAGTGGGTTGATGCCTACACAGGATAATACAGCACTTTGCATTGGCCTGTTTTCTTACTGTGAGATCATGGTGAAGAAGTTTCTTTCTTGCTCTCACAATAAATTGCTTTCAATTTATACACTAATTTAGATTTGTTGGGATATTTTACAATTAATTCACTTTTTGTTTGAATAAATTTCACATACCTTGTGGATTTATTTAGAACTTCAATATTAAACTTTGGTGTCAAAACACCAAGTAATTTGATTTTAACATTTTCTGGAATGGTCT
The DNA here is from genome assembly GCA_013398055.1 of Ifrita kowaldi. Classification (NCBI taxonomy): domain Eukaryota; kingdom Metazoa; phylum Chordata; class Aves; order Passeriformes; family Cinclosomatidae; genus Ifrita; species Ifrita kowaldi. The sequence continues at coordinate 561,802 of VZRS01002372.1, forward strand.
AAGAAATAGTTGCTTTGGCTGTAACTGCTTACTATTTTCCACACATCCTCTGGTGCAGATACATCTGAAAAGGGGATGTAGTAAGATAGATTTAGTTAATGACTTCAAAACATTTCGCCTGAGCAGCACATGCATAAATTGCAGATGCCTGTGAATTTGTGGCCTTCTGCTCTCCTGAATAGTAGTGGAAAGAAATTGTTGTGTTATATATATGGCTGTGATCTATAAAAATAATACATATTTTATATCCATTTAATCATTGGACATTATTTTTTGTGGTATTTGCATACTTAATATATCTATTACCATAAAAGGTAACATTACTGTTCAGTTCCAGCTACAGTGGCAATCTCAGAAAGTGAACTCCCTGAACAATATGGGTACAAGGCATGAATCTCAGGAATGTGTTTTGCCCTAGAGAGCATAGTGGGAGAAGATGCTGCTAACGCTGCCATTTAGCCATCTGCATTCTGCAGCTACTGCCAAGCACATTTCCATGTATATTACCAATGGCTATGGCTTTGCATTTTTTAACTAGAAGTTATTTTCTTCTTTTTTATACAATACTTTAACTGTTCCTGCCTGGTTTCCTGTAGCAGCTGCCCCAGCATCTTCTCTGAATGCCAAGCCTGATTCAGAACACAGCCAAAGAAGTGATTTCTGGTTCTTGTTCTCTCTCCTTTTTTTTCTTTTTAATTTATTTTCTTAGCTGTTCCAAAGGAATTTAACTTCCATTTACATAGATTTCAGCAAGGGAACATGATGTTCTAGTTTGCCCACTTCCCACACATGAAAAAATAAGGAAGTGTTTGTCTTTAGAGATTGATTGCTTTTCTTCATACTAGATGCAAGGAAAGTGTAATACACCCACAATCATATGCACATTCACTGTCACCGTGGAGATACAGTATTGTAAGTTGGAGAGCAATCATGTACTGAAATCCAGATAATACACTTGGCCAGGGTCACAGTGACATTTTAAGAGTACGTATTTGATGTGATTTTTACTGTTAATTACATGGGCTTTATGTATTCCTATTTCATCTCTTTCTACAGAAATGGGGTGGAGGGAACCATACATCTCTTTCACATCTTATGAGAGAGATTCAGACCAAAATAAAGAAACATTGGGGAACTTTCCCCTTTTTTTTGTCTTACTGTTGTTCCTATAAGGTTTTGTCCTTGCATGGAGACACAAGTGCTCCACTGTGTCACTTATGTGTTCCCACTTGTTTTCCCTTCAATTATCAAAAGGGAGAGCTTTATTGAAAGAATAATGACTAAGTCACAACTAACTTCAGAAATAGAAGGCAAACAGGAGGGGAAGAAGCAGACCTGAATGAGATAAAGAGGCAGCAAAAGCAGCATGAATAAAACCTGCTACAAGTAACTAGCTAGAAGTAGCCTATCTGAACCACCTCTGCGTGACACAGTCATAAACTTGGGAAAAATTATCATCTCCACTAGGATTTCTTGCAAAGAAATTACTCCTTTTTTCTTCTATAAAAATAAAGTCCTTCAACTTCCTAGCCTAGAGGTCAAACTTCTCAAACAGCCCATTATTAAACTTCCTTACTTGCCAACACAAGGTACCCACACAGCAGCAACCCTTTTAAGAATAGTCCCTATCCTGTGTTAAATCTTCAACAGTTCCCAGATGAATATTTGGGAGAATACTTGTTGGCATAAGATAAATATATTCTACAGGTCTTTTCCAGCAATATAATCACACAAAAAGTAGCTTTCCAAAGGCTGGAAACTGCCTGTCCATTTTCAATTTATTAGGATCTGCAGAGAAAATCCTTTATTTTCTCCATTGCAAGGGTGTAGCATATGAATCAGATCTGTTGTACTCAGAGGGGTAACCATTTTTGCCTTAGAGCTCACTGTATGTCTATGCCATTATAGTGCTACACAAAGAGGCTATGCTGGTTTTCTTTTTTCTGAAATAATTTATATTATAGAACCAAAGTAAGGAAAAGTAAACCCAACATTTGCAGTCAAACTAGTGTACTGAAGGTAAGAGCAGAAGAAATATGGATAGAGTTATATGTTCTTCCTTCCTAGATTGGTGTATTATTCTTTGTTAAGCTTCTTTCTACCTTCCGTCCTAACTCACTTTCTTGCCTCTAGGAGACTTCTTGATCACAGAATCCCTAACTTAATTTTGTAATGTGGTACCTTTAGTCTCCTACTGCCTTTCTCATAACACTGTATCTTATTTGCTTGGCTGTCTTTCACAGGCTAGTACATTAGACCTTTCCAATTCCAAGAATATAGACTGAAAAACAGTAAGCTGGACAGCAATACGAATATGAAGGCTTGAGACTGCCTGAGATTTCTTTCCTAACTCTCTCTATGCTGCTGGAATTCACTTACAATATAGCTAGAAAACTAAACGTGCAATGATGTAGAGCAGCAAGTGAAAAAAAAAATCATATTTCACCAAAATTTTACTGCACAAGAACTCCTCTCATGCATTTATTCTAAGATAATTATTTTTACATGGAAAATTTTAAGAAATATTCAGACCTTTATTGGTGCTTTGTTTGTTTGCTTTTTAAGAAGAATTTTTTAAAATTTACTTATCCAAAGATTTTTTAGCAATACAGGAGGCAGAACAGTAAGAAGACCCAGAGACTATAGAGTTCACACATCTAACCTTGGAAGGAAAACACATTCTTTAATTAAATGTCTATATAGCTATTTATGATAAAAAACAACAAGAAAACACAGTACCTAATATAGGAAATTAGGCTAAGCCCTCTCTATTTTATTTGATATAAAAACATGTCCTGAAAATTTTATATATAATAAGAGAGGGAACTTGGAACTAATTAGTTCAGGTACTACAATTAACTTAATTATCTTCTAAGATTATAAGGTAGTCATACAGGCTTTATTAAATTTGACATTAGAAGATGTCATTTTCAAGGTTTCCAAACATTTTCCATCTAGAAAATTTTATTAAGGACATCTTTTGAGAGAAGGGTAATTTGTTATAACTTGTTACATTTAAACTAGAGGATCGGTAAACTCAGAGGAGATTCTTTATTGCCTCTGTGCCGTTTGTCATATCTGACAGGTGAAAGTTCAAAAGTAGAGTTGCTCTCTTTCTGTTTTTAAGGAAGAAGGCCAAGAAAGATTGAAGGGCAGGAAGAGGAGTGAGAAACAAGCAACATCAGAAACCTCCCAGTCCAAAGCTGTTTATGCTTTCCTCTCTGCATAGACATGACATTCAGGTAGCTACCAAGTAATTTCAAAGCTGTGATTTTTCTAACAGGTTTGTTTTTCAGAATGTGGTCTAATTTATTCTTTTTGCTGTATTATTACTGAATAGTATGTTTTGCTTTTATATTATTTAGAACTGAGAAGAGCTGGCATCTATGTGATAATGTGTACTGGTAAAGTAGTGTTAAAAAAATTGACCAAGGATCAACTCTGTAAAAGCTCCAAGGGGAAAATTTGCCATCATTAAATATTTCAATCTATACTTTATGTTGCAGTATTGCTTTTATCACTCTTCCTTCTCAACATCCTCTGCGCTTTAAATTTTGCACCTAGAATAGAGAGTTTATTGATTCAGAAGAACTCAGCAGTCTTAATTATATACTTAGATTGCATAGGTCATGCAGAGAAAAGAAGAGGAACATAATGAACATTAATTTAGGCTTAAGAACAGTCTTGTCTGCAGTATACAATACATTATTTTCACATAGGGTGACATACAAAGTCCTATCAACATAATGTATTTACCCACGTGATCATCCAATAAGTAAGCTACCAGTAGCCTCCAGGGCTTTTTGTCCACATTGTTTAAGGCATTGCATAGTCTGATATAAGAAATTTAGCCCAAATTCCATGTACTTATGGCAGCTAGTGGATCCCTGAAGCTCAATCTTTTTACCACCGTAACTTGATTTCAGCATTGTCCACTGGCTGAGGTGAGGCTTTTTTAGAATTGTGTCAGTTATTTGTTGTCTTTTACAGCTTCATCCAATATTCCTCTTTTCTAAGACTTCTCTCAACAGTCTGAGATTTTTACTGTTGAGAACAGAGTAGTGTAATCTTTTTAAGGGTACTTGTCCACTATTAAAAAAACCCCAGAAAACACAGCAAAGCACAACAAAACAAAAACAAATCTTTTTTTGTTGTTTGCTGTTGAGCAGATTCTGAGTTTATGTACATTTACAATGACTACAGGGAAAGTGGGTGATACGAAAGTAAGTTTCAGACCCTGGTCTGAGATAACCACTCTAAGTATCCTTTATAGAAAGATGGATAGAAATATGCAGTTTTAATACATAGCACATCTAATCTGAAATAGACATCTGAAAAGATCTTCAACCATAAAGCATCCACCCATCCACTGTCAGTAAAGACCTAGCCAGCTGTCTCAGATGTTTCCATCACAGTCATCTAAATTTAGGTGAGCTGCTTCACAAAACTTAAATAAATAAATAAATAAATATGTTAAATTAGGTTTATTTTCCTTTTTTTTTTTCAAATAGCACTAGGTTACTTGTTGCTTATCTTGATTGTCATGCCCGTGATGTGTGCAAAGCAGTCATCTAGTAGATGGAATAAGAGGCATTTATGGCAATCATTACTCATCATGGTCTTCCTACAGACTCCTCCTATGCAGCTCTAGATGCCTAACAGTAAGACACATGCTGTTCTAAACTAGGATCATAAACTGTCTTACTATTATGCACGAAAAAGTGTGGAGATAATACAGAAAAATTCATAATACTTGTCAATGAGGGGTGATCCTACCTTGGAGGTGGGTAACTTTGGGTGTCTGTCTGTATTGTATCTGTGGCTTCACCATGGTTGCGTGTTTAACAGCAAGACATCTATTTTCTCCCTTTGTTGACAGCTGCTATATGGCTTATCAGCTACAAGACACCACTGAGTTCCCTCCCTTGCAAGGGTTTCGACAGAGGCTGCTGGCGGTGTCTCCATTCTGCTCCACCCTCCAGTTAGTCCCTCTCAGCAGGTATTGTGTGTGGGAAGTCGGGCATGCTGATTGCATTCCCTCCAGGGAGTAGCAACTGCACTTTCCCCTGTAATTTCCATACTGTTATGACTGTACACTACTGTATAACTTTTCAGTCTGCTCTATCCTCCGTTTCATACCCCCTTAGCCTGTACTGTGTGTGTGGGGAGTCAGGATTGGTGACTGCAATTTTTGTCTTTTAGAATGTAAAATTCCAGTTTTCTTTAGTTTTGCCCCCATTCTTCTTCCCACAACTACTTACTTATTTTTTTTAAAGAGTATAATCTCAATTTTTATCACTGTATTTTAATTAATTCATATTAGATATAAGTCTTCCTGCATATCTACTAAAATACTCTTTGGATTGGTAAACAAGACTGGGGATCTGGACTGACTAGAAGCCAGAGTGTACTTCTTTAGTGCCTTCTGTGTTAACTTCATAAACACCTGAAAGGAAGAAAAATATCACAAAAGCCCCATGATTAAAAGTTTAATCCAACCCAAAAGGGAAGAATAAGCAGAATAATTTGTAGAAATAATAAGTTTTCTTTATAATTAATAGCAATCCCTCATTTGGTTTAGGGAGCAGACTCACAAGGTATATTTCCACAAAATCACAAAAACACTGAGGTTATCTCTGTCTCAGCATGGGTATGGGCATTGGGGGTTATCAATTTATTTCCCCTTCCATGTTGTATTTTAATTTGCATTGGAATGAAAAACTCTTAATCTGTCAGGCAGAAGTAGCATAGGCAAAGACTGAATGTAGCATTTGTGCTCATAGAAAATGTTATTATTAGAGGATATACAAGGTGCCTGGTGAGTAGTAAAGTAGTTATCCCTGCATGGTAAGAAACCAATGATAGCATGACACTCAGGTTTATGTTCACACAACCCCTTGGGGCTAGAAGTCACTCATCTTTCCCAGTCACAGGACAGGCAATCCCTCCCTTCCTTTGCTTCCTAGGAGCTGCCTTTTTTCCCTCTGCCATATAAAAAAGTCAACGTCACAGGGACATGTGTATGTAGGGACAAAAAGGAAAAGTCCCAAAAGGCTATTTGAACAGTATTTCAAACTGAAACACATGATACTTCTGGAGGGAAATCCAGCCTGATCCCATTAGAAGACAAAGTTCGAGTATCATCAAGCAGTAGACTTTTGAGGGCAAGGTGAAATGGAAAAACAAACCTTGTTGTATGGTGCAAAAAAATAGAAATGCAAAGTAAGAGGCTATTAGAAAAGGCTATTTTAAAACGGATGGGTTTATATTCCAAATTTCTTGAAAGAATGCTAAATTTTAAGCTGAGTTCATAGCGATCCTGATGAAGATCAGTGTCAAGAAAAATCTGTACATTGAGATGACCCTCTTTCATCTGCCAAAGTCTGCATCCCTGGGCATGTTAGTTGGGAATGGAGAGGATTATAAAGGCACAACCCTCTGCTGTATGTTTGCTGCAAGGTAGGTCCAACCACGGAATGACAGAGATAGTTGCTCATGGGTCTGGTCAACTACCTGTTGACAACTATTTTCATCCATCTGGATACCACAGAAGAGAACTTTCTAAGCCAAAGCAACAGGTCGTACTCATACTGTGCACTAATCAAGTTGCTTCTCAGTTGCAAATAAGACACAATGTCTACACCTTTTTGCATAAGCTTGTTTTATAAAGACACAAATAAACAGCAGGAATTGATCGTGCTGGATGACATCTTTAATCAGGTTTAGGCAACACTCTGATCTGAAAGCCCAGGGTAACAGACTTGAATGCCATGCTGTTTTTCCAAGAAAAAGTTTTGTTGATTTAACATGGATGTAAAATTTCAGCTGATGTTCAGAAAAGACAGTTTTTGTTTGATGAACTTCCCAGCAGTAAGGTTATACAAACTGGTTATAACCATTCCTGTACTGTGAAATAATTGCAGGGGCACCGGATTTTCACAACAGCTGTTGTATGAGGAAATACATGCAGCTCTTACAGATGACTGACAGCCATATGAAATGTAATTTCCTGACAGTTTTCTGGGAAGCATTTGCCTGTGGGCTATACTCTGCCTTTGTGTAGTCTCTAGAACAAGAATCTGCTGATCATAATGCCTTGACTAAAACAGTCAACCTGAGAGCAGAAATAAATCTTTCAGGGGCTTTACTCACCAGAGTTCACACAATCAGATATATCCAGTTCATCTTCTCATATTTCTCAGTGATCTTCCCTCTCCTCCCCCCACCAGCATATATCTAGTTGGCTTTTTTGCCAGGAAAAAAATGGCCAGTTCTTTGCCTAAAAGGCACTACATGCCTAGAAGAATTTGTGCAAATGAACAGATATCCATATGAGGGCTTAGTAGTATCTTCTGACACTTCTTAAAAGAACCAAAGCTTGTCAAGATTTCATGTGTCCTGTTAAGGACAAAACTTGGTTCTTAAATAATCCCTGTGGAGTTTGCTTTTGATTGAAGTTGTGACTCTTTGTAACTCTTCAAAAAAGTTACAAAGCTACTAAGCTTCCAGTGACGCACATGCCTAGCAAAAGTTTTCAGTTTCACTGCTCACATACACACTTAGCCATATCATTGATCATAACCATGTGTATTTTACTAAGCTTAAATAAGCTGGTTACCATAAAAATGCTTCTATATTTCTTCCCCAGATAGGATAAAAGGATATTTATAGACAAGACATGGCAGTTGCCAGCAACACTCTAACACAGAATCACAGAATGGGTCAGGTTGGAAGGTACCACACTGGGTCATCAGATCAAACCTCCCTGCTCAAGCAGAGTCATCCTAGAGCACATAGCACAGGATTGCATCCAGACAGCTCTTGAATCTCTCCATGAGGGAGACTCCATAACATCTCTGGACAATCTGTTCCGGTGGGTGGTCATTCGCACAGTAAAGAAGTTCTTCCTCATATTCAGGTGGAACTTCCTTTGCATCAGTCTCTGCCCACTGCCTCTTGTCCTATTGTTCGGCACTGCTGAGAAGAGCCTGAAAACATCCTCTTGTCATCCTCCCTTCAGATACAGATAGACATTGATGAGGTCCCCTCTCAGTCATCTCGAGTCGGAACAGGCCCAGCTCCCTCAACCTTAAGAGATATGTTCCAGTTCCTTAACCATTTTTGTGACCTGCTTGAGAAGCTCCCTGTTTCTCTTGTACTGAGGAGCCCAGAACTGGACACAGCACTCCAGATGTTGCCTCACCGGGGCAGGTTCATCTCCCTCAACCTGCTGGCAAAGTCCTTCCTACAGAATTCCAGGATACTATTGGCCTTTTTGACCCCAAGGTCACACTGTTGGCTCATGCACAGTTTGTTGTCCACCAGGACCCCCAGATCCTTCTCTACAGAGCTGCTTTCCAGGCCCCAGCCTCTGCTGGTGCAGGGGGTTATTGCTCCTCAGGTGCAGGACACTGCATTTGCCTTTGTCAAATTTCAGGTTATTTTTATCTGCCCATCTCTCTAAGCTGTGAAGATTCTTCTGAAGAGTTGCTCTCTGTGGTATCATCCACTCCTCCCAGCTTTATGTTGTTAGTGAACTCGAGGAGGTCCCTGTTTCTTCATCCAAGTCATTGATAGTTAAGTTAAACAATACTAGGCCCAGTATTGAACCTTGGGGGACACCGCTATTGACAGGCCTCCAAACACATCCTGTGTCACTGATTACGACTCTGGGATCTGCCACGTAGCCAGTTCTCAATCCACCTCACTGTGTACTCATCCAGTCCACACTTCGGAGTTACCTATGAGGATGTTAAGTGATACAGAGTTGAAAGCCTTGTTGGAGTTGAAGTGAGCAATATCCACTGCTCCCTCCTCATTCATCCAAGTAGTTGTTTCATTGTAGAAGACAATCTCACCCTTGTCAGCCAAAACAATACATCAAGAGATTAGTGTTCTCCTTATCTCCAACCACAGACATTGCAAACCTATTATCAAAACCTGTAGGGGAGTCTATTAACATTTCCATTTGACATAAGGCCCCAATTTTTCTGTTATTTTTGTTTACAGAGATACATTTAACTTTTAAACAACCATCCTGTCAACTCACAAATACCACATGTAGTCATAAAAGTGACAATCTTGAAGGACATCTATGAAATAATAAAGCTGTCGGTGTGCACATGTCATGATGAAGCACGCTATAAAAATGTTAGGTTTGCATTCCAGTGTCACCATCCTTTGCCATGCTTCCACAAGACAGTGGCGATACTCTCATCAAGAAAATTACAGGGAGTTGTGTCATAATCCAAACTAAAGAGGTAACCATGCAGATCATCTTGTTTTATTATCACAATGCTGTGGGGAAAATTGAATCCCTGAAAGAAATCCCACCGGAAATTTTAAAACACCTAGGCAATTTTTTGTTTTGTGGGGTTCTTCTTTATGCACCCAGGTTGCAAAGGAAAGCCTTCTTTCTGCCTGAGATCACTGATGGATCAGGGTGTTTTTTCAGCATCTGTGTACCAGGCAGGGTAACTTGAAGCTTTCTGCTTCTGATGGAGGTATAGCTTTATGTAATCTAAAGCAAAAGCAACCCAAAAAGGAAAACTCACTCAAAATCCAAAACCAAACACTTCGGACTCTCTTCAAAATGCAAAGCTTCATAGATTTCAAAAACCTTGTGTGAATCCTCCAGGCCTTTTTTAGTTCAGCAGTATTACAGGTACCACGTATTATGTCTGTAAATGCATCATCTCTGAAGCGTATCAGCACAGGTGCAGCACAAGAAGAATGTGTTGCCATTTACTCTGACAGTAACCACAAGGAAAAGACCATAAAGTGGATACACTTCTACTTTGAGTGTACCAAAATAGGCTGTCAAGTTGTCAAAATTGTCAGGTATAAGTTCAGGGTGCCCAGGAGGATATTGTTTTATTTTGCTGCTGACGAACTACAAGCTATTAAATTTCTAGGAATGATCTCTGCGTTAGGGGTTATTTTTTTAATATGTGCGAAATTCTTTTGCCACCAAAAAGAGCATCACTAGGATTCAGCAATGTAGGCATTTTGTTTATAAAAACTCTTCAAGCTCCCCATCTGCACAGATTACAAATCAACACTATAACCTCATTGTTGTGTAAACTACAGGTCTACCTCAAAGTTTTCACTTCCTGTTGACAGTAGTAACTTGGTTCTGTTTGCAAGTGAAAAACCTTCTCCTTATTAGCTGTGGGCTGTGCAAAAAAATTTCTATCCCTTTCCAACTTGTTCCACTCCATAATATTCTGGTTGTGGGTGAGGGCCTGCACAGTTTTGATTTTCAGCAGTGTTGAAGAAAATGGAGAAATAACCTTTTCAACCCTCAAATCCCAGCGCTTGGGAAAAGCTGCTTAGTTTCACGGTTTAAAAATTTAAAACCTGTGAAACATATACTCAGGAATGGGAACTTACATGCACATGAATTCATCATCTTGAATCCTTTGCTACATTTTTTCTTTCAGAAGCTGTCTAGCTAAAATATAGTCAGCACAGCCTTTTGTGTCACACACTTTTGCATCTGTAACCACAAAATTTTGCACCCATAAGCAGCACAATAAAGACCACAAAATGTGTCACCTTCAGGCTTTCATTCTCCTTCAGTTTTCCTTTTCATACTTTTTTTTCATCCTGTTGTGTTTTTGGTGCTAAGTCCAGAGCTAAACTATATTTAAGAACATATGCCCCACTTTGTACATATATTCCAGGTCACAGAAAATATGGGGGTTTTCCTGTTTCTGTTTTTTTGATGATACATGAACCACCTGTTAGTAGCTTTTTAGTACCTAAAGGGGCCTACACGAAACCTGGAGAGGGACTTTTAGAAAGGGCATGTAGTAACAGAACATGGGGGAATGGATTTATAAAGAAAGAGGGTAGATTTAAACTAGGTCTAAGGAAGAAATTTTTCACTCTATGACGAGACACTGGAAAAAGTTGCCTAGAAAAGTTGTGCCCCATAACTGGAAGTGTTCAAGACCAGATTGGATGGTGCTTTGAGGAAGCTGATCTAGTGGAAAGTCTCTACTGATGGCAAGGGGGTTGAAGCTACATGATGTTTAATCCCTTTGATCCCTTTCAACAAAACAAGTTAATGATTCAGTGTTTCTAAATATTTAGCCCATTTGTAACTTCTTCTGAATAATATAATTGTTTTCAGAATTCCATCTGCGATCTTCCTGTACAAGTTCATAAGACACTGTCTTCTTGTCCCAGCTTTCCATTATAATTGACAGTGATGCCTGTATCATGCTGTACAGCACAAACCCAAGAGATTTCCCCAATAATTTTGTATGGTCACTCTGGAAGTTTGGAGCTGAGGGTCTGGGGCCTCTTGACCAGACTATCCCAAACAGCGTCCTCTTTGCATGGCACAGTGTTCAGTAGTTGTTTCACTGCTGGCCTCACCAGAGTCATTCCTGGATCCACAGACATGTTCAGTTTTGTGCATGTTCCTCTACCCTCTTCAAAGGCATGCTGCCCATCTTAAGATTGCCATCCCCACAGTGGGTTAGGAGTTACTGAAACCCTGTGAAGTAGTGAACCCAAGATGTCTTTTAAATTGTTCTTTCCAGTCACACTTAAACTTAGTTAAATCTTTCAGATTAAATGATATTTTTAGATACATTTTATTAAACAGTATCAAATGTTTATATTGATTTATATTATTAATTTGTATTAAATGCATAGAAATCACTATTACAATTTGATGGGTTTATGTATATGCATTTATATACATTGTACATCCTTTTTATATATAAACTTACATACATTGATATGTTTATGTTTTTATCTAATATACATATGGCTATATATAATTAAACAAACATATAACCTGCCTCTATTTTTATACATGTATATATGTATATATAGATACCTATTTATGAGGACTTTCTGAGCCTTCTGAAGCAACCATGTGATCACAGAACATACATAAATCACCTGTGACAAAATGGCATCACACTGCTGGGCTGTGGGAGTGACTTGATGTACTTCTGGGGCAATCAAGAACATGTGGCTTCAGTTACCATCCAATCACTGGGATCCAGGGATCACATGGGACAAGGTGAGGCAGGTAAGCCTGTCATGTGATGGCAAAAGGGGCAGGACTTCTAGGCCTAGGAAGTCAGATGGCTGTAAAGGGATTTCCACTTGTCATGGAAGCATAGTGCATAAATATTAATGTTTATCTTCCATGGTAATTTCCCTTCAAAAACTGCTTTTGGGTAAACAGAGTTTAAAATGTATCATATTGGCCCTGCAACTGGTCTGCAGCTATAAATGGCTCTGTTACGCACTGTGATTTTTTTGTTCAGGTATCAACTTGTGTAATATTTCAGCCAAATATGAGAACTTACCATGAATGGAAAAGGACAGTTTCACAAGTTCTTTTTAATGAAAGGAACATTTAAAAGTTCACTTTAAAGAATTGTTTAATCATCATTTTCTCTGTCAAACATTTCTGCTGGCTTGTCACAATTCTCTTCCTATCATTTTCCCTAGCTAGCAGATTCTCTTTCTAACTAGTAGTTCATCCTGCTGAGATTGAAATATACCTCTATATCCTAAAACTGTTGATTTCTCAAAGAAAATTTAATAAAGATATATAAAATAAGGAGTTTTATGTGTTTAAATGTATTTCCTAAGGTAATTAGCCATTACATATGTTAGGAAATCACATGCAAAATCTACCACACTGAAGACTTTTATAACTTCTGTTGTTACTTTCTGCTGTGATGAGAGATTTGGAAACAGTAATGAATTGGGTCAATGAACAAGCTTCCAGCTCCCTATGCTGTATAGATGATGATAATATTTAGTGAATGACTGTGTCTGATAACATTAACTTTTTTAGGTTTTGACTTTAAATGTAACCAACCACCTATAGTGTAATTTGGATGCTTGCATGAGATGCATAAACCCTTTTAACCATTCATGTTCAGTTATAAGCCTCTGGATTGAAAGTGGAAAAATGGCTGAGAAACCAACTGTAGGTAGCCAATAGGCCCTACACAGAGGCACAGTCTTACCTTCCAGTGCTTTAATTGAAGAATCTAAAAAGTATTTTCAGGTTGACATACAGTTATGAAACCCACTTTTCCTCTTATGAACTGATTAGGTGCCATTTTTGGTTCCTAGATAGCTCCAATTCTGCCTGTTCTCTCACTTCCCTGCAGACATTCTTCTCTGTTTTCCAGTTCAGCAAAGATTTTATCTGGTACTTTATCTTTTGCACCAAAAAGAAATTCTTTCTTGTTCTGTGCATTTGAGATAGTTTGAGAGTTAATCAGGCTGAGGATTCAGCTTTGCATGGATATATAGTGAAAAATAAAAATGAAACAAATACTTCTACATGGTCTGGACAGATGCTCAGCAATTTCCCATTAATCAGATTCTTTCCATTGACACTTTATTGTGTCAAGAACATACTTTGCAATTTTGTATGACTTCTGAATTCTGACTTGATTGTTTCCTAGTAAATAGACCTGAAGTAGCAGATTTTATCACAGAATTCAGAACAGAAGAAACAGATGCTTAGTCATTCAGAAACCTGAAGGAAAATTCAGGGTCCTGAGAGCAGACTTAATACTACATGAAGTAGCTATTTATGTCATACAGACAATCACCAATGACAATCCTGAAACAGGAAGAGGGACGTTTTGGTTGTCCAAGAGACAATTTGATGATGCCAGATGGACTCTGATGACACTTCCTAGTGCCAGATGCCTGTCATGTATAGTGGAACAGTCAGCAAGTGAATTTCACTCTCTTAATTCAGTTCCAAGCAATGAATTGTTAATTGCACAATCTACATGCTGTATTGCCTGTGGAAGAAAATCTACTGCAAATGTGTGGGAAAAGATATGGATGACAAATTTTGGAGGCTGGTTAGGGAAGTAGTCTGATGAGTTGGAGAACTGAGATGAAATGTTTTAGAGAACATTATCACTGTGACACAAAATCCATGCATTATAGTCTAAAACCAGCAGCTGTACCTGCAGTAACATCTTGAATTGCTTGCATTCCAAGAGGGTGTATCATTTCAAAATATCTGCAATTGCTGATCTGCCTAAACAGAAAGGTAAAAACAGCAAGATGCAGTAGTTACCTGCAGATGCCAGGAGCTGATATTCCTTTAAAACAGGTGATCACACTTGTGTAACAAAGAGTTTTACAGCTCAAAGTAGTAAAGCAAAGGTAAATAACTAGTAAAAATACAGAGACTGATGTCATTATCTGCTTACAATTATGCACCCTCTGAAGTCATTCGAGCTCCATTGGCTCATCTTGCTTGTCTTCTAACTGCCACTGTCAGAAGAAACGATTTCAGACATCTTTTGTGTTCCAACTGCCAGCCCCATATGGATAGTTCAGGTATCTATCTTAACTTGCCAGTAGGTAACTATGTTTAGACAACTAAATTTGACTCTCTACAGCTTAGTGGGAGAAAAAAAAAAGGTAAAGGAAAATAATTTTCAGGCATTAAAAGTTTTTACATCTGAACAACTTCAGAAACTCAGTTAAAGATCACAGCTGACATAATATATAAATAAGGCATTATTTTTAATAAATGCAACCTCAGATGGATTTTATATAGTAGATGGGTCACGGGAAAAATTTATAGCAACTGAGGTTGAGAAAGGAGTAAGGTATGCTTCTGATTAAATTTTAATGGAAGTACATTAATTGGTTTGTTTTATGTCAAATAGCTGTTGTAACTGTGTAGTCTACTGTGGATATTGTTCACTTTACCTTAGCTAGAAATTATTTATTTCGAAGTAGCTGGAGAACAGGAATTAACTTCTTTTCTTCTGGTAGCTTCTATAAAATGAACCTCAGCAATATAAAATTAATCATTACCTCTATGTGTTTTTAGAATAGTCAAATAAAACCAGAGTAAGTTACAGTAAAATATCTTGTATGAGGAACATCTGCCATAACATGCATCTTGTTTTCCAATACTGATAATAATTAAATCATCTACTGTACAGCAAGATATGGAGAACACAGTTTGATCCTGAATTTTGCCGGTCTGCTTCCCATAACTTCATCCTGAACAGTAAAATTTTACAACTGACATAATAATGTGTCATATATAATTTGTGGAGGGCCACTCAAATGTCAATCATAGATTGGTTTAGGATAGGAGGGATCTTCTGGGGTTATCCCTCCCCATCATGGCCAGGCACTTTTTTCACCCCATCAGGTTGCTCAAAGCTCCATCCAACCTGACTTTGCATATTACCAATGATGGGTCACCCACAACTTCTCTAGCCAACCTGTTCCTGTCTCTGACCACCATCACCGCAGATGAGGTGGGAAACCCCATTGCCTACAACAGGGTGTCTCCCATTACTAACACTCTGCACTTCCTCCTGGTGCTGCAGTGTGACTCTGGCTCAAATGGCTCTGATTTTTCTTTTTAGAGTGGCCTCAGTTCCTTATCAGGTATGAGGACAGTGAACATATTCTGTAGGTACAAGTCTTCAGGAACAGTAGAAGCCATCTTCGTAGTGCCAGCTGCCAGGCTTTTCCATAGCGGGAGTTTCCTCTTGCCACCCTATAGAAGCCCAGAAGATAAGCTGATGAGGTTATGTCGAACACTAATAGCTGGAGAGACATGGAACCAGCTGAGGACTGTGGGTGATAACAGCCAGGGATTGTTGGTAATAACAGGCTGTGAGAAAGAACAGAATGTGGCTGGAGAAGGGGGCCATATGGGCAGGACTTTCCTGGGACAAAAGTCCTTGTTCTAGTTCCTGGTAATATTTACAGCACAGTGCAGTGCAAGTGCAAGAATGACCAAGAAGAGGGTGTGGACTGTAGGGGGAAATTAAGACCACCTAAAACCCTCCAACCCGTTTACAGAAAAGGTCTAGAAGAAGAGACTGTGGCTGATAACTAGTTTGCATAGAAAGTGACAAATTTCCTCTGAGAAGCCCAGTGCATTTGCTCTGTGTGTCTGCCCCTCGGGACTCTGGGCACCCCAGCTGGATCTATGCTGGAACCAGGACTGGTGATCTTTCTCTCTTTCTTTCTCTCTTTCCCTCCTCTCTTTCTCTCTTCCTCTCCTTCTCTCTTTCTCTCTTTCTCTTTCTCTTTCTCTTTCTCTTTCTCTTTCTCTTTCTCTTTCTCTTTCTCTTTCTTTCTCTTTTTCTCTCTCTCTTCCTCTCTTTCTTTCTTTCTTCCCTCCTCTTCCTTCATTTCCCTTTCCCTCTCTCCCCTCTCCTTAATTCATCTCTCCCTCCCCTTTCACTCTACCCTGTTATCCAAAACACATGCTGTGTGTGTGTGGTAGGTGGTCAGGGACTAACAAACCAATTTCCATGCCAAGTGTGTAATTTACTATAAAACTTTGTAAGCTTTTGCAGACCCTCTGACTTTTGTAGTTCATTTCAACCATGAGCAGTTATGAACCTTAGGTGCTCCCTTCCCCTTATGGTTGGGACGTCACACACCCTGACAGGTACAGGCTCTGCCCGTCTCTTTTACAGTTGGAAGTTTGAACTCTTGAAGCTGCAGTTTCTTGGAAAAGAGCCATTCAACTCCTTTCCTTTCATCTCTGATGCTGCTCAGTCTGCTGACCTCTTCCTGCAGCTCTTTCATTTGGTGACACAGCTTCTTGACAACTGCACAGCTGCTACAAGCTGTAAAACCATCTGGCCTAACCGCAGTGAGTTGTCCCAAGCACTCCCTGCAGTTTGAGATTTGTAGATCTGAACCCTCTTTCTGAGGGTTTCTCTGGGTCGAATCTTGGATGTCACAGGGTCAATAGCTCTAACAGCAGCAGCTGGGAACCATGCCCTGTCACCTGTGACATGTCACCACCATAGCTGGGGACATGTATGCAGTTTGGCACAGAGCTGCTGGCTCCAGGTCTGTGCCTTTCCTCACAAAATGCTGCAGGAGTGAGCTGACTCAGTTAGCCGCACACACACTGATGTGCACAGCACAACTGCAGTACTCGCCTCACAATGAGGTGGCCTCAATCTAGTTATTTAAAAATTAAACACTTGAGCCCAGCCCTTTATTCAAAGTGACTGACTTAAGGACCTGTCTTAACTTCTGGAGCAGTCTGTAGATAGTGTTAAGAGATTCCCACAGGTAGAGCCAGGTCTAAAACTGCATCTTGTAGATAACTAATGTCATGCTAGGCACCGCATTTTTCACAATGTTCCTGTCCTCCTTTCATGGTTTCCTGATATTCTCCTCAGCATAGTTCTCACATGCAAAATTTGGTATTTGATCCCTTTTTATATCACTTTTAGAAGAAAGTAAAGGAATAGATAATGGCTACCTGGAACTACTAATCTCATTCTCAGAATTAGAGCTGCAACTTTAATTTCTCACTTACCTGAACGGATGCTGTTATGCTCAAGGCAAAGGTGTTTTAGTTTTACTTTTTTATCAAGTGAGTATTTAATGAGAGATGCATATATTGTTCTGCTACTAGGGAACCTAAGTTCAGCAAACATCCTATGCAGGTTAAACAACAAAAGCAACAGAAAAAGACAACTGAATAAAGCTGCTTATTTCATTAGGAAATAAACAAATTGCATTCTTGGATCTGTATTGATAAAATTTCACCTGAACTTGCAAAGGCTACAACCAGCTAACGTATCCTGCCACACATAATAGTTTTGTAGTCTTGTTGGATAATATATGCTCCCATGAATGATGTGGATTGCATTTTCCCATGGCTTACCAAAAGATGTGTACCCAGCATATTTTGCCTGGCAAAAAAATCTTATGACTAACATATGAAAAATTTATTTGTATTAAAAATTCTGAGGGAAAATTAGTGAAGAAGCATGCAAACAGTTAAATGGAATTCGCAAAACTGTCTTCTCTTTAACTTGGAATAACTTCCAGTGGGTTTATTTTCCTGTGCATGTGCGGATGCTAAGTGAACTTTCAGCACCTAAATGGAGTTGTATAACAATTCTAAATTTCTACAGAGTTGGTGCTAACAGCAAATAAACTTTCTGATTCACTTTTTTTTTGTGCTAAGAATTTTATACCTTTACTATTTGAAATTGTAGGTTACAAAGTAAGAACTTTATATTTTACACCTGATGAACAGAAAATACAGATAAATTGATTCTAAAACAATATAGGAAATTCCCTACATGCAATTTGTGATACAGTCACAAAGATTTCTGTGAGATTAGTTTTGAGATTACTGTTTCTACCTTCTATTGAAGATGCTTCCTTGTTGAAGATGATTACTCTGAAGAAACTGTGGTACAAAAGTCTCAATTTCTTGTGTCGCAAGACCACACATTTTATCCATCCAGCTAGTATTCCATAATCTGTTGAAATTGGTTTTTGGTAATTCTTTTCTCTTCCTCTCATTTTCTCTTTTACATCCTACTTCCATATTAGTGGAAAGCAATTCAGAAGAAAAAAGTGGTTTTAGTACCCATAGTGGATAACTAGTAATCTAGACACATCCTCTTTTCCTTCTTCCTAAGGTTGAAATGAAGAACTGCATTATAAAATTCGGTTGTTATAAAGAGCATGGGGCAGTCAAATGACACAGAAATAATGTCAAAAAACCCATAATGGATGGAAAAGTAGGCTTAGTGGACCTAGTAGTAACCAAGAGGAAGCCAGCCTAGGACTTTAAACAGGAGTTTGCTTTCAGCTCCACCCTTCCCCAGCTATCAGTGCTGGATTTGTTATTGCAAACATGGATTTGTGGCTGTGGCTCTTCCTGCTTAGAATCAAGTCCTCAAGGGAAATGTCCAGAATTGTATTATGAATTTACCAGGATGTGACTTGCTTTTAGATTTAAAACATATACTTCAGATAGAAAGACTATGTGGTTATAGCTGTCATTGAGGAACTAAATTGAGGCTGCTTCACTTGAGTGATTCAAATGGTCCACATTTCTTTCAAGAAGAAAATGCTCTCAATTCTCATCTTGTATTTGTGTTCACACTATTATAATCAGAGAAAACAAGCAAGCAAGAAAAGGATTAATTCTACCTCCTAGTGGCTAGAATAGTATGGTGACAATATGTTTATCTAATGTAAACCACTATTCATTAAACTGCGATATTAAATCTGTGCAAGGACTGAAGTACAGGGTTCTTTTCCATACTTGTACAATGCTCAGCAGTTTGTTCATTTCCTGAAGCCCACTAAGGATAAGTTGTGGAGGTTTTGAGCTTCTTAAGGTTTTTACTCTTTTCTACAGAGTCTTCTCATTCCAATAAATTATCTTGTCAATGGGTCACAGAATCAAACCCAGAAATACATTTATTTACTTAAAATAAGTGAGAGGAGGAGGTAGGCTCTAGTGCTATATTGTGGACCAAAGTATTAAACAGCATATGTTTTGTGTAACTGTAATAAGATTTCACCTAGTAAGAACATCATGAACAATGGGGAAATTTATTTTTAGACCACCTTTTTATTAGTACAGTAGACTTGTGATTTGGGGGGTTTTGTTTTCCTGTTTGATTCATCTTCTTTAGGCTTATTTTCATATTTGGTAAATCTTTAATTTAGGCACTAAAAGCACTTGAATGTTTTCTAACATCTTCACTTGTAGTTACATTTTTTAGTCAGATTCCACCAAAATATTAAGATCAACTCAGAGTTTCATTACACTAGAGGGTACCACACAGACCACTTGTCTAGGCCATAATGCATCAGCTTCTTTAGAAGCAGGCTGTGGGAAATGGTACTGAAAGCCTTGTATAAATCCAGGTAGGCCATGTCCACCGCTCGATGCACATCAACTGAGCAGCTTGCTTTGTCATAGAAGGTGATCAGCTTACCAAGAATGATTTGCTCTTGGTGAATCCAGGCTGGCTTTTCCCAGTCACGTACTTCATTTGACTTATGAAAAGAGAATTCGTTCCATAACTTTTGCAGGGACTGAAGTAAGACTGATGGGACTACAATTTCCTGTATTCCTGCTTTAAGGAGGGGGATGACAGTTGTACCAGCTTTGTAGCTGTATGACTTAAGGCATCTCAGCAAGATGCCTTTCCTGGCATCTGAGGCTGAGCAAGGGAATTTGTTAATTGATGACAACTGCCAGGGGAAAAAAACCAAAACAAAACAGTGAAGCAGCTGGATGTAGCATTTGTGACTGCTGTTCTCCTGCTTTTAATGTTCTAAAGTGGAAGGGAGACAGAATATTTTGGCAACTGCAAAGAGGACCTGTTTCCTGGGCTACTGAGGATATGCTTGTATCATTATAGTTATGACTAAATTTCCTTGAGGTAAAATTGCATAACAGTAGAATGAAGCAGGTCAGGATGGATTTCTCTTTTAGGTTTTGTTTGGTTGGTTGGTTTGGTTTATCTGTTTGTTCCAACAGAGGTTTAACTGAATTTTTTTTCCCTTGGTATGAAAGGCAATGAAAAGGAATAGAATTGATGTTAGAGAAGAAAGTAGCAACATAGATTTTTAAGTAGACCATGTTGTGGCTGAGGCAGAAGAAAATTAACATATCCATAAGAGTACTTTTAAGCTTTAGCTTTTTTAAATTACTCCTTAAAAGTGGAAGTATAGAAGACAGAGCACTCACCCTTTTCTCTAAATCACACAAATTTTGCTTCTGAAAATTTCTGTGCTGTGATATCTAATGTCTCTTAATTTTAGTCTGAGGACTCTGTTATTCATAAGAAGCGATAGAGTAGAGTATAAAACAAAAATCCACAAGCAATAAAAATAACAAACCTATATGCACAGTATCCCAAATAATAACTGATAAAGAGAGAAATTAATGAATACCTTTGTTTTCAAAATTTCTATTTATTTTTCATAGGTACTTTGATTTAGAGAAAAATTAAGGCCAAAGGGACCTCTGAAGATCATTCACACTTCTGCTCAAAAGCCTAGTCTTGAACACCTCAAGGCTGGAGGTTCGTCAGCCCTACAAGACAACCTTTTCCAATGTTTGACAACTCTTGTGGTAATTTTTTTCCTTATTAGGCGGTGGGAATTTCCAGTGTTCCATCTTGAGTCTGTTGACACTCGTCCTACCAATGTGCATCTGTCTCTCTAGGGAGACCTAAGAGGAAAAAAAAAGACATTGATTTCTTCATCCATGTTCTTTGTCACTGCCCCTTACCACAACTGTTAGACACAAAGAAGGTCTTTAAAACTCCTTACTCATTTTAGTAGGAGAAAAGAACTAATGTAATTTCTTTCATTAAAAATAACAACAACAACAACCAAAGAAACCAAAAACCATCAAAAAGATCTCAAACTAGAGCCGGAAGCTCTACAGCGCAAAGAAAATCAACATAGAAAAGCACTTGACATTTTTTTGGTAAACACGGACAAAGCTGTAGTTAAGGGAAATAAAAATCTGAAAGAGGAAATATATAATCCTTTCTCACAGATTCTTTCTCAAATTAGCTGTCACACATGTGAAAAAGGTGCAGACTAGAACACATAAGGGAAGTCATTTTTTTAGCTAGAGCTAGTCAGTTCTAGTGCTGCTGGAATGTAAGGGTGGATTTTTACAAGACAGTAGAGAAAAAATTAACTGTGAAGTTATGAGTTGCAATTCTGAGGTTTATTCCAAGAGCTGTGATATTCCCATTGAACAAGATGACAAGGGGTTCAGTATTAATGCTCTTAAGCATGGAACAAGAATGGTTTAGTAAAACTAGCGATTCAGCCTTGATTTCCTTTCTACACAGCTTGACTCACCTGTGGTGTTTACTCCTGGCAAGAAGGTACTGTTTGTACTTAACTAAGGCCACACAAGACACTTAACTGAAGCAGACTCAGATAAAACCGTGGACTTAATTAACCATTAAACAATGCTGATATTCAAGAGTCCAGTGCTTCATCTCACTTCCAGGATCTCTTATTTTGCTATCCAGGCTTTGTTTCATAAGACCTTTACATGAATAATTGCTTATAACTGCACTTTTGATTAGAGTCATAGACCGCTACCATCATTCAGCCTGAACACTCCAAAATGCTTAAGTGCTCAGAAATCCTGGAAAACAAGAGCCCAGTGTCTAGAACTACTATTTATCCTTCAGTAAAGCGCGGTCATTGATGTCAGATGGCCAGATGAAGCCAAAAGTTTTTCTTTTCCTGCAGAAGAAATTGGTAAGATCTGATGGGACAAGATTTAGCAGAGACACTATTTACAATTCAGGTAAGAAAGACCCTCAGGATTAAGCCATATGCCACCTTATTTTGGTCTAGTCACTGTAGAAACAAAAGGAAGATTTTATCCTGTTTTTTGTAACTGGTGAAGCACTGGAAAAATATATACAGGTAGGATTTCCCTGAATGTAAACACCTAAATCAATGGTATTGTTTCTTTCACTTGCTTTTCAAATAAACATAAGTTTACAGTAATCTTTCAGTTGCTATTAAAGTCCTTTCCTTGCAGAACACAATAGATGTGCACAAACTGTTTAAGGAATATTTAATCATCAAAACCTTTCTGGCTGAGCTTGAAAACCAGAATTTATTACCAATGGAAGAGTAATAGAAAGATTTCAGCCATTCTACGAGAATTTCAGGACTGTTACATGCTACATATTAAGTACTGAATTAGCTCCTAGATTTTATTTGATAAAGCTCATTAACACAAAATGCCCTACGTGTTAAGAAAATTGATGAGACACGTTTAATTTATTGCTGTTCTTTCAACTGGTCTCTTTAATTTTTGGTGTTCATTATTTTGCCCTGTAACCAATCCATATATTTCTCTTGACCATAACTTCTTCCTTTATGAGTAATTTATTTGACAGAATTATTGTCAGATTAATTAAATAATTAAATGTATAGCTCTTTTTATACTGAAAGTCCTGTAGTTCAATTACTCGTACTTAATCAGTTGCTAATACACTTGTACAAAATTATCATTGACAAAATGCAAAGAAATGGGTCTGTTGACATCAAGAGATAACTAGACATAAAACAATCTTAACAATTTAAATAATTAGGTCCAGAATTTTCTCTGTGTCTCTTTATTCCTTTGTAAGCTCTATGTATATGATCTAATATTTTCAATTTCATTAGCTAATATGCACTTAGTTTTTATGCTCCCAGGAGAAGAGCTAAACAAAGAAGATGTTTCATTTAAGTTGAATGGTTGCCACACCATGTGTCAGACAATTTACAACGTTGTTACTCAACACCTTACGTCATCCTTACTTCTAAAATGGCAACTGTGAAATTTATTTTAAAAAATTGTTTATTTACTATTTCCCCACCGTTGCTCATCTCTATAACCAGGTAGTGAAATGACAGAATGTCACAGAAGTATAGGGACATTCAAACTATGACATAGGATGTTATGGTGAATCCTGACATGTGGCACCTCTGAAAAATAGCAATATGAGGAATAACAGGCTGCTTCAGATAATGAGGTAAAAAGTAATGCATACACAAAGGGCTAGCTCTGACCCAGAGTTCCATTAAAAAGACAAGAGCATAAAATACAGAAGGAAACTCTACATAACAAAATAAAGCAGTAGCTTAGCAGCATTGCTGAGCAATGTAGAAATTACCAGGGCAATCAAATCATAAACACCAAATAAGGTTATAAAGTCTGCTAAACCATGGCCATTAGAAAAGGGGAAGAAAAGTGGACTATTTATTTGTAAAGGAATGAGAGTGGTAAAGGAGAAGAAAAGGAATAAGGGAAACACAAGGTGAAGTAAAGCAGTGTTTGGATCTGTTCAGGATACCTGTGGAGCAGCTTTCTGCCTGACCATGTCAGACTGAAGATAGAGAATAAATTTATTTTGAGCTATTTTCTCCAGCAAAACTTATACCTCGTTGCCCTGGTAGTCAGGGAAGTGCCAGGCTGGATGTGCTTCATGATGCTGCTCAGGGTCATCTACAGGAGGTCATGTAAACATCCCTAGTGCAAAGAACAGCAGCCTTAAATTATTTGAATTTCAAGAATGATAGAATGTATCACAGATCATTCTCCTAATTTATCACCTTTTTATTTGAGAAACAAAATAAGGTGATGTATTGCTGAAGAACTACGAAACAACTAAAAATTCCTGCAAATAAAGGATCAGGAGAAATTAGCTCATTCTATCTGCTGCTAGTTTTCTTTGCCAAATATCTCAGCACTTCACACTAGAAAAATATGAACTCATGTCGTTAGGTATTTGTAAAGTACCCCAAATATTACAGTCAATACACCCAAGTGTCACTGATCCTTACCCTGATCTGCCAGCTTGATCTTGGGTCTACGTTATCATTTCATACTTCTGTGATGATGTGGACTCCTGATTGCATCTGGTTATTCTTTCATCAGCCAAATGAGTAAGAATCCAAAATCTTCTGAAACTATGCAGCCAAATCCTGCAGAGAACCCAGTCGGTAATGAGTACAAAAGATCCTTTGCAAGTTAGTCTTGCCGTAATTAGCACAAGATAAATTGAAAGTACTTGCAGAATAGAAAATTGTGGCCTTGAGAGATTATTTAGAATATTCACTGACTTCAAAGCAGCAGAACTACATTATCTGTAAATTGTTCTAATTTTACCGAATTTGATTTTTTTGTTGTTTTGTTGGGGGTTTTTTGGGGTTTTTTTGTTTTGTTTTGTTTTGCTTTTTTTTTTGTTTCAGACCTAAAGACACATTGGCGGTTTGAATGCTTACCTACTTCTGCAGCTCTGCAGCTGAATGACAGAAGTTGCTTCTCCCTGTAAATCATCTCACTTGAATAATTACTAGCAGATATTTATACAGTCTGTTTGCAAATTTCTCGTGTATGGATAATTTGTAACTTCTCTAAGCAGTATCCACAGCCTTCATTATTCTTGTCACTGTATGTTTTGCCTAATGTCTAATTACAGTTCATAACTGACATGGAAAACAATATAATCTGCATAATGTTCAGCTGTGTATCTTCCAGACTGCCTGACAACAGCTCTGTCCTAGCAAGACTAATGAAGAATCACTGGAGTATATGACTGTGACAGTCCTTCTTCCTTCTAGTGCTATCACTAGATAGCACATCACATAACTCAAATAATAAGTAATATCACTGTTTATAAAACTAAGTTATGAACCGCTTCCTCACAGGATGCCCGTTGCCTAGATGCCATAGACATCAATAAAAGTGTGTTTTCTTGAATGTGTTTTTGCATATTTTAGCCAGTGATTAAAGCTTATGAATCATGGAGCTCATAAAGAGAATTCTACTAATGTATGGAACAAAGTAATTGTTTTTTGATCAAATGACATTTTTGAAATTACATTCACCACCATTAGTTTACTGAAGATGTATATGGTATGAAGGAAGGTACTTTGACAGCAGGAAGAATATTTATTCATAGCAGACTTACCTGACTACCACATG
This sequence comes from Ifrita kowaldi, assembly GCA_013398055.1. NCBI lineage: Eukaryota > Metazoa > Chordata > Aves > Passeriformes > Cinclosomatidae > Ifrita > Ifrita kowaldi. The sequence goes on from VZRS01002372.1 coordinate 587,099, forward strand.
CTGTGGATGATGATTACCTTCAGTAGATAAGAACTGATTTTTCTGAAACGTGGAAGCCTATATTGCTCATAGAATATAAGTTGTACTTGGCACTGCTGCCTTAGAATGGTCCTGAATCGTGAGCATCAACAGCAACTAGCATGTGAATTCATCATGAATTGAGCATGTGAACTTGTGTTTTGACCAACGTGAAATGCATAGTTTAAATAATCTTATTGCTAATAAAATCTGTCAAAACATTGCTGCTTTTTTTTACATGTGTCATGGAGACATAGAACTGGGTCAAAACTCAAAAAGAAGTATGGCTGATAAAGCTTCCATTTAAAGTTTTGCCAGGATATCTTCTCAGCCTAGTGATAGGACATAGACTGTTTTGACTTTATTTTTTCTTTAGTAACTAGAATCTTGCAGAGCTTAACTTGCCACTCTCATGTGTATTATGGATAAAACATTATGTGTCTAGCCTTCTAAAAAATTCAGGCACATAAAAGCTTATACTGTAATGTTTCTTCTAACAACTCAGCCTTTAAGTGCTTTCATCATCTGCTTAAAACTTGTCGCTTTTCAGCCACATAGTTTTACACTGCTGAGTGGTGCTCAAAAGTATTTTTATTCCATTGTAATTGCATTGGTTAGTGAAGGTGGTCAAAAAGTAAAAATATCTCTTTAATTTTAAAGAAGAGTGTGCTGACCAGATATGTTCTTGCAATTCAGTTCTTGAGAAATACTTATTTGAAAACAGTGCTTATTAAAAAATTCAAAGTTTCTTTCACTTTTTCAGACAGCAATAAACAGATTCAGTTACTGTGAATTTAATAAGAAGGATTTTTATTCCCCCCAGAGATGACAAAATTACTCTTCTTTTATATGTCGCTATTATGTTCTAGCATTTTTCTAATCACATATACTCCTGTCTATAAATGAGGATATTTTGAGAGATTAAGCTACTGGAGAATGTATGCATTGACTTCAAACAAAAGTATGCTTTATATTTTTGTGGTATTCTGAAATTATTTGATTTAACTTATAGTATATTAATTTGTACTTTGTATTGTATCATTAAAAAGCTCAAATACATTGCTAGCTCATTCATGATAAATACAAACTTTCCTAATTCTGGTGTTTACTCTAAGAGAAATATTTATATTAATAAATAAAATAGGCCAGGGCAGGCTCTTTGAAATCAATTGGGTCATCTCCATATAAGTGTCTACTGTAAGCATACAACATATGCAAAACAGTGGCTTTGTCCCAAGTGAATGTTTGTTCACACTCACCCTTTCACAGATCACATCCTGCAGTGCTTCTCAAGCACATCACACCTGCCATGCTCTCATTTCACCTACTTCACTCACAGCTGGTCCGCAGGCAGAAAGACATGCACAATACATCATACACCAAGTCAAGATCAGAACATGCTTTAAGTCAGCACCCTCCCACTGATATCTCACACCAAAACCTGCTGTCACCACTACAGTTCTTGGTTATTTCTGTCTGTAATGCTCCCAGTACAACCTTGTCTTATGTACTTTTTCATTACTAGCTAATCACCTCAGTGTCCTCCATTCTCTAGGCTATAAAAATTGGTATTCACACAAGTATAGCTCTTCAGTTTTATTATAAAATAAACTCTAAGTTGAAGAAAATTGACAAGGCAGATCAGTAAAAGGAACCCCCACAAAACAAACAAACAAACAAACAACTGTGAATCACTGAACTGGCCTGGGAAGTGTAGAAGGACCTATTGGGCATTTACAAAATGACTCATTTATGAGCTCCAAAGTGTCTCTGACCATAATCAGGATGAAGTTTTGGTTTTGACAGTGTTGTTCCAGGAGGGAAGTTCTGGAGCTCGAGTGAGAGAGACAGGACTGGTTCCTCATCCTTGTTCTGATGCATGTGAGGTGGCTTCTATTCCTCTTCCCTGGATCCAGTCTGTGGTAAGACTGGTCACTAAATCTGCAATCGCTGCATGTTCTCTTTACAAGCACAGCAGGACAGAGAAGACAGGCAGGAGAGTTACAACTTTATCAGCATTGCATACACACACACACAGTGCTTACATACACATCAGCACTACAAAGACCCTGTTTTAACCATCTTTTCTGTCTCTAACTGCGCTTAGCTGATCAGACTCACATGTACACACACAGATACATCCACATTGTGCCGGTTTGGCTAAA